>JARHVA010002876.1:260000-350000 GCA_037957365.1 Torreya grandis | reverse complement strand
AATGGAGTTATTATTATACTAATATATTTATTAGAGCTACTAAGCACACTGCACATGAAGATATCAAAACATTACAAATTTAATATGTAATTTACTAGAATGTGCACAATGAGGGTAATAGAAGATAAAAAACTTGTTTGGTATGTAAAAACAAAGAATTCATGTGATGCAGATGTAAAAATTGACATTGAAATTACAAGATATCAAATTCTAAATGTTGTATTTGATTTTGGTAGCATGGTTAACATGATCCCCAGGTATACAGGGGAGGTGATTGGATGGCCAATTCTCAGTTATAGCCCAGTGACTGAGTTTAGTAGACTATGGAGGAGTTGAAACCATTGGCTTGTTAGAAGAAGTTGAGATTAAAGTCACATAACTAAGCTTATAAGGTGAATTTTAAGTCATCGATATGAAGATATTAAAAACTCAATATCCTATATTGATTGGAAAGAAATGGGCATATGATGGTTAGATGACTATCAATATTGTGAAAAATCAATTAGAGGTATATTAAGGAGATAAGATTATAGTCATTCCTAAAAATAAGGTGCACAAACCCTACATCATTATGGTTGAACTATAGTTTCCTTATGTTCCACAAGAAACCAGTTGGATGAATGTAAACTTTGGGGAGAACCCAAAAGCTCTATGCATAGTTAAGTATAATTTCTTGTATGGGCATAATAAACCTTAGGTGTAGTTTTTAATCAGTGAACAGTTAAAGACATCTAAACTATGGAAGCCTAAACTAGTAATTACTCATCCATTACCTTAATTTTTGATGGAATATTTTTTATCCATGTTTACTAAATTACCTACTCACTCAAAAATTGATTTTCTCTATCAAGAAAATAGTCATATGTAGGATTATATAGAGCCAACTAGAGAAGGCACCTTTACTTTGGAAATAGATTCATTGGTAGGAAGAGACTCATATGCTCAACTATGATCATGGTGACCATGAAATATGACCTATGAGAATGGTCTTTACCAATAAAATATAACTTCCTCTATACTTTTTTACTAATGATACTAATCAATTCATTCTAATCCTACAAGCTCATGTGCCTATAATCAGTCAGTGGGTTAGTACCTTAAATAATGGTTTGGAGTTGTAGAGATATGGTGGATAATTAATATAAATGATCATCTTGTTTGGGATGATGCATGCAAACTTATGATTAAAAGATTTCAACTATCATGGATAATCAGAAGTAATTGACCTTTGTTTTAGGAAGGTGTGTGCCATAAAATCCATATCCATAAATGTGTTGAGGTTTGTAATAAATAAAATGTGGAACATAAGTACTAATTTCATATATTTCATTAAACACTTGTCCCTTTACCATCAACTTGGTATATGCATCAAGAATGTAGGAGGGAGATAAAGAAGTGGGTACAGGTGTAATGTGACTTCATATAGACTTTTGTGTTTAAAGAGGAAAATCATGTGGTTCATAATTCACTAATCAAAATCAAACATTTCCTTTTCTATAGGTGTGTAGAGGATTTAATCACCATGATAGAGTCTACTATGCATAATAATGCAACTTGTAATCTAAATACAACTTATGAAGATAGAAATCTGCCAAGATGGAAGAATAATCTCTTATGTAGTCATGCCATTGAATAAAAGATGAAGAGAAGGAAACTAAATATTTAGATACTAATGTTGATATTAATTTGACTAATTTTTTTAACTTGAATGGATAGTAGAACCATTAAAGGATCTAGTCATAGGACCCACTAAAGAAGAAAAGTTTTGAAAAATATAAAATATAGATTAGGAAGGGCAAAGAATGCTGTGAGAATATATTATTGAGGAAAATTACAAGATTTATCAATAACCTATCAAAAATCATGTGGAAAACATAGAAAGTGAAGAGATTCCTAAATTGGCACATATGGGTGATGATTGGATTGGATCTAAATTTTTAGAAGTTATGCAACTCTTATGGGATTATCAAGATGTGTTTCCCACAAAAAAATTATAATTCATAAGATTAAATCCTTCCCTAGGTGAAATTCATATTTATCTTAAGGACTATACATGAGCCATAAATAAAAATATGTATAAGTTGAACCCAAATATGAAGTCGAAAGTGAAGGCTAATTAAACAAAATGTAGGAAAAAAGTATAATATATCCTATAGATAAGGCATATTGGGCTAGTCTTATGGTAGTGTAGCTTTAAAAATAGGGTATATTAGACTATGTGATGACTATCAAATTTTGAATGACACATGTGTGAATGATCCTTTTTTTATTCCCTTCACAAATGAAGTTTTGAAATCTAGTGTAGGTCACAAAATTTACTCCTTTATAGATGGGTTTAGTGGGTATCATCAAATACCCATCATAGAATAAGACAAATATAAAATAGTTTTTCCATGAAATGGGAATCCTTTGCATACAAGGTAATGTCTTTTGGCCTCAAGAACACACCTGTAGTTTTTTTTAGAGTAGTGGTGACTATTTTTAAGGATTTCATTCACAACTTATTAGAATTATATATATATATATATATATATATATATATATATATATATATATATATGATTTTTTAGTCTTATCTTTATTTAAAGATCATTTATCCAAGCTACACCTCATGATAGAATAGTGTTGAGATCTTCATTTTGCCCTAAATTTGTAAAAGTTCTTATTTTTTACACCTTTTGGTATCCTTCTAGGTCATGTGATGTGTAGTGAAGGGATTTCAGTTGACCAAGCCATAATTCTAGTCATTATTATAGAGTATAAAATACTCTACATATTATTTTTAAATTTTCAGCTGTGGGCTCCAAGTTTTATCCCTGTGCATTTTGGTTTTAGGCAATAAATTTTTTGACACAGAGCACAGGCACGAGTTTCTTTTTCCTAAATTTTTTCCAAGTATCAAAGTTGAATGGAAGCTACCAAGTGTCAGTAGTTGAGACACATTTTATAATTTATATAAGTTGCTTGGAACATACCATGTGTCTTATGGTAAATTAGTGGAGCGTGACAAGTGTTGGCATCCACATTTTCAAATTTCTTTTGAGTTTCAAAAGCTTATTTCAATAAGATTCTCTTAGGGTCAAGTGGAAGGTGCCAAGTGGAAACTACTGAAGATTTCAAAATGTTTTTCTAAAAGCAATGGAAGCCACCACGTGCCCTTATCTAGAAACTATGGAAGCCACCAAGTGTCAGCATCCACAATTTCTTCATTTTACTTCATTGATTAAGTAAAGAATATGGTGGGCCTTAGGTTTTGTTTCTTAGGCAAGAAAAAGATACCAAATGTCACCATCCATGTAAATTTGAAATGAGGCCCAAATGTTTCTATAGTATAGCTAGAGCAATGCAGAGACTGACACGTGTCACCTTCTATAGGATCCTCAAAAGGTAGCTAAAGAAAGTGGAGACCACCACGTATCCCTTGTTAAAGATGCATGTAAAGTGCCACCTATCCCTATTCCCTTTTTGATGTTTCTTAAGTGAGAAGTGTTGTGGGTCCCATTCTCTATAAATTGTTAAAGTTTTGAAGAAATGGACTATGACAGATGTTAAAGATAGAACACTCCTGAGTAAAGACAGTAAAGATTATAAACTATGCAAAAAGTGTCGTGTATCTTCTATAAATGCATGGAAGCTACCAAGTGTCATTTTCCAATGCCTCTTGAATAATAAGAAGGTTTTCAAGAAGAGTAAGTAGATACTACCAAGTGTCCTCACCCATTTCACAGTGGGAAGCACCCTGTGTATCTATTTTAGCCAATGAACTTGCAGGGATACGGAAGGTTTTAGATCCAAGAAATATCTTTTGTTAAACACTTCCAATTTAGTTAAAGTTTGATTAGACCATTGGATTGGGAATGTGGAGGTAATCTAGAGCTATTCTAATGCTATAAATATTGGTCTAGAGATTGCCAAAAGGGGACCAAAAGATAGAGATAATTTTTTGCAAGACATTATTGTCAAGAAGTTTTAAAGCTTTTTTAGTTGTGACCAGGAATATCATTTGCCTTTATTTTATTTTCTTGAGTTAGAAACTTTGTATAACTATGCATGTTTTTGTGCCTTTTATGTGACTACAAAATTAATAAGACCGAGTTCTGTGCCTTTGTTGATATTTTCTATGTTATTGCAAAATTGTCTAAGTTGTGAGCCTTTGATCCTATCTATTTTCATCTTTTACATTGATCATGCCTTGTTTTCTCTTTAATGTAATTAAATCCTAAAGATAGATTCACTGTGCTTAGAATTAAGGGTTGAATTAAATTTAGGCACATCACCATAGTTAGATTTTCTTTTGTTACATTTGTGTTTCTATTTAATTTCTATCCTTTTTCCCCAAAATACTTTTGAGATAAAGAAGAGCCAACTTATTTAAAATTTGGAGGTTGTTTTAGGTCACAAGTCCCACATTCCTAAAACTTCCCATTGTTGGTGTTGGAAACAACTTAATTTTAAGCATCAATAGTTTTTGGCACACCTGGTGGGATGATAATATATTAAAGTTTCTTTCAAGATTGTATGAACCAGAGAGCTATAAGGAGTCAGAGCTTTGGACCAATAACAAGATCTCAATATGCTATAAATCTAGGTATTCTTTTACCACCACTAATAACTAGTCCAAGAAGAAGGGTCAATTAGTTTGCAGCCACACCAATGGTGACTTTGAGTTAAATCAGTCGATTAAGCAGTCTTGGTTCCATCAAGAAACCAACCATTAGGTATGTATAATTCCAAGTATTATGTTCCTTCATATATTTTTGATCAAGTTCAAGTTACTCATGGAATTGCCTCAAGCAACAAGGATGCATACAGTTATGAATTTTGCCCTTCACAAGTCCAATATGATCAATCTCAACCCTATCACGAGCTATATCAGTCTTATGCCTAGTCTTCCCAATATGTCACATCTCATACTCAATCTAATCTCTTTTCTAATTGACCCATTTCCACTTTCAAACAAGCACTACTGGCATATATAAATTATTTAGTAGAACTTGACACCAGAAGGAGATGTAGCCAAAAAATCCCTGATCATGTTGTCCATCAAGTGAGAAATGCACTAGATCTAGTTAAGAGTGAATGGACTCCCATTAAAAGAGCCAATTGTCAAAGGCTTAAAAATGAAATGTTGGATGTGAGTGGCTTGATTGCATCTCTAGAAGAGAAGCTAAGTATTCATGAGAGGTAGCCTTACCAAGTCTATCAACCTACATATCCACTGGCCCAAGTTTCATATCAGACATACGTAACCCCTACTCATGAGCCAAGTCAAGCCTATCAAGGTCCTTTCCCTAATCATGTTGAGAAAAGTTCTAAAATAGTAAATTTGGCATTTAAGGCCAATATTGATAAACAAATTGGATTGGCAAATCTTCAAAAATAGCGATCTATGTTGGTAGCAAGGGAAGTGGAACTCAAACCCTCACTTCCCCCTCACCTTGCAGCCCCATCTTCCAAAGGGTAAAGTTCTAATCACAAGCTCATGATTTGGAAACAAATAATGGAATCATGGGGCAAAAAGGAGGATAAAGACATTATCCAAGAGTGTGAGGTACAAAATGAGGCTAGTCCTTTTCAAGTCCCTCCCACCCTTCCTCAAGAAGCAAGTAAGGAGGAGTGTGCTCAGCTCATGGATGGTCAAGGAGATTTCATGAGTGCAGATGAGAAGGAGATCACCATAGGTACACCCTTTGATGAACCAAAGGATAAGTCACAAGCTTTTGCCTCTATCTCCGATGAAGAAGAGATAATTTTTTATCATGTTTTGAGTGACTTGTTTGAAGTCATTGGGATAGGTTACACTATTCTTCAAGGAGGCTATGAGCTGGTTGCAAGTGAAGAAAGTAGCATTGAGACTCAAATAAATATGTGAAATTGCTACAAACCATCAAGATTATCCTTTTAAGAGGTTAGTAAATCTGAAGATGATATTTTTAAAGTCATCAAGGAGGATAATTATGCAATGGAACTCAAGCATGAGGTAGAAGGAGATAAGCCAAACAATGATGTATATCAAAAGGCTTATGGTGATGAGCCAACAGCCATCAATTTCTAAGAACAAGAACCAACATTTGACAAACTTCTAAGAACAAGAGGAGTACATATCTATTGGGGGCATGTTTGACTCTGATTCACTTAGATGCAAGTCAATTAAGGTGGCAAACAAGAAGAGAAAGTCATCAAAGCTCCATCCCATTTAGCCACTTGTCTAGCATCATAAGTCTCCTTACCATGAAGGAAACTTCAAAAAATTTCCCTTTGATCTAGGAGGTAGGCAAATATACCTGGTTAGCTGTATCACAGTTAGATAGTTTTCCTTTCCTTGTTGCTCTTTTTCCCATTTTTATTTCCCACTCTTTTTTTTAAATAAGTGTTTCCTTTGAAAATGTGGCCGCAGCTCAGAGTCTTTTCAAAAATTAAAAAAATAACTCTCAATACATTAAATCTCTCCCAAATCCTTAAATTCCTTGAGGTACCTTGTGAAACCACTTGCATGACATGTCTAACTCTCTGTCCCATGAATATTTAGTAAGATTTGCTAATGGTTATCTAGTTTTAATGCCATTTTGAGACTTGAAGGGTCATTAAATACCCCATAACAAGAGTTAAAGTTTACAAGTGTCTCAAAAATTCCTACATCTGCTATAAAATACTTATTATCCACATATTTCAATTCATAGCAAACCTGCTTAGTGAAAGTGCTTCCTTATTACAAAGCTCCATACTTATTACCATAGTTCACTATTTACAAGTATAGATATAGATATGGAGGGAGCACAATCTTTGCAATAAGGATCTGGGATTTACCAATCCATTGATAAGTTTCTCATAAGCAAATCATATGCTTTAGCCCCTGCACAACCTTTAAAAACTTATCCACAGACTAGAGTCCTTGAAGTTGGATATGCAAATAAACCCAACAAAGGTGAAAGATTTTGTAGATGGAATCATGGACCCAATTCTTAAAAATCCTATAAAAACTCTCAGAGAAGGGGCACATCAAAGGTGTATTTAGAGGGCCAAGGTTAGACAACATGAACCATTCACAATGAGGATATGGACTTCCTAGTTGGCACAATTCATTGTCCCAGGTGTACATCCATGCCCTAACTTGGTTGAAATATTCTCTGAATTATTTCATGCACCCTCAAATACCATACAATAGGGTCCATTCATGGTGTAGATTACACCAAAGGCTATCAGAGACATGTTGGCCCTGTACCATGACAAGATATCCATGTTTCCTACCATTACCAAAATGAAAAAAATGTGGGTAAACATCAATACTCAATTGAGGTTTCTGAAATTAGAATTGCAATTAGGTGATGATGATACCACTATGATGACATTGGCAATAGTAGGAACACAATTTGCACAAGCTAGTCAAGAGGCACTTTCTATGATGGCATTCATTTTTAGAATGAAAGATGATTTAACTATCTATGAAGAAAAAATGGCCATCCTCTTCAGATTGAAAACTGTTGACAAGACTCAGGAGTATTAATTGGATTTATCTGAGTAGATTGCATATTCAATGGTTGAAAAACTCACCTAGTTTAAATCTAAAGGGATTTTTAGGTATTCTTCTTATCTATTTCACCTTATGTTGTATCAAAAATTTTGCATCTTTTCCCAACACATGCATCTAAATATGTATGACCCAGGCTTCGGTTTACATAGGACCATTCCTATGTCTACATGGACACATATCTTCTCCAAAACTAGTGACCCATATGAATTTCAGGAACTTTTTATTGCCCCTACTTTTTGTCATCTAAACATAGAGCCAGTGGTAAATAGATTGATTCCAAGTGTCTCATGCCTTATGACCAATTGTACTATTCCTTGTGATTACTTTTTTGGATCCTATCATACTATTATTAGAGTCCATGGCTTTAGTGGAGAACTAGTGTTGCTACCTAATATTTTGACCCTTAGGCTAGCATTCTTAGAGGTCACCAAGTAGGTGTCTATGGTAGATAATGAATATGGATCTAGAAAAATAAAATAAAATGTATGATGTTCCATGGGTAACAAATAGCATGGCCTTAGAGGTTAGAGATGCTAAAATTGTGTTGCTAAGAAAGCTAGCCTTCCTAGGTTTCTCTTTAATTGAAGATAAATGGCGATATGACACCAATGGTTTCATAACTTCATGGGTCAAGAATAATAAGGTTGCTACCAGAATTGTGCATGAGGGCCATCCCTTTTGGGAAAATAGAAGAAATCCTAGGGAAGATATTCCTAAATTTTATGTAGAATTAATAGATTTGCCCCTTCAAGAAGATAGACCATGGGAATCTTTTTATGTTAATCAAAGGGATTTTGATCTAGAATCAAAATGACTTCTAGTTTAAGAAGAGCATTAAAGAACAAAGACTGGAACATTAAGAAAATATAAGCTTATTAGAGATATAGGCAAGAGATTTGTGAGAAACTCACTCTTTTGGAAATGTGAATTCAGATGAGAAATGGGAAGAACTCTGGGATGAATGTCATCTGTCTCCTATCTCTAGCTTGATACAATAAATTTTTAGACACAGGGTGGAGAGCTAGAAGCCAGAGCAAAATCCAATCAAACATTGCAGATCCCAAGGCAAACCTCAGCTACAGTAGCTATAAATGTTTGGCCCCAATCTCTCAGTGCCATTAAAAAACAAGAGTGTGGTATCTTCACCGCCAAAAGCTTCTCCATCTGCATCAGCCCTTGGGGTTCCTAGTTTTACATAATCACTACTAGCAGTAGTGGTAAATGTTGAAGAGAAAGAACCATAGCCAGAAGAAGAAACACCAAAGAAACATAAGAGGCTGAGGTTTTAACTTGATTCAGAGGAGAGAACAAAACCCTCAAAACACCAACCATAGAGTACTTTAGTTGCTCCTCAGGTGAGTGTTGTTTCTCCTTCTTCTCAATCTCTCTTTTCTCCTATAAGGGTGATGATTCCATCTAGACAAATAATATCCCTTGCCACCTCTGTTGTGCCCATTTCTCATTTTACCCTATCTATCTATACTCAAGTCACATCATTGCCTCAATTTTCTCCCTCTATCCCAAGGAAAGTACCTCCTCAAATTTCCCCTAGCCAGCATTTAGATATTCCCTATGGCTTGCCATAGGGTTATCCTTTTGTGAGTGGGCACATTGCCTCTCCTTCTACCTTCCAAACTCAAGCAGATGCTGCTAAGAAGGCAAGGGAAGCCTAAATGGAGAAAAAGATGATCAAAGATAATAAATCCCTAGTTACACCACATATGAGGTCACAATTTGACCCAATCCAGTAGCAACTAATGGTGACCCATTTGTCACCTAATATAGTAAAGCGAAATGAGCAAATGCAGCCTAAAGATTATAAAATGAATGTAGTGGCTATAGATATGTCCCTTTTAAGACCAAAAGATAGGGTTGAGATGCTAAATGAATCCACTTATATAGTAGCTAATGATTATTTGAAAATACCAAAGAAGCTATGGAAGACGGAGGCTGATCTAGCCCAAAAGAAGGAAAACTGTAGCAATTTTACTATAAAAATCAATACGAAGAATAATGAAATAGAGAGTCTCAACAAATAGTTGTAAGATAATGTTTCTTTTTAGACTCACCAAGCTATTCAAGCCCAAAATGACTATTTGAAAGTAGGGATGATGCAGGTGAAAGATGCAGTGACAACCTTAAGGTGAGAAAAGGCAACATTATAAGAAAAATGTGAGGAAAGCCTGTTATAGGTCGCTCAACTTCAACAGAAGCTACTGAATGAGTAGAATAATACCACTACTATACAGATCCAAATCCAAGCTAAGTGATAAATGATAGAACAATTGACACTTGAGTTGGCTAATAGGCCAAAGAATATAGGGGTTTTGAATCTAGTTAGGAGCTTTATGTATCAATATGGAAAAGAATCTGTAAAGAGATTACTCAGCTCAAACCCTCTCTAACCTTTCTACTAAATGCACAAAAATTGTGTGAGAAGGTGGAGACTTTAGTTGAAGCCACTCTATCCACTATCTCTTTGAGAGTGTTTGACTGTCAAGTGCTGCTACAAAAGTTATATGATGCAACTGATAGAATGTTACCAGTAACAGGGATTAGTGACAGAATGATCGCTGCTAAAAGAGTGAATGAAGTTCTCAGTTGCAACTTTGTAGTAGTTAAATGTGAAGAGCTTCTAGATGTGGTGAAAGAAGGAATCAAAGACATGAAACAACACATTAAAGATTTGGTGCAATTGGGTTTTCCCTCCCCTTTTCCTAATAGCAATATGGTGTTGATGGTTGATGAGATTAAACCTTTGTTGTTAGCTAGGCAAAGTGATCAATTAGTTTTCTAGGGTTTAATAAATGATTCATCAATGCCTGAAGTGGAAACTGTCTTGATGCCCATGTCCCAGCTTGAATTTCAATTAAAGGCTGCAACTCATATTTTTTAGAATTTTTCACACAAGGATATCATCAACCTTGATTTAGCCTTCCACGAATTGCAAAATAAGTAAGGATTATCTGATGATGAGTGGTCTATTTATTAGACAACCTTACTAAAGTTGTAATTTTTGCCCCATTTGATCAAGCGAGAGATTGTGGATTCTTATTTTTGAGTAGGCTCAAAAGTCCTCAGGGTCACCAAGAACTATAGAGTAAAAAATACTCTACATGTTATTTTTAAATTTTCAACTATGCACTCTAATTTTTGTCCCTATGCATTTCAGTTTCAAGGCAGTAAAGTTTTTGATACAGAGCATGGGCATGAGCTTCTTTTACCTAAATTTTGTCCAAGTATAAAAGTTGAATGGAAGCTACCAAGTGTCAATGTTTGAGACACATTTTATAATTTCTATAAGTTATTCGAAACGTACCATGTGTCCCATGTAAATCAGCAGAGCGTGACAAGTGTTGGCATCTGCATTTTCAAATTTCATTTGAGATTTGAAAGCTTCTTTCAATAAGCTTATCTTAGGGTCAAGTGGAAGGCACCAAGTGGCAACTATTGAAGGTTTCAAAATGTTTTTCTAAAAGCAATAGAAGCTACCACATGCCCCTAGCTAGAAATTGTGGAAGCTGCCAAGTGTCAGCATCTATAGTTTCTTCAATTTTCTTCATTGATTAAGTAAAGACTATGGTGGGCCCTAGGTTTTGTTTTTGAGGCAAACAAAATTTACCAAATGTCACCATCTATGTAAATTTGAAATGAGTCCCAAATGTTTCTATAGTATAGCCAGAGTGATGTGGAGACCGGCACATGTCACCTTCCATAGGATCCTCAAAAGGTAGCTAAAGAAAGTAGAGACTGCCATGTGTCCCTTGTTAAAGATGCACAAAAAGTGTCACTTGTCCCTGTTCCCTTTTTGAAGTTGCTCGAGTAAGAAGTGTTGTGGGTTCCATTCTCTATAAATTGTTAAAGTTTCAAAGAGGCAGACTGTGATAGATGTCAAAGACGGAACACTCCTGAGCAAAGACATAGTAAAGAGTATAAATTACATGGAAAGTGTCGTGTTGTCTTTTATAAATGTGTGGAAGCTGCAAAGTGTCATTTTTTTATGCCTCTTGAATAATAAGAAGGTTTTCAAGAAGATCAAGTGGATACTTCCAAGTGTCCTCACCCATTTCACAGTGGGAAGTGCCTTATGTATCTATTTCAGCCAATGAACTTACAGGGAGATGGAAGGTTTCAGATCCAAGAAATATCTTTTGTTAGACACTTCCAGTTTAGTTAGAGTTCATTTAGACCATTGGATTGGGAATGTACGAGCAATCTAGAGCTAGTTCGATTCTATAAATATGGGTGTAGAGATCGCCAAAAGGGGATCAAAAGATAGAGAGAATTTTTTACAAGAGATTATTTTCAAGAAGTTTTAGACCTTTTTTAGTTGTGACTAGGAATATCATTTGCCTTTGTTCTATTTTCTTGAGTTAGAATTTTTTACAACTGTGCATGTTTCTATGCCTTTTATGTGACTAGAAAATTAATAAGAAGACTAAGTTCTGTGCCTTTGTTGATATTTTCTATGTTATTGCAAAATTGTCTAAGTTTTGAGCCTTTGATCTTATCTATTTTCATCTTTTACATTGATCATGCCTTGTTTGCTCTTTAATGTAATTGAATCCTAAAGATAGATTCATTGTGCTTAGAATTAAGGGTCAAATTAAATTTAGGTGCATCATCATAGTTAGATTTTCTTTTTTTTGCATTTGTGTTTCTATTTAATTTCTATTCTTTTTCCCCAAAATACTTTTGAGATAAAGAAGAGCTAGCTTCTTTAAAATATGGAGGTCATATCAAGTCGCAAGTCCGACATTCATAAAACTTCCCATTGTTGGTGTTGGAAATAGTGAAATTTTAAGCATCAACAATTACTATGCCCCTAATAGTCAACTTAATGGATGTGGATCCTTTCTTAGCCACATAGGTTACTATCACAAGTTCATCAAGGGATATGTAGCCTTTTTCCCCCATTGGATTATTTTCTACAGAAAAGGTATGAGGTTTTAGACCTCTAAGTGTTAAGTAGATTTCATAGAGCTAAAGGAAATATTAGTCACTGTGCCTATTCTAATCTTTCAGGATTGGATTAAGCCCTTTCATGTGCACATTGATGCTTCTAGTATTATAGTCAGTGTTGTTCTTGTACATCTAGGAGATGTTCAACTAGATCACCCCATAAATTTTTCAAGATGAAAGTTATCTGATGCAAAAATAATAATTACATGACAACTTAAATTAAATCACTAGATAAAGGGTTCAAAACTTTTAAATTTATACACTATGTTCTTGTGACACCATTTGAATTTTTCACATATCATCAAGCTTTACGCTACCTAGTCAATAATCCTATGCTTAGAGGATGAATTTCAAGATGGTTTATGCTCTTTCAATAATTCCAATTTTGCATCAATTCCAAGCAAGGTAGATAAAATGTTGGGTTGGATCATCTCATTCACATCAAAAATGGGGAAGAGATAGAAGAACTACAAGAAGATTCTCTTGATGCCCATCTATTTTGAGCTTCTTCAATACCCAAGAATTTTGAATAAATTACTAATTTCCTAAAACACAATTTATTCCTTATGCACTACCAAGAAATAGATAAAAAAAGTAGTTTATCAATAGATATTTTCCAGATACTACTATAAATAGGCTATTGTATCATTTGGGGAAAGATGAAGTACTACGTAGGGTAGTTCTAGAAAATGAATGTCCATAACTCATACAAGAAACACACCAATAAATAGGAGGTTAATTTGATAGAGAATATAATACATGGAAATTATCATGAAGTGGATTATGGTTATCAAATCATTTTTAGGATGCACATAGAGTAGCACAACATTGTGATGTATGGCAATGAATGTGCATGCCATACTAGAAGGATGAAATGACCTTAAAACCTTTATTATCCAAATAACCTTTTGAATAGTGGGGCATCAATTTTTTAGGACATATCAATCCCTTAAGTAAATGAAACAAATCTTAGTATATTATCACTACAACATGTTACTTTACCAAATGGGTTAAAGTTGTTGTGACACGTAGTTATGAGGAAATGGATGAAGCAAAGTTCCTTTACAAGAATATTATCACATGGTTTGGAAGCCCCATCAAGCTCATCATTAATATAGGGATACACTTATTGAAAAATACTATCAAATCTCTCAATTCCTAATTTCCCATCATAAAATTACTACATACCATCTGAAGCTAACAAACAAGATGAGGCCTCAAATAAAGTGTTCGAAAAGATGTTGAAAAAAATTTGTGATGTCCAAAGGGATGATTGGGAATATAATATTACTATGATTATTCAGGATTATCAAACACATTATAATAGGGTTACATTTTTACTCCATTTTAGTTAGTTTATGGGCTTAAAGCAATAATGCCTATGGAATAACTGGTACCTAGTCTACACATTGTAATGGTTATGACACTAGGAGATCATGAATATCTCATAAATAGCTTCTCAAATTGAATCATATAGATGAGTATAGAGGTTGATCATCTTGGATTTAGTAATTTCATAAGTAGAGTCAAAAATTATGGCATGAAAAAAACCTAAAACATAAGTAATTCTATGAAGATAAACCAATTTTGTTATATGATAGTAACTTCAGAGCATTTTTGGGTAAATTATAGATCAGGTGGAAAGGTATTTATGTTATACATAAAATATCATAGAAAAAAATACCATTATTTTGATATATATTCAAGGAACCATTCTTCTAAGGTGGGAGAATGGTTGTAGGCTCCATCCCTACCACCAGTATTCTTAAATAATCTCTTTTTACCAAAAGAGTGGGTGTTGAGTAGAACTGATTAGATTAGTATTTCCCATTTTTGTACTTTTTCTTATGTGTTTTTTTTTGTGTGTGTGTGTTTAAAATTTAGATGATATCTTTACCAAATTTTAGAATCACGATAAGAAGTACAGTGTGTAACACTTGTGTGTAAAAGAATTTAGGTGAATAATTGTTGATGTCAATAGAAGTAAATGAAAGAAATCATGTCCAAGAAATTTATGGTAAAGTCACATCAGCTAAGATCTCAATAATATAATGTTCATCACTAGTTAATGTTAGATCTTAGGTTTGATTTCTCTAATATTCACCAAATAAATGGCTTGTCAACATCATCACTACATACCCTAGTATGGACAACAAAGAATATAGGAACATATCTCAATGCATGTACTAATAACTAACCTCCTTTATTTCTAGATTAGATAAGATTTCCCATATCAACATTCAAATTGATATTGAAGGGATAAATCAACATGAAATGTATGTGGAAACTAATAGGTGCAAAATCTATAAAGTCACAAGGTTGTGAACCATGTTTGCATTTCATTCTTAAAACCATTTTATGAGCTAAATTTCTAGATTTGAGTTAACTTATCCATTATAAAAAGTAAAAAATTTATAATTTTAAGTATTTAGATACCATGACTCAATCACAGCTCATAAAAAAATTGACATATGCCTAGAAGGAAGAAATTTTAATTGATCTTGTGCTTTGGGAGACTAAATATAACAATCCTTATCCATTTGATTACCTTCAAGCTATAAAACAAAAATGTTTTCAACTATGTCTAGTAGATGTTTCATTAGCACTTGTTTCAAACTCCTACCTTTGGTGATTTGGGGGAGATTAGGAAAATCCTTCTTGGCCACTTTAATGAGGGAAACATTTAAATCAGCCCAGATATCACTATCATCGTCAACATAAAAACAATGGAAAGAGCTTTGGGCATGTCTATGCAAGGTGATTCTCTTTCTCCCTAAAAGTTAAAAATTCTCCTATCCTTTAGGAAGTTAGAGATGCATATTCCCATGGGTCCATAGGAATCCCAATTGAATATATACAAGATGAATCAATGCACATCTTAGTTGAGTGAATTAAACACAAATTTTATTAGACCACCAAGTTTGTAAAAAAAATCCCAAAGGAGTATTTGACATTACACATCACATGGTCCACTATAATGAGTAGTTCAATTAGCCCATGTACTTTTTATAAGAATTTCTTATGAATATTGAAAAGTGCTAGATGACTTCCAAGTAGACCTTCTAGTACTAATTTTTTATCTTTATATTATATTTCACTTAATGTAAGTCCCTTAAAGGAAAGGTACACTGAGACATCGACTACTAGCTAGCACAATAATTTTATAATTTGATATGGACACATGAGCATAATTCCCTAGATAATGAAGTAATATTCAATAAAAGGTGGGTGGAGTGTTTGGATCTTATTTTTACACACCCATAGGTGCTAAAAAAATGTCATGTAGTTCTTAAGATAACATGTTGTTATCACTTTGCTTCTAAAAGGTATCTTGAATCATATACATGAGATGCCTAGATTACCATTTCAGTCCCTACCATATTTGATTACCATGTCCATAGTGAAATCCAAGGTCACTCAGTAAAAAATATATGCAACTAAGAATGTGACACCTCTTCAAACCATACCACCTAGCATAGTATTCCTTTAGGGTAGCCACAACCAAAGCCACAACCTTGTAGTAAGAGAAAGGAAATCACAAGATCTCTGTAAAATAATAACCATCACCTACACCAAATAAAAATATGATTACTAAAATAACTCAGTTGGATGACCCTAAGGTACCATAGATCATAATCACCCATGACCTACCTCAGATGGGGACCAATGAGAAAGAGGTCTACTAGATAATGCTTAAACATATGGCATACAAAATATATGAAAAGGTGAAAGAAAAGAAGTTATTATAGAAGGTAGTACACATATTTCAATTTCATACTAAGGTCACTCCAAGTCTTTAGGTATAAATACCACCATGTTTAAAGATGTTAAAAAAATGTATAAAATGGATTTAATCTTTGAGGTATAAGTTTCCACCACTTTCATAGTCATTAACATATTTGTTCCAGTACCTAATAGTCTATAGGATACTTTAGTTCATTAAACCAAAACCTTACAAGAGGATAAGGTTTCTCCTACTCTTGAAGAACACATATTTAGTAGGGTATCCATTATGTAGGAAGTACATAATTATTCTTCCTCAACTTCACTACCAACCAAATGTAGGTTTGTTTTTTTATGGTAGAATAAAGAATCTATTTTCAATCTTGTTGTCCAATCAAGTGATTTTTTCCCCATACAATAAGACCTTGATATCGAAGAGCTGATATCAAATCAACCTGAAATTGAAGAGTAAAAGGATTCATGGGAGTAAGTAACTTGCATAGCAGAATAATTAGTACATGAAAAAGAAAAGAAACACTAGAAGGATAATTCCCAACAATAGTAAGATAAGAAAGCATGATGCCAAGCTGAGGAAGCTTATGCCAATCAAAAGGCCCATGATGTAGAAGCTCGATGCCAATAGACCATTAAAAAATTAAGGAAGGCATAAGAAGCTATCGATGTATAAAAATATTTGTAGGAGGTGTACCAAAAAAAATGGAAAAAATTAGAGGAATAAAGAGGTTACACTCATAATCAAGTACAAGGTAGAAGAGGACAAGTAATAAGAAGATATAGAGGCACAAACAAAGAAGGATTTGGAGGATGCCACTCTTTTCTAGAAGTAAGATGATGAAGATAAAAAAAAGCAAAGAAGAAGAAGAAGAAGCTAAAGCCTTATGTAAACAATAGGATCAAGCACAAGAAGAACAAGTACATGAAGCCAATATGTAGGTTGATATAGAGGTAAAGGCATAGGTCAAGGCCAAACAAGATAAGGTTGTTACACTTGAAGATAAAAAAAAGGAAAAAGAACATGCACAAAAACAATAGGTAAAGTAATAAGAAAAGAAGAAAGTAGAAGAATAAGAACAAAAAATAAAGCTAAGCAAGAGGAGCTAAACTGGAAAGTAGTTGAGAATGTAAATAGAAAACAAGATGGAGAAACTACGTATCTATTAAAGACTAAAGAATATGCCCAATTATAGTAACAAGAATTTCTTGAACAAAAATAAAATGGGTTGGATTAGCTAGTGCAAGAAGAAGACAAATCCATAGCTACAATAAATGAGAACCAACTATCCTTACATTTAGGAAGAGTCTAGTTCTAGGACATTCTAGTTATGGGTGCTTAGGGCACCACCTTTTCCCTTATTATTGAGACCATGCCATAACCCAATCCTTTATCCATCATAATAAATTTGGTAGCCTTCCAAATTTACCAAGAAGCATTATTATATGTTTCTAGGTTACCAGTGATAAATAAGTTAGAGGGTGGTATGGTATTCTAGGAGTCCATTACATAGAAGACTACCTCATTGGAGTAAAAGGTTGATAAAACCAAGGCTGAGAATATTGACTTGCAAACCTAATTATTGGAATATATAAAACTCATAAATGATACTTGTCTAGATTTCATTAATCAAGCAATCAAGGACCAAGTAATTTCTTACCATCATAGACTCAAGACACTTGTCTCTAAGTTACTAAAATATTGGTGTGAAAATCTGAAACTATGTGTATTGGGAACATTGGGCCATTATGCTAAGGTCAAGGGTGACACACTCATCACTCTTTTGGAGGAGTACCAAGGTATGTTTGATGCTATTGTATTTCAATCCCAATAGGTTGCACATAGTTTACTTGATTTTAAGTGGTATTTGGATACTACATTAGCCAGTTTTAACATGGAGTTTGCAAAGGCTACCACAAATAAATAAATCATGGAAATAAATACTAAAAATATGTATAACATGGATGGATCACTAAAAAAATCATTAAATGTCAAGGATAATGTGTGAAAAAACCTTATATAATGGTAGAGCATACTATTGCATAGTTCTTTTGCGAACCTCCAAGCTCAAACACATATAGATAAGATGGAACATTTGAGTAAAGAGATTAAAACAAGGGTTGAAAACACTAAGGCCATATCCATAATCATTGATGATTTATAAATCAATAACAACATCAATTACCAAGCTCCGTTACACACCTTACTATATTTGATACAAGAAGTGATGCTAGATTAGAACACATATAAAAGAGATTTGACTCCTTTTACCAACCCAATTATGTAGATTATGAATAAACCTATTTATAGGACACCTTCAAATCTCTAAGATAACATCACAAAATTAAAGGATACTCATTTAAATCCAAATATTATTCTATTCAACCTTCATCTGCATCCATACCACCACCTTCAATTTAAGTACTATGTAGAGTACACATTTTTAAAAAATTGTATAAAATTTTGTACTAGAGAAGGCTTAGTAAGATAAGTAGGGATAGGTTTATTTAAAACTCATAAAGGGAAGCACATGGTTATTCTAACCTACTAAAAACCTACAAAGGGTGGTAGGTTGGTATATAAGTTGAAAACATAAAAAGGTATATAAATAGTGCATAAGGGGTAAAAACTAGAAATGACACCTTGAGTGATTACTATGACTCTTACTGGTCCAACCACTTCTTTATCTCCCTATAAATTGTGCAGTCTTGGAGATCTTATGATGCTTTTTTGTCATGAGACAACATTTTAAGTTTATAAAAGTGTTGGGAGAATAACATGGATTGTAAAGTTGTGCAAGATATTTGTCTGATATTCATGTGTTATGAACTCATTTTATTATTGTATATCCTATTTTTACTTATCTTTATGAGTTGTAATAAATTATAATATGAAGAGACCCCACATTTGGTGCCAAGTACAAGAAGAAGATGAATAGTCATAGATTAGAAATGTTGATATATACTTTTATTTGTAAGAATAAGATTGTTCCACTTTTAGAAGACATCAATATATATTATTTGGTTATGGTTACCTGCATGATTTCTTGGTATGTCATTTTCATGCATTATCATGTGTAATGTATTAGTTACTTTTTATCTAAAATATTATGAATGCATTACTTTATTTTTCAAAATACTAATTGTTCTTTAATTGCTCAATAATATAGAATAATTAATGAATATTACATTTTTGTCATCCAATTTACATTATTCTAGGATAAACTATTCTATAGACATGAAATATCTCATATATATCCTCTCCTTAGCATTTTATGATGCTTCATAAACCTCTACTAACATAGGTCAATAATGTAGTGTGATTGTGTCTAAAGGGTTGTGCTAATGTCTAGGTGGTAGAAGCTATTAAACAAGGGGACTAGGTGGCTAGGGCATGGTTTAGTGCCATTTTTGGTATATATATATGGGAGTTATTTAGACCTACACAAAAGCTAAAAAATGACCAAGAGAGGACCTTATATAGGTCTAGGGCTAAGCTAAGGAAAATTTGGTCACAAGTGACACTCATTACACTAAAATTAAATTTTATATTACTACATTCCCCCTTGCCTTATTATATAAATGCAAAAAATTTAAATGACTAGGATAAAAGAAAAAAACATACCTAGACTTACCTAAGTAGTAAATACTATGAATATGGGTTTGAGTTTATGAAGCGTGCTTCATTGCATGTCTTGTAAATGAAACATGAATGGATTATTCCTTACTTAATAAACATAAAAATCAAATATAAGACTAAGTAAATTAATGAAAGAAATAATAAAGAAATGAATACACCATATTGGGTATGTGAACCCATGCTAAAACTTGGTAATACCTTGTGTGTGTAGATGGTGGATAACTTAGACTAAACTAAAAGATTACTCAATCCCCATGTGTGGGTGGATCAATAACTCAATATGGCCTTAACTCCATTATTTCTCACCCCTTCTTGGTGGGTCATAATCTATTAATAACTTGGGTTGGACTGATGGATTGTAAAACCCTACTATGTAGGTGTCTCAAGAACTGGATTAGGATATGATTCCATTATTTCCTACCCATGTGTATTAAATGTTTCTAAAAATAAATTTTTGAAATGTAACTAAATTTATATGATGTATTTGAAACTATATAATATGGATCTAGGGACACTCATAAAATATAAAATTAAAAATGGCTTAGGGCCTACTCAAGCACTCATGAATGTAGATTAAGGACTACTCAATAATATCAATTAATAAAAATAGAATAAGGCATCAATTAGGTGTAAAACTAGTGAAAAAGGTGTTTGGAGTTACAATGTGGAGAATCACATGGATTTGGCATTCCATCTTAGAGTAATGGTGTCAAATTGAACATATGAAAACAATGTGTTACACACATTCCCCTAAATATAATATTAATGCATATGGATTTTAGATTGAGTCATAATAATCTATGTTTATGTATCTAAAACTGAAACATGAGTGATCATGCCACACATTATACCCCTAATTTGAGAAATCCTATGTAATTATACATATAACTAAGCATAAAATGAGCATATATGATAACATGTAAATGAAACAATGTAAACATGCACTATACTTGTTATAATTTTATATCAATTCCAAAATTTTATATTTTTGGGGCTATTAGATAGTAGTATGGTCCATTTGATAGTAACACATTATGCTAGTTTTCTTTGTGCCATGATATAGACCAAGTATATTTTTTATATGAAAAAAATAAGACTGATTTGTATGTGATTACTTTTCACTATGTTTTCCTAAAATTGAGCTCTATAATCTATGTTTGCATGCTAAAAACTATGTTATATGTGAATTAGGATATCTTCATCTCTATGAAAAACCCATGGGAATTCCCCCTCTTTTGAGGTGAGTTGTTGAGACTTTGTAATAAACTAATATATTATATATAGATTACATCGAAATATAAAATAATCTAAACATAAGTTTATAATATACAATGTATGTTATATCTATAATTCACATGATTGTCAAGATAAATATAAAAATGTAAGCATGTATACAAACAAAAAAATGGATATAATCTAAGTAAATACCTAGGTGAATGAGTCATGATGTCGATTAAGGCACCCAAAGAGTAAGAGGAGATTAATGAGGTCCCTAATGGCATCAAAAATTAAGTACAAGTGTAAAAAGAAAGAGTCAAGTAGAATGACCATGATGTATATATGATAGCATAAATAAAAACACATGAGGCACACAAAGTAGAAAAAGGGGACACAATACAAGGTACATGGGGACATGTTACAATGTTTGAGAATAGTAAACATAAAAACATGTTCAAATATTCACATATGCATAGAGAAAACAAGGTTGACTTAGATCCACATGGAAGTTTATGTTTAAATGTATGCATACATAATAAATAAGGCACACACTAGAACATGGGCACATGTTCAAAGCATACACACAATTAAAGGAATTGACATAGAGTCATAGAACAATGGAATATTTAAATGCCCTCGAATATATGTAGAAGTAAAGAGACACAATCAAATATAAAATATTAAATCTATAAATGAAATTATGCATGAACATGTGGTACAAATCCTTATAAGAGCAAATATATGCATAAGTTGAGTCTATATTAATACTATCTGACAAAAAAAAATTGTAGTGTAGGATGACCAATATCAAGATATAGTCAATCATAAATCTATGATCTGGAGTATAGAACAATATAACCTAATAAAATAGAAATGTAGTATGATTCCCGTAATGGGTGAATGTATCAGTGTTGGATCTGTGTCTCTACTTATGCACACCCAATAGGTAGATAGTAGCAAGTATGGATATGTTTATTGAACTTAATTCATATAGTGTTATAAAAACACTTGAATATAAAAATTTAATCATGTTTGTATGATAACATCAACTAGATTAGATATATAGCATATGTAGACCCTGTAAAATAGAAGGAATGTAAAAATGGAAATGAATACAATCTATGATTTGTATTTTTGATTAAATATTTTAATGTTTATATTTTTTTGAAATGTTATAATATTTTTGTGTTTTTTGAGTATAATCTATATACACACAACATGAAAATATAACTATATATAAGGAGTAAGGGAAGAGAACCTATGCACAAGTAGATAGGAACATATTAACCAATGAGTCTTGTAAGAGACTCACCATCAAGGTGTCTTGTATCAAATAAGGTAAAAATTACCACATGTGGTATGTGACATGCTATATGATATCTATGAATAAAATTTAATAAGTACTTTATAGTTGAAACTACTTGTGGTGAAAATTTATGTATCTATGGATTTTATTTAATAGGCCTATGAACTATGGGGTTCTTAGGCACCTATCTAGTAGAAGAAGATATGGTTAGTATAGGTGCTCTATTCTATAACACTTATCTAGATGATAATGGGGTAGAGAAAGGATTTATAGAATTTAAAATATGTCTCTAATATTTGGGTCTATCTGATAAATATATCCATGGGAGACTATGTGTACATGGCTATGTTATAGTAGTAGACCTCACCTACATTGGTTATTCAACTGATATAAAAGGTGTACTAATATAATTTGGGTTTGGAGTTGTAATTCATGTTTTTTATGTAATTATATATAGAATAGGTCAGGGATTCTCATAAGTGTGGCCCTCAATTTTAACCACTTGATTGGCATGTATGTAATGAATACATCTATGTATAGTGGATGGAATGGATTGAGGATGATATATCCAAGGCCTACCAAATAACATGTCAAATGTGTTAGCATTACCTCTAGATGGAGATATCAACATGGCCACTAAAACCATGCATAAATATATCTATTTTCTAAATATCCTATTCTAAATAAACCAAATGTTATAGAAATGTGATAGTACACATATTAATGCTTGATGCATTATAAACCATGACATTGTGAATAGGATCACGATCAATGTAAGCTTGTACAAATATTGCATATAAATTTGAGTCATCATTGATGATATCCTAATCTTATAATGTGATGAGAGGTATATATAGCACTATAGTATGGTACACACTAATGATATTATTTATAGGGTGTGTTTCCATCATATGACTATGATAAGATGTTGGTGGTGGATGTTATTGATAAGTATAAATAATACCTAAAGTTATTGATATCTCATTATCCATGTGTTTTGGAAATGAATCTAAAAATAATTTTAATTCTTTCTCTACTATTGGCTATGGTGTAGGTTCCTCTATAGGATTACATACATTAATGATATTATGATCTACCAAATATTGTATCTTATGTCATAATTTGATGCATCTATTTTTAGTATGGCCTAGTGCCCTGTGATAGTCATAAAATGCATTATCATCATAACTATTTATAAGAGGCTTATTCATATCAAACTCTTTGATTGGAGGAAGAGATATCATGTTTCAATCAAAGAGTTTTTGGAGAACATGTGATGACAATTCAGGAAGGTTTGTGAAGGGTCTCCTTGGAGGAGATGATAAAACCATGCAAGGAGTTGGATCTAAAGTTACATTAACCATTTTATTTTTATTATTTTTATTTTCATTGGGTCTCTCAACATATGAGGGATTATTTAAAATATTATTACTTGAATATAATACAGTTGAGTACTTTAGTTTTTGCATGGAGAGATGCTTGATTTCCCATTAATTCACTGATGGCATAGATCTTTGAATGATGGAAACTTTTTGAATAGTATATCTTCATGTAATGATGGTAATAAAATATACTTTAGTATGTCCTAGAGTACTCTATCTTCCATATGGATATTTATTTTTTCAAATATAGTTTTATTTTGCAAGACATATTTAGCTACTAGCTCATTATATTTTTGATTCAGTTGTGCAACTTGAATGTATGAAACCTTATCATTGATAATTATTGAGAATTATGATAAAAAAATATCTTATAGTGGATTAAATGATGTGATGGAATTATTAGGAAGATCATAAAACCATTGTAATTCATATTCCTTTAAACTACAAGAGAACAACTTAGCGAGGATCTAATAATTAGACACGTAGTCTAAATACACTATGTGAAAAACACATAGATGATGCTATAGGTAACCCTTACCATCATACAAAGTAATATTATGTGCCACAAATCCATATGGAAAAGGAATTTTTGCTATATTCTATGCCAAAGGTGTATATTGGAACATATTCTAATTCAAAGCATAAGATAGTATAGTAACACCCTATTGAAGATGTAACACCTTAGACTATATATAATTGATCTCTTATCAAATGGATTATGCATATAAAGATGAAGGATATGTACTAGCCTTAAGAGGTTACGACACTATTTATGGTTGGCTAGATTTATCTAGTTGTTGTAGAGTCTATGTTATCCCCATAGTAGGTGTAACAATATTAATATATGTGGGGTTAGAGGTTTGCCTAGGTGATGTGTTATTGATATCTAATATAGTTTGAAAAATCTGTCCATGATCACGGAGTTTTTCATAAAATATATCTCTAAAACTTTGTAAGACCTCATCTTTATTTATTATTATATTGTCATCATCAAGTGGGGGAGTATGTCTAAGTCCTATCTTGTGTATCATCAATATCTTGATTGTATTTCTCATTTTCTAATGTATTATCATTAAATTCCACATAATTAGGATGCTAAGGATAAATGAGGGGGGTTGTAATTGGTATTTTATCCATGGTATAAGATCAAAACTAAGAATTTTGGATATTCTCAATAAGGTTTCCACTAATCTTAACACTTGTTCTTAAAGGATGAAATATAATTTTTTGAGATGGAATACATTAAACAAAATGAAAGAGGGATGGTATAATAGAATATATGAAATTTAAAAATCCTAGTATAATCCCCTAAAAATGACACTTGAGTTTTATAAGTGTTACTTGAGATGACCCATCCATAGCTTAGCCCTAAACTTATTTTAGGGCCTATTTTCACACTTATTTAGCTTTTGTGTTAGCCACAAACATCCCTAGACATCATTAAAATCATCCCAGACCCTCATTTTGACATCCTAATACTTCATGCCTTAGGTTTTTATACCTAGACACTAGTTCCATAATAAATATAGTAGTTCCACATGGTGCTAGTGTCCCAATTTTTGTGCTATTATCTTTTCCATTCTTTTCCACCAATATATATCTTTTCAAATATAAGACTACCTAGGGTTGGGCTAAACCTATTTTATCACCCACATAAGAACTAGAATAAAATATATACATGAAATTTATCCCTATAATCACTAGATGGAAATCATATGTAAGTTACACATATAAACTTATAATAAGTTGTGCACAATTAAGTTTATCAATTCCTAATGTACCCTACTTACACATACAACCATATACAATATTCCTAAGATCATATTACTTAGGTTTATAGTCTCAAGAAAATTTAAATCACTCAAGTATATAATAAAACTAAAATCATGTATATTTTCACCAACACTTAGGTGGGGAGAAGTACATCAAGCTTGATCCCTCTTTAGAGTATTAGTATATAGGCAAATCTCAACATAGTGGAGTGTTGAGGATGTCTAGCCTACCCTAATAATAACACACTTTATTACATGTATAAATTAGATTCCCAAAAAACATGAAGGATAATTTTTCACATAAAATAAATAAAAATAGGTCACCTATAGAGATATATAACTTGTGCATGTAGGAACATGATTGACAGACCTAGACACAAGTTCACCTAGAAACTCAAAATAGTTTTACACAAAGGACACTACTGCCAAAACAAGGACACTAGTTCCACATGGCACTACTTTACAATTAGGGTGATACTATTTAAGAGGTTATTTTATATTGTATCCTATTTTTTACAATCAAACCAACCTCTATCTTAGTTTTTATCCTCAACATCTCACATTTTAGTTATTTTCCAACTAACTTCTTCTTTACATTAATTATTTTTATTTTTAGAAATCTAAAATTAAGTAAATTATATTATGGATTAATGGCTATATTTATTGCATATTTTTACCTTGATTTACTATAATCAAACCTTTAATAACCTATATCTTAAAATCCATAACCTTAAAAGTTAAAACGTTTGGTGAAACCAACTTACTTCAAATATTGTACAAACCCTAACCATAGATAACCATAGGATTTATGCTTCTAGCATTCTAAGGCCCATGCTCAGATTTTAGATCCCTATATTTTCTTTTTTTTTTCATATAATCATAATAATAATGATAGATTAAGTTTATCACTTTTTAGTAAAAGGTTTTCTATCTTCCTTTGCATGCTTATTTCCTTTCATTTGGAATGAATTCAAGGATGACATAAACACATATGTACATTATGTTTTATATCAATTAAAATATATGTCATATTTCATTCTATTTATATCATGTTGTTGATTCCTTATGTGGAATTAAAGTAAGAAACAAATCCTTATATAAATATAGGATCAATTACAATATAGTTTATTAGACTTAATCCATAAATTTAATACCCTGACAAACATGTTTCAAGTTTCAATGTCATATCTTATGCACAAGAAAGAATCTCCTTCTCCTCCTCATATCCATGAGGGTGATAACTACTTTCCCTCTAACTAGGTTCCAAAATATGACATGGCCTACACTATTGTTACTAATTCCCATACTTAACCTATCCATCCTCCACATCTCCCCTATAGGGTGTGTGCCTACATGTTAAATAAATAAAAAAAGGTTTGTACTTGTGTGACTTTAAGGTATCAAATTATTAGTATGATCAATAAAATATCAAAACTAAAAAATAAAAATCAATTAATAAGTGAAAATGTCACATTATTGTCAAATCAAATTACATGTATAAAGTCTTTAAAATATGTTAGTGTTCATCATGTTTATGCATCTACACCTATCAAAGTTATGCCTAATAGTATTTAATAGCCAAATCATAAAGTACAATATTAATAATAAAATCAAAATCAAAATAATACATACTATAATAATCAAGACACTCTCCCCCAAATTAATAGTCAAAATCTTATTGTCAATAAGGATGAGATTTTATAGAGTTTCAAAGATAGACTTAAAGAATAACCCCATGATCATGTACAGATTATATAAGCCATAATGGAAATTAAAAAATCAAATAATGATCAATATTCTACTCCCCTAGATAAAAATGTTGTTACCCATACTTTGAGGGCAATTGAACTTGTATAGCAACCTATTTTAACTCAAAAACCTTAAGTAATAGATATACCTCCTTTCACTAGTTCTTCACATCTAGATGTATAATACCTTATGCAAGAGATTAATTCTCTATAGGATAATTTGATACATATTGGATAGGGAACTATTAGGACATCACATGCCATTAACTCTCATGTTCTTATACTTACTCCTTAAGCATATCATATAGTGGAAACTCATTTGACATCCAGATTTATGGCACCTAAGATAACATTGTATGATGGTAAGGGTGACTTAGAGCACCATCTTTGATATTTCCATGTAGCATATTTGGACTATGTGTCTAATGATTGACTCCTCACTAATTTTTTACCATGTAGTCTAAAGGAATATACCTTATAGTGGTTATATGATATTTAGAATTAGTCTATCACTACATTCAATCCATTGGCATATATGTTTTAGCACACTTCTTAGTAAACATCAATGACAATATCTCATATGCTCAAGTAGCATAACTAAAGAAAAAATCCAATGATCCTATTATAGATTATGTCTTGTGATATAAGACAATATTAAAAAAGTTGACTATACCCATGGAAAATGAAAATATCCAAGACAAATTCAAATATATCCTATTACAAGTATTACATGAAGCTATCTTTTTTAATAAGTTTACAACCTTCACAGATTTATGCCACAGTGAAAGAAAGAGATGACAAGATTATCTCTATGGGTGAACTCAAATATAATAGTGGATTAGAATAAATTACTAAGAGATATATTAATACTTAATATAAGGTAAGGACCATTAAACATAAGAGTGATCCAAAGGCCATCGTTAACATAGCTTTAGAGCCATCTCCTCACCTGATTTTATCAGCTCCTCCATAGAGAGTTTTCACCAACCTACCATAATCACCAACACATGTTTTAAAAAATATCCTAGAATGTCATTTAACATCTCTCCCTCTCATAAAATAGGTTGATATGACACATCATCTTCAAAAAATATATGATTCTAATATATTCTATGAATATCACATGCTACTAGGCCATAGTACAAATTGATGCATCACGTTGAAACATAAGATACAATAATTTATATAGGCCAACATAATTAATGTGGGCACATCCATAGAGGAACCCAAAGTTAAAAAAATGGAATCTGAGGTAGTGAAAATATTCTTATATCCATTTCTAAAGCATACAATAAATAAGGGAGGGGTCACTTTAAGTGTTCACTACACATATCAACACATCCACCACTAGAATATTATCACACTAATATAGAGGATACCTACCCCCTACACAATATCATCAATGTATATCATACTATAGTACTAGATAGACCACTCATCACTTTATTAGAGTAGGAGATTGTTTATGATGACTTGGATTTATATATACTCTTTCTATGAGCCTATATAGATCATCATCATATTCAAAATGTTATGGTTAATAATGGGTTAAGTATTAACATGTGTACTATCACACATATAGAATTTGGGGTATTTAGAGTAGAATATATCCCCTATAGACACTATTACTTATGGTTTTAATCCGAATGTTTAGATCTTCATTAGGGATATTGTACTTACACTACAAGTTGGACCAACACATGTGGTCACTAGATTTTTAATATTACCTAGTGCAGACACATTTTACATGTTATCAGGTAGGCCATAGATACATTAGTTATGAGACATCCTATCCACTATGCATAGATGACTTAAATATATACATGTTAATTAATTTATCATAGTTAAGGGTATTTCATTGATTAACATGTACCTATCCCACAAGTAGTCACAACATAGTTACTAGTTATGCTTTGAGCATAGTTCCTATTAGTACACCACAAAGTTTAGTTGATACACTAGTGTAGGTGAGTTCTACTCCTACATTTTTACCATGTATACATACTCACCCATAGAGACCATTATTAGAGAGACCCATACATCAAAGATATGTTGCACATTCTATAGGGCCTCCCTCTACTCATTTTCTCTTGAGATTAGTATTATTTATTTTTCATAGTTCTTATCATAAAACACATATGCCAACTACAACATATTCTACCAAATGGGTTCCTAATACCCATATAGTTCATTGGACACCATAGTTAGTTTCATGGATTCCTAGCACCACTTAAAAAGTAGTCACAAATATAGATGACTTAGATAGAAGGTTTTGGGACTTCAGTTACCTTTTCATATAGCATGCATGATCATTATTCCTTTATTTGACATAAACATCAATGATAATGATTCTATCATGAGACTCATCGGTTATTATCATTCATCCCTTCTTATACATACATTCTTTATTTATCACTCTTTATATATAGTTTAATTCTTCATTTTAATTTTACATAACTTAAATCTATAAAATATAAAAATAATGTAAGATATTAAAAAACACAAAAACATTCAAATATTTAAGTAAAAAATATAAAATTATAGATTGTATGAATTGACATGTTTACACTTCTTATATTTGCCAGATACTACATATTCTAGCTATCTTAGTCTATTAAGTTTTTATCATAGATACATGTTTCACTTGTTCTTGTTAAGTTCTTAAATATTTCTTATAGGACTCATGTCCACTACACTGATCCAAAATAATTATTTTCTACCCACTAGGGACATATGCACATATACATGGGTCATTCATTTGACACATTTGCCCATTTAGGGGCACCCTATACACATTTTAAACTATGAAGTTACATATTTATAAACTCTATATCATAGATTTAGGATTGGTATATCTTGATATTAATCATGCTACACCTACTGATATTTTTTGTTGACTACTACTTTAGACTTAACATATATACATCTTAGATATTACATAGATTTGTATTACATCTTCATGAATACTTTCATTTTTATCTTTCCTATTTTATAATTGATTGTATCTCTATGATTCTTCTCTTTAATGGAATTTGAATATTTCATTGGTCCATGGATTTATGCCACTTATTTTAACTATATGTATGTTATGGATATGTGCCCATGGCCTTGTGTGTGCCTTCTTGATTTTCTATGGAGACATTTTAACATGTCCTTCCATGTGGATCTAAGATAATTTGTTTTTTTTGTGTATTTGGACATTTGATCATGTCCTTTTATATCTTACTTTATTATATTTGGTGACATGCTCCCATGTCCCTTATATTATGGCCCCTTTACCTCCTTTGTGTGCCTCGTGTGTGCTGTATGTATCATTTATTATATGAATCATAGCCATGACACTTGTATATTACTTGTTACACACTCTAATTTTAGATGCCATGAGGTACATCATACATATCTCCTTCCTAATTAGGTGTCTTGATGGACATCATGCCCCATCCCCTAGGAAGCTACTCAAATTTTTTATTTGCATACATTTTTGTATATATCTTAATATATTATTGAATTTTAGACCTAGCATACATTGCACATTAAAAATATATATCATATTATCTTAAATTTTGATGTTATGTATGCACATTATATTGGTTCATTACATAGATATCATACATGCCTTAAGTAACACACATTTTGTAGATATTATTATTTTAACAAAAAAATTTGTATAGGATAAATAACTCCCCTCAAAAGAGGGGGAATTAATATGGGTTTTTCATAGATATCAAGGTATCAAAATGCTCTCATAATACAATATTTAACACATAGGTTTAGATTATAGAAATTAACCTCAAGAAAACATAGTGGGAAACAATTACAATTACATAAAAATTAGAATAGTCAAACATTAACAACTAAAATGGGACACTAACACCATATGGCACTACTATCAAATATATGGAACTAATCTCTAGTAGCTTCAATTTTATAAAATTCTAAATTATCTATAAAAGTATAGTAGGTATTGATCAATCCATTATATGAGTCCTATATATTCACTAATTGATCACTATATACATACACACACATAGGTTGTCACTAGGTTTATGCATAAATTTGTGTACCCAGTGAGGTGTATTCATTCCCTTCCTTTATCTTATCTCTTTACTCAATTTTTAATATTTATTAAATTTTATTTATTTACTAAATTTTTTATTTAATTTTGATATATCTTAAGTAAGGATTGATCTATGCATGTTTCACTTACAATATATGTAATGGAGCATACTTCACATACTTAGATCTAGGTTTATGGGCTTTGAATTTTAAGTCCAAGTATGATTATTTTTCATCTATCCTAGTCATTTTTATTTGTTACATTTATTTAATAAAGGGGGGGAAATGTAATCACATAAAAATGACACTTGAGTGCTAAATGTGCTCCTTGAGACCACCCATCCCTAGGTTAGCCCTAGACCTATCTTAGGGCCTATTTTCACACTTATCCAACCTTGGCATGGGCCAAAATAATCCATATACATCCATAAAGTAGTCGTAGATCCTCATTTTTACATCTTGTCCCTTCATGCCTTAGGTTCTAGCAATATGACACTAGTACCATAATAGGGATAGTAGTGCCACATGTCATTGGTGTCCTAATTTTAGTACTATTGTCTTTTCCCTCCTTTTTCTACCAATGAATGTCTTTTCAACTCTAATACCACATAAGGTTGGCATAGAAATATTATAACACATGTAAAATCACTAGAATAATATATACATTACTTTTATTCATCTAACTACTAGATGGAAATCAGATGCAAATTACACATACAAACTTAGAACAAGTTGTGCACAATCAAGGTTATCAATCCCTATTATGCCCTACTTCTTAATACAACCATATAAAACATTCATAATATTAGATTAATTTCTTTATAAATCTTAGTTACATTAAAATAACTCAAGTCTATAATAATAGTAGCTTCATTATAACTTACACTAACATTTAGGTGGGGAGAACTACATCGATATTGATCCATCTTCAGAGTATTGGAATGTAGACAACTCTCATCATAGTGGGGTGTTGAAAATGTATACCCTACCCAAATAATTACATAATTCATTGATTTTATCAATTACATTCCCTATAAACATGAAGGATTAGGGTTTGAACATAAAATCTATCAAAATAGGTCACATACAAAGATTTAGAACTCCTACACATAGGAACAATCTTGATAAGCCCAGACATAGGTGCACCTAACAGATTGGAATAATTATGCATAAAGGACACTATTGATAAAATAGAAACACTATCACCACATGGATGTACTATCCAATTAGGGAGATACTATCTACGAGGGTTTTTGACTCCTAAATCTTGTTTTTGGCATTTAGACTAGCATATGTCTCAGTTTTTAGCATCCAGATCTATTATTTCAAGCATTTTCTAGCTATGTTGTTCTTTAAATTATTTATTGATATTTTTATAAATTTAAAATTAATTAAATTATATTATAGATTATTGTTTATATTTATTTCATATTTCTACCCTGATTTGTTGTACTCAAACCCTTTAACAATCTAGGGCTTAAACTCCATAACTCTAAAATGTTAAAACACCTAGCACATCAAATGGAAATAGGAAAAAAGTATAAAAACACTATTCTAATTATTTTGGGTTCTCTAAATGATTTATAATTTAAGGGGATCATGGAATGTAAACCCCTATTCTGTTAGTGTTGGAATAGTAAATCAGGGAATAAATATACAATAATTATAGTCTTATATATTTAAAATAATTAACTTTTTTTATTATTATATAAATATAAAATGAAGTATACGAGATTTAATTAGTTGGATAATAACTAATATATATGAATTATAGGTTGGAAACTAGTACAAAGACTATGAAATATGTCATAAACATAGACCAAGAGTCATAAATCCTCCTAGACAATAATAGAGTCCGCTAGATGATAGCACACCATGCAAGTGCCTCTAAGACACAATAGTTTACTTTTGTAAGTAGGGTAAGTGTTATTTTGTGTATACCTTTACCTAGTTCTAAGGAGTCTTTGTATGTGTGCAGGGATGCTATTTCATTTTTTATTCCCTATTTTGACTAATTTAAATGCAAAACCCTAGGCTTCCATGTTTGTTAGGATATTATAAGAGCACAAGTAGAAAATAATATAATTAGTAGGGTAGGTTAGATATCAATTAAACACACCATGTTATTAGTTTTGCATACATAAAAATACCTCAAAAGTGAATCAAAAATGATGTAGTTCTCCCAATCTAAGTGTTGGTGCAATCGAAAGTGAATTCTAGTATGAATTATAGTTTGAGTGCTTTGATTGTGACTTGAGATTGGAAATCTAAGTAATATAAGCTTTGGGCTGATGTAGATGGGTGTATGAAAAAATAGGGTAGAATAGGGATCAATTACCTTTATTTTCACCACTACTTCTATGTTTGTTTATGAATATCTGCATTTAATTTCCATATAAAGGATAAGTGAATGAAAGTGGTGTATATATAGAATTTTAGTGTTTATCAAGATGTAAAATAGGTTTAGGCTAACCCTAAGAGTTCTTTTGGGAGAGAAAATATATCCATTTGGATAATAAGAATCTAAGGGACACTAGAGGGTCCATATGTCAATAACACAATGCATTAGTGTCCAAAGGGATGTACTAATGTATAGGTGGTAGAAGTTGGTCAACAAGGGGATTAGGCTCCTAGGGGATGGATTAGTGTTTATTTTAGTATATATGGGAGTGGGTTAGAACCACACAAAAGTTGTAAAATTATGAAAATAGGTCATAAGATAGGTCTAGGGCTAAACTAAGGACAAGGTGGTATGAAGTGACACTCATTACATTGAAATGACATTTTAGGTGACTACATTTATTATCTAATGTAGAATGTGAAATTGACCATGGTAAAAAATATAAGAATAATGATAATTATTTTTTATATTAGACACATGGTAAATGAAAAGTGACATCTAATCCTTGTACATGTGATAGTAAGTATGTTTTATAATGTATCACTAATATTTATAAATCTTCCATCTCATGATGTGATTAGTTGATAAATGGTAAAATTAGGATAAATATGAACATTTATAAAATAAATATAATTAGGTAATAGTATGAAAATTATGGGGTCACATTATGTAAATTATAAAGTCCTATTTAAAATATTATACCATGGTCAACTATTGGTCTATTTCACATGAATATTAATTTAAAGGTGTCAAATTCAATTAAGATATAACTAGAATCTAATATCACATTAGACTTTGGAATCCAATAATAGTTATATTGGAATTTGATATCAAATTAATTAAAAACCATAAATATAAATATTTGAATCCAATATCACATTAGTTAAAATGTAATATTTTCAATATTAGAATCTAATTTCATTAATTATAATTAAATTAATATATAATTAGAATCTAATATCAAGTTAGGTTTCGGAATCCAATAATAGTTATATTGGAATTTGATATCACATTAATTAAAAACCATAAATAGAAATATTTGAATCCAATATCACATTAGTTAAAATGTGATATTATCAATATTGGAATCCAATTTCATTAATTATAAAACCTTAAATTATAATATTATAAGTTCTTATTCTTAGACATATGTTAAAATTTAATGAAATGATGGTTTTTAGGAAAAATTCACCAAGACATTTTTTCATAAACTCTCAATTATCCTATATTTCTAAATTTTTTCTAATTGAGGGTTTTTTTATAGAGGATCTCTACTGAAGTACCATTAACTATCTGTTGAAAATAATTCTATCAATTAAACTAATTTAATGGACTAGGTACCTATATTGTGATTTTAGAATAATATATATTAATATTATAGTTTTTTATGTTTATTGATTATTACTATGATGTGCTATTTATGAGTACTCACTTTTAAAAAATGAAAAAGCATCTTTCCCGAAAATGTTCTTTGCATTCTCTCCCATGTCATTCTAATGTATTATCATTATTCAACTTCATGTTCCCCCATTTATTTCACTTCACTTTTCTCTCACCTCATTTACTATGTTTAGCCTATTATCCTATCAATTATATTAGAGGTCAAGTGAAGCTTTTATGTTGGGGTGGGGGGTGATAATCAATGTCACTTACATGTACTATCCAAAGACACACCTGACACACAACACAACAGAAAAAACACCTTATTATAATGATAGAATTATGTGAATAAAAGGATGAAAACTAGTTATTAATTCATACTCATCCCTTATAAAAATTATATTCTAGTTCCTAAGAAAGAGTGTTCTATTTTTGAACCAGAAGAAGCTAGAAATATGAAAATAATAAACATGATAGGTAAAAATGCAAGGAGATATAAAACACATGGAACCAAAATTCCACACATTATTACAAAATAACCTAGGGATAGTATCCATTTTTGATGGTGTGGGATGGATGGTCTAGATAGAGAGATTTAAAAAATATGATTTAATAATAATTAAATATTTTGCTAGAACCCTAAGGAGTGACATAGTATATGTTAAGGGACTAGAGGTAGTCCTAAAAAATGATTCATATAAAAAGTATCTAGTATATCTATTGTCATGGAAGAATAAATATAAATAATCATCATTGCAAATGTTAGGGAAAGGTTTGGTAGGCCTAAAATTAATTTAGAGATTAAATCTCACGGCATAAAACATTTTATTTCCCTATCATGTAGTGTTAGGTGGCCATATTTTTCATCAAATATTCACATGGGAGGGTAGTTTATCTTTGTTATATAGCCCTTAGTTATATTTTTTGAGTCATTTAAGGTATGAACATACCATAAAAGTTACCAATTGTTTTTTACACTTTTTGAAGATAATGGCCAAGGAATTCTATAAAGGAAAGATTTTAAAAGTTTCCCATTATTCTTTAATAACAAAAATTATGTATAGTTTGATGTTTTGGGATGGGTGGCCTACATAAAGAGAATTAAAAATTATGATTTAAGATTAGTGAAATATTTTTCCCAAACCCTGATGAGTGATAGAGTAGATATTAAGGGACTAGAGATAGTCTTAAAAAAGAATTGATATCAAAAGTAACCAATCTACCTACTTTAATGAAAGAATGGATAGAAAGACACGTCATTGTAAACAATAGGGAAATTTATGGTATGCCAAAATATAATTTATAATTTTAATCTCAAAGAACAAAAAGGTTGTCTTTCCCTATCCTTTAGCATTAGGTTCACAAGGAAAGGTAGGTTGTATTTGTTATATACCCCTCAATTACATTTATTGAGTCATTTAAGGCATGGACATACCATAAATTCTCATAATTAATTTCTACACTTTTTAAGGAAAATGGCCAATGAATTATATAAAATAATGCCTTTCGTAGTTTTCAATCATTGTTTAATAAAAATAATTATGTAAAGAGTCTTATTCTCCACTACACTTGATTTAAGTTGGGAAGACTTTATATAAATGCCCCATATTCCACCATAAGATATTGTTAACCCTAGAGCACTTATAGTATCTCCTCCTTCATCCAAAACAAATCCTACACTTATAGTATCTCCTCTACCTACAAAATTTCATTCACCGGTAATATCTACTCCACCTATCAAAAAGTAAAAACATTATGTAGAATCATCTAGTAGACCAACAAGATTCTCCAAGGTGGTAAAAATTGACATTTTATGGTTTATGATATCTTTCAAGAATCTCTAATTTTGGGTGAAGAAGATAACAATGAGGAAGAAACCTGTGTATTTTTTTAGATTGAATAATAAACAAAAGAAGAGGATGGAGATGAAGAAATGAAAGAAGAATAAGGAGATTAATAAATTTAATAAAATGAGGTATAATAAGATATGAAATAAAACATTCTACCATTGAAGAGAATATATAATAAAAAATTTAGGAAGAGACTATTGTTAATGAGGGAGTTCAAGAGAAAGAGAAGGGGGAGTTTCTAGAAATTAAGGAAAGAGAACATACCCCTACCGCTCCTAGTAAATAATTGAGTGACCATGATAATATATCAATTTAATATTAATAAATAAAACTTCTAAGTACTAATTTTTTTAGATTAGAGGTAATTAAAAGTGGACTAGATATATTATCTCATGTGAATTTATGAATAAAAAGAGTAGTTTAATTATAATAACTTGCAGCCAACACACAAACTTACAATAATTACATAAGTACTTGTATTAGTACCTAAACTAATAACTATAAGTAAATAACCTTGAGTATAATGCAACCAATGTACCTAAGTTACTTTTAGTCATAGTCATTGAACTTACAACTTTTTACATAAATAGGTATTATTAACAATTTGGCCTCTGAGGCCAAATTTCAACCCTTGTAATTTAAAAATTTAGTTGTAGTGTCCTTTGATATTATGCATGGTAATAAAATGCCTTGTAAAATCCTCAAAATGGTCCTTTCAATCCCCTTTTATCATTTATTAAGGTTATTTTGATGATATTAAGGTAAATGTTATTCTAGACCTTATCACCTTATGGTAATTTTTAGCATAGTCAATTTGGGAAAAGAAGTTTAATTGGTCTAAGGGGTATTATTGAAACATGTCAAGAGGTTTCAAGGTCAATAAAACCCCCTCTATTTTTTACCATGCTTAGAAAGATGGTAAATTAAATTTATAACATTCTATACCACTCTCAAAGTGCTTTATTACCCATTTTATAATGCATAAAGGAAGTTTTATGAGAAAAGGAAAAGTGTACAGAAGAAGGGAGAGATGAAAACACATTAAAATTATATACAAACATTTCCAAGATTTAGAGACATGTTACATATCATCTCCAGTAGTATTCAGGAAGATTAGACAATTTCTATGGTAGAAAAGAAGGATTTTGAGTTGGTTATTACAAGTGTGTAAAATAAAGATCCTATACAAGAATGTGTATAGATTATTTTATGTCTCCTATGCCTATATAAATTCATTGGAAAGAGTTTAAAGTCAAAACAGGCCAAAACATGACCCTATTCCTCCATCAATCTATTTGGTAGCCTTGTAGAGCCAGTTAGGTTTGTGAATATTAATTGACAAGAGAGATAAGATGAGGGTATAAGATTTTGGCTAGAGGAGGTAACATTAGATGTATTACATGTTATGGAATTTTTTATAATATTTCCTTACCCTCATTTATTAATAATCAGTAATAAGGTGAAGGCCTCACATTATCTTCTCTATCTAGGTAGGGTACCAGTTTAATTCATTTTCTCCTTCTTTGAGCATGATTAAATATTAATGGAAGGTTTTAGGGATTCTAATGAGTATGAAAAAACATTTTAAATCATTTTTAAGACCCATTTCACAAGTTTTATCCATTAAGAGATAAAAAATATTTACTTTGGCTAATCTATAGGAAGGTTGTAGTAGGTTTTATAATGAATTTTAGGTCCAGACCATTGATATCATTTCTTGTGTCATGATTATTTATGGTTACTATTAGTAATTTCATGTTCACTCTCCTTTCCATTCTCTCAAATTTCATCCAATATTTATTATGGTCTTTCAAATCAACTCACGGGAGCATGTTCATAAGAGAAAAGGTAGCAATCACAAATTTAAAAATGGCTCTAAATTATCCATATATTTGAGAGGTTTCAAGAGTCTAAAAACAAAAATTGGGAAAATCCTCATATTATTATTCCACACCTTATCATCATTCTCATCCTGATTTACATGAATGAACATTAAAAGGATCCATAGTGCTCTATCTCTAGGTCAACAATAAAACTATATGGACTACATTAAATTATGCAAGGTTAAAGACATTCCTATCAATATGGTTATGGCATGATGAATATGATAGATAATTATCCAATATTTTTTGTATGGGGTTAATAAATATAGAGAGAGCATGGTTAGAAAAGGAATAACATCATCAACTTACTCTGAAAGGACAAGCTCAGTCAGAACTTCAACTTGCACATATAGGGATGTGTCTGCAAGTTGAAGAAACATTAAATCAATAATGAGTTGGAGGAGTTACATAGGTGTTATAAGACCAAAAGGGGAATATCATGCTAAAAATTTCAAGAGAGCAATGGAGAATCCTTCAAAGAAGGACTCAACCTTATGCATAATCAAGAGTACATAAGATCATCCTATAGGCCTAACTGTATGGATGATAAGGTATATTGAGTGTCATAAAAGAGAAATGGTATGATAAGGGATTTAAAACACTTTAATATGGTTTCCTAACATATTATACCCATATCTGTCTTTGAATTTAGTAAAGTAAGACAAATATAACTAAATTTGTTTATGTCTACTAGTCCTAAAACTAATTGCATAAGTGGCATACATAGTGAGAGTGAACATAAAAATAAAATTGGTTAAAATGTAATGTGTTATAAGGTATTAAAAGGTACAATAATTCATTATATTTCTTAAAAAAATATGAAAAATAAAGTTGGAGAGATGACCAAATAGGGGTCACAAAAGGTACTTAACCAAATAGAGACCGTTTACTTGGTCTACAACCAAAAGGTGAGAAAGGGATGTTGAAGAAAAAATATTTAATGAGGATTAATGAATTATTAGAGGAAAATATTTCATTATGAAAAAACTCAGTCCAAGAATATAATCACCCTCTCACATGGTCATCAAATTTAGGGTTGTCATTTATAGGCTTGATTGTTGGAGAAAGATAGTTTGACTAAAAGAGTCATATTTAAATGCCTTGAAAGTGTATGATTACAATAGATTGAAAAAATTATATTAGGAATTATAAATTTTGAGTGGTAATAAAGTTTCCATGAAAATGTAAATTCACCTTCTTGCACACAGTCAATGCACATAATAATTCATATAGGCAAGACTAAGAACACTTGCAAGGAGAATCATGAAGATCAAAGTGAATGAGGATAGTATGAGTGTTTAAAATTTTAAGGGTTTTGTGAAAATAAAAACATTTTTCTTTCATTTACTAATATAACCCCAATTACTAACAAAAAATGTCCATTCTCAAGTCTTAGTAGACCTAACTATTACTTACAGGCATGTAGACAGATAAAGTGAAGGGGATACTATAGAACCCTTAAAAAATTGTAATAGAGTCCATAAATTGTATTATAATGGTTATTAATACCTAAATATTATATTTTAACCCTTGATACATCAAAGATCCTTAACAGGCTAGTGAAGCTTCTTAGGCCTAAACAAACAGTTCTAGGTAGGCGTGTCCTTTAAGAAGGAAAGTGAGTATTAAAACTTACATGAAAGTGAATTATAAGAGATTATAAACATTATATACTCCTTTTTTAATAAATTTTATTAGTGTTTTTTAATTTAAATTTCCTATTAATTAAAGGCAACAAGGGCCTAATGGCCTAAGTAGGCATATTAGGCATAAATAGGTAGTCACATGTCTATGACTAAAAATGAAGAACATTTGCATGATTGAAGAATTTTTAAGGATGGTTAACATTACAAGGTGAATATGGAAGTGTTAAAATTTTAACATGAAAGTCTGATTTTAGAAAAGATGAAATAAAACTCAACGTGAAAACCTCTAGGGTCAAAATAGCTTAAAAGCCTACAAACCCTAAGAATAGGTGTGAGGGGTCTGAAGGCACTTATAAGAGTGAACAAGAGGAAAAAACCATGAATTTTTTTTAAGGGTTTTAAAATACCCATATGAAGTGTCATTAATTAAACCAAACAAATTTTACTCTCTTATAGCTTGTTTCTCTTCATCTGCCTCCCTGAATGCAATTTTTTCAACCCTAGAGGCACTTTCTCCACATTGGAACTATATGGATAAAATGCATGGGAATATTAGTTTATAGGTAATTTTAAGGGGGTTATATAAATAATTTTATTTTAATTTTATGTTTAATACTTAGGGATATAAAGAATAGTTAGGAAGTTAGACATGTCTAAACCTATTTGAACTAGTCAAAATAACCCGATAGAAGAAATATTAGGAAATTTTCACTCAAATTCATTGAAATTATCTTTAAAACACTTTAAAATCATAATTTATTTTGAGTGGATCCTATACATGCCATTATTTTTACATAATATTATATGAATTCATCATAAATTATACATTTATAGGGTTTTAGGGTAGAAATATGGTTATAATCAAGTTGAGTAGTTGTATATCATGGGAAAGGGTAGTGTGAAGTGTATTTCATCTATGTATATCAAAAAATTATTTTATATCCTCCTAGAAAGTCCCTTACAAGACTACACCTTATGGGTAGTCTACAAGTGCTAATGAGAGGTGACCTAGTCACCTAGATGGGCAAAGTTACATGGTGTGAACTACTGAAAAGGTATAATTCATGATGTGATATGATTTTTAGACATGATACAAAATAAATTACTAATCCTTATAAGTTATACATAATTTTCATGGTCATCCAAATAATCAACATCAAGTTAATAAGATTAATTTCCTAGTAATCATATTTTAGCAACAAAAGAAGGTGTTTTCTTGGCATGGAGGGATAGTATGGAGTAAATTTAGATCATAAAGATTGTGTAAATAACCAAATTAGGTGAGCAAGAAATTTCCTATCCACCATGAAGGATGGGGTATTTTTCCAAGTCATATTGGAATACAAGAATGATGTGGGTTACTAAATTCTCCATGGAGCCTTATTTACATCCCATTTTTTCCTTGTAAAGGACATCAAGGAGAGAATGTTGAACAAAAAGGCCACTTTTCATTGCTAATAAATCAAGAAGAGAATTTTAAAAGGATTTAATGATCCATTAAAACATTCAAGTTTAGTGAGGTCTCTCCTATGCCACTCTCTTTGAGGGCCATGATGGATGAAGTGATGCATGTTGGAGAGTTAATAAGATTATTTCCACTCTTATTTATTTATTTTAAATAACTCATAATGATTGAAATGTGTTGTTAACTCTCTCTAACATACCTCTCCTCTTCTTCTCTCTCTTATTCTATAAAAGTTAACTCTTTTATCTTATAATGTAATTCTTGGTTGATTATGGTGAATCCTTACCCTACTAAACACTTAACTTATACCTTTTGAATGAATGATAATCTTATTCATACTTACGTATGTTTCTTATTAGTATATACTTTTGATGGTGCATGACTGATAGTGGTGTCATTGTGACTCCCTTTCATTTGTCCTCTCACTCTTTCCTCTTTATAGGTATAATAACCATTTATAAGTCACATAAAGTATAATGATAGGTTATGTGATGAATTAGGGATGAGTAAATGCCATTAATATTGATTTAGTTCACCTGTGTATTATCTATCCTAGTCCATGCATCTCCTAAGACCTCTATGTTAAAATAATAATGTAAATGGAGCTTCAATTAAAGTTGAGTGGTCTAATTAGCCTTTATTCACTCTATAAGTGAATTGAAAATAAATGGAGGACCTAGTTATTATAGTGTATCACCTCATTAGGCTAGGTTTATTTCATGTTTCTATCTCCCTTTTTACCCCAACAAGTTAGTAGCATATGTGATGAGCCCAAATCGATATGTCAAGGAAGTTATCCCTTAAAATAGAGGTTTATCATAACTATAGGTCACCTAAAACTTTGTGATAATACCATGTTACCCCAAAATTGGAGGTAGCCTTGAATAACCTCTTAATAGAGTGTTATTATTGGCCTAGATTATTCAAAGAGTCTCATGCTTGGGTTAGGATGTGCTAAAAATGTGTTATGTTTATAGCAAAATAAAGACTAGATACCTTACCTCTTAATCCTATTCAAGTGGATCAACCCTTCATGAAGTGGGGCATAGACATTGTAGGCATTATTAATCCCCCATCTAGTGTAAGACATAAGTGGGTTTTGACTACTACTGATTACATTACTAGGTGAGTGGAGGAATTTTCACTTAAGAAAGTAATGAAAAATCAATTTTGGAGTTCTATAATAGTTTAGTGACTATATTTAATATCCCCTCCACCATCATATTAGATAATGCATTAGAATTTGGTAATGAAAGGGTGAGTGAATCAGATTTTAACCATGGAATTTACCTCAGTTCTTCATATAATTACTATTCATAAGGCAATGGACTATCTGATTCCACCAATAAGAATTTTTTCAGATCATAAGAATAAAAATGAAGGACAACCAAAGGAGTGGTAAACCAAGTTGAGGAAAACCTTATCAAAAGATAGGATTAATCCTAAGAGATCTATTGGTCATTCACCATATCTTCTTGTCTATGGTAAAGAGGCAAGGCTACATATATCACTTGAGATTATAGCTTTGGAAATTATACACCAACTTGAACTCATGGAGAATGATGAAATTGAGGTGAGAATGAATGAGTTGAGGGAGATTGAATAGATAAGGGATGATGATATGCATTCCATGTTGTCCAATAAAGATCAAGTCAAGAGATCATTTGACAAGAGATCTTCTTCAAATATCTTCCAACAAGCTGACATTGTTCTTAAGTAGGATGAAGACCATGCCAAGCCATGCAAGCATTTAAAATTTAATAGTCTTTAGAGTGGAACATATATTATTACTATCTATAAATAGAATAATGCCTTCTAGTTATCTAAGTTGACTGGTGAGGAACTCCCTATCCTATCAATAGGGTGTTCTTTAAGTATTATAACTAGGAATCACAAATCCATATTTATACATATTAATTAGGTTTCCTTCTTCCAGGTGATATAAAACATACTTTTCTAGTTGATTTTTGGTTGTTCTCTTATTGTTTTTTGTTGAGTGTCTTTGTTGTGTTTCCTTTGTGTCTTTTTGTGTGTCTTTTAGAGTTTATTTCAGTCTTTGAGGTCTACAAAGTTTCAACCATGAGGTATTAGTTCAATCAAAGAGTCTACATCTAAACATGACTGATGTGTAAGAGATCCTAAGTCCTCTTGACCAATATGTAGGTCAAGCTTTTAGATTCACTAATAATGTTGACTTATTTATATCTTTAGGCCTAGAAAGGATCCATTCTATGTCTTGAGAACTTAATCTCACTTTTGGTCACCCTTATCATACCTCTTGATGTGTCAAGGTAGTCAAATAGAAGATCATTAATTGTCTTATTTTGGAAATAATTTTAAAGTGTTTTGTTATGTAAATAAACACCATGGCCAATCACCCTATTTGATTTTATGTCAAATGCTCCCCTTATGACTACTCATGTATGTAGATCTTTAATAAGCCTTATGGTGGTCTTAATAGTATAAATTTTGTCATAATGAAGATGACCCAATATTTCCACTTATGAACCATCATGAACCCTAAATATGTTGATAACTTGTAGAATATGGTAAGATCATAAGTATTAAAGATGTTATATGGAACATATGGTAACCTAGTTTAGTTCTTTATCATGTTCTAAAGTCTTTTAATAAGTATCATAGTAACTTCCATTTGAGCCTCCACTTGAAGTCATATATATTTCCTTAAAAGGGGGTGTTTGACCATAATATGATGTTAATTTGACCTTAAAATTCTAGTAAAACCATCAATCACACCTTCAATGGTCCCCATGATCAAAAAGTTTTATATGTAAAGAGTATCTTCTCAAAAGTGAAAATGATTTATTATTCACTAAATGGGCCCTACATGTGTGAAAATGTGTTTTTTTAACTTTTCTATCCATACCATGCATTTTGAAATATTTTTTGACACCGCTTTTCCTTCCTCCTTTTGACGAATAATTATTTATGGTCTAAAAACCTGAGATAATGTAGGAATCTAGTGTTTTAAAAGAGTTTTCAAGCAAGTATGGATCCATATAATATGAACATGGTAGATAGGGTTAGGGATATATAAATGATATTCAATATATCCATTGGGTGAGATAATATAGGTGTTTCAATATAATAATATCTATGAACTAATCCATTTATTTTATCAAGCTCTTTAGTAACCTTGGAAAACCAATCAGGGTCTTACTCAATACATATAGGAGAGTGAAGATGGTGACTTCTGATCTTGTCTAAAGAAATGGGGTATAATGGAATTATAAACCTGGTAATTTTTTTCCAAATTGATCCCCTATGATTTATGAAAAAAGAAAGAACTTAAGGTAGTTAGACTAGCCTGATACATCCACATAGGTTCCAAAATGGAATGGTTTCAATGGATTATTGGTTTATTTGATGATACCAATGACTATACATGTATTATAAATTTCATCAAGGACCTTACATTTAATTATCTAGCCTTGGTTCACATGTGTGATCCTATTATATAAATAAGCATCCAAGTTATCACAGGATGTAGACTAAAAGCCATGTTTCCTTGATGAGGAAGAGCATTCAATGCACATGTTTGAGAATGAAAAGTGTTTTAAGGTTAATGATATTCTATTTAAGTTAGTCATATATTATTATTTCAAGTAGTTTGGTAAAATGGACCTTTATCTCTCCCATAATGATACCTTTAAATGAATATGACTGGTAGTTGATCTTTAGTATAGACATGGACTGTGTGTTACATGGTAATGGATCAGATGTCATTAGAACATAGTGGAATGATAAAGTGTGTTGTATTAATGTTTAAAATTCCTCCTTTTAGTATGATAAAACCTCATTATATCCCTTACAATTAATAAACAATGAACTATACCTCTAACACCTTCATACACTTGTTTAGAAAAGTTTAAAGTTCATTAGTAGAAATTAAGGTTTTCATAGAATCCTAGGTTTTAATTTCTCACTCCATATGTCTAATTGATGAACTCCAAATGTCTTTCCCTCTTTAATTTTTAATTAGGGGTGTCTAGGTTCCCATTGGGTGGTATTAAACATGGATCAATAATCCTATTGGCATACCTCAGATAATATTTTTTATATGTTGGTCTCATCAAGCATATTCATCTCATATTAGGCTCCTAGTTTCAAGTGAAGAATACATAAGGTCTTATAACCATTATATGTAGGCTTTAACCCTTATACCAAAGATCAAGGAATGATATATATGCTAATATTATATAAAACCATGAAAATACATTAATATTATGATAAAAGTGGATATCCATGTGTAAGTGCTATTTAGAAAGTATGGCCACCTACAAGAAGACAACTCGAAACTAGGCCTCAAAGGTTTTTAAGACCATCATATGCAGTTGAGTCTCAAGATGTAGAGAAGGGGCATATATTATAGATATGTATATATTAAAATAACATGGTTTGTGTTCAATGCAAGCTACTAAAGTTTCAAACATGATATTGGATCCCTCTTTTAAGTCAATTCATGCAGTCATTAGACTCCATTTATAGTCACACTAAAACTTCACCAAGCTCAAAATTGTAGGAAGTATACCATCAATATTTATCATAATATTCTATGGGAACATGAAGGATAGATATAAAAATAAAATAAAAACATATGTATCATGTTATCAAGGATAAAGAAACCTAAAAGGGAGCACAAATGAGCTAAATCAAGCACATACAATAAACTAGGGTTACCTAATCAGTGGGAGGGCCAAACTGATGTGAATGGTAAAGTCATTATTTATGTAAAGGATAATTCCAAGATGATGATGAAATATATACCCTTAAATAAATCACATGATTATGTGATCAAGTTAGAGAGCTGCCTAGTCTAGGTTAGACACTTAAGACACATAGACTTTAGTATGTCACTATTTAAGTGTTATTGCTAAAGAAAGGGGATACCAAACCTTGGAGGCTATGATTAGGTCTTAAAAATATGTCACCTAAGACCTAATTATATCATTATATACAGAAAAAATAAACTACGTAAGCCTTTAATCATAGTTAATTCAATCATTTACGTTAGTCAATGGCATTTAGGGTAGACCTAAGAAGAAGAAGACATAGGATGGTGTTTAAGGAAGTTGAGAGCACATGTAAAAGGTAGAAATAAGAAAGAGAAGGATTACGTATTAAAATTAAGGCCACATACACACCTAAAAGTTATTTTAGGTTCTAAATCTTAATCTAATCCATAAGGCCTAAAGACACCCTTAGGTCTCAATACCCCACCTCTATCTACAATTATAAATACATCATATCTAGAAATCAATCCTAGCTTATATAAAATAGATCCTAATTACACTTCTAATTAGGGATGCATTATATAATCAAGAACATAACCAATATGTGGATTTCTAGACCCAATTAAGGGATATTTTAACATAATAATAATAATAATAATAATAATAATAATAATAATAATAATAATAATAATAATAATAATAATAATAATAATAATAATAATAATAATAATAATAATAATAATAATAATAATAATAATAGGGAAGGTTCAAAAGACTCTAATCAAGCAAAATGATGAAATAACCCTAAGCCCTATGTTTTCATATTCACTATACTAATAACAAGTAAATTAGAGAAATCCAATCTAGTGATCACCAAATCTTGTGACACAAAGTGGGGGTAATAAAAAACAAAAGTAAACATGTATAAGAGACATATACTCACATCAATATATACATAATTTTAATACATGGAATAGAAGTGTAAATGCATTATCTATATACTCTTACAAAGGAGGAACAAATTTAGGAATACTTACCTTTGAATACAAACCTGATGAGACTTAGTCTCTCCCTTGGCTAAGGTGCTTTGTAAGAGGTTATTGTTGAAAGGATATCATTAAATCTCTCATTTAACCAATAAATGGATTGGTGTTATTTTAAACTAGGTTAGTGTTTGATGGTTATTTTCAATGATACAATTTGATATTAGAGTTGTATAGTTCACTATTTGGGAGGCTTTATTTCTACTATGTTTTCTAAATCCTAAAAGTAGTAAATAAGACTTTAAATCTATCTTGAAAAAATGTAAATATAAATTTTTTGTTAATTGAATATCTCCCATTGCATCTAAACAATCAACATCCAAAACTTAAACATATGGCATAAGACATATGATGTCCTCACTTGACTTGCCTGGCTAGGTAGGATAATGTGATATTCTAAAATATAAGAGTGATATCTATTATCACTTAAATAACTTCTAAATTTTTTTTGAATATGAGATGAATTAATAGAATTAATTAAATTGAAATACAAACTCTTGCATAAAAGAAATATGTTTTTATTTAATTTAAACAACTCTTACATGTAAATGAAATGCACTTGCTTTAAAGGAAATTCACACTTGATTTTGAAAACAATCACTCTTTGATTTTAAAAGGAATTCACTTTGCAACCAAAAGGAATAACTCTTACATTTAAAAGGAAATTACACTTTATAGTAAATGAAATATACTTTAATTAAGAAATACTTCAAAATTATTAAACTAAAAGTTGCAAATTATCCCAATCCTCAGAGAGAAGTGGGCCATTCCTCCTTCCTCAGAATAGGAGATGATTTACTCAGTAATAAATGGAAATGTTGGATTTTATTCCATAAAAAAGAACATATAAAAATATGAAATTCTTCTTATTTATGATTTACCAACTATTAACTTTTCCAATTACTTCTTACTTATCTAACTTTTTAACTATCTATAATGAGAAGGATACATGTATTTAAACACATCTCAACATCTATTCATAGATTAAAAATTCTTTGATATCTCAATTCCCAAATATATTTATTCAAAATATAGACAATCTAGGATTCAAATCCCATACTTCTAGGAAGGTGTTGGAAATGACTCAACTAATTATAGATAGGAAATAACTAACATAGACTGAAGATACTTATCCAATTTTTTAAAAATGGAAGTAAAAATATATCTAGGTTTTTTAGGCCATTACCATGAATGGTAATGTCTAAAATAAGACATATAAATATGTAAAGTCTATGTGTGTGTGTGTGTGTGTGTGTGTGTGTGTGTGTGTGTTACTATCTCTATTAGTAGGATCTAACTAGTCATTTGAGCATGTCTAGTGTCTTCAGAGCATCTTGTACAGGTCTTCAAAGCACTCTATACAAGTCTTCAGAGCATTCCTATATGTCTTTAAAGTAACCTATATATGTCTTCAAAGTACCCTCAAATCATCTTTAGAACACTTTTAGAGCATCTTCACAGTATTAACTCTTTAGAGCTCATGCACCAAATCCTCCAAATTATATCCAAAAGAGTTTCCAAAACTATGTGTTGCCTTCTCAAAATTACCCCACCATTTGGATGTGTTTCCATACTCAAAAATATGTTATTCATCCAATTTAGACATAATAACAAGGTAAAAATTAGAAATAAATTATAGATAAACAAATGATAAATTGCAATCATTTCCTTCTTAGATAAGACCTTAACTATTAAATTCAATGTAATATATAACTAAAGGTAACACTTTATGGATACTTTTTATATATATCATGAGCTATATGAAATTATCATCATTTCTCTTCAACACATTACCTTTTGTAATTATTCTTACAAATAAGTGGGTTGACTAGTCTTCAATCCAAAATTCCTAATTCAAACTTTTGATTAAGATCATAAATTAAAAATGGTGGCCATAATCATGGTGGCCTATAGGAAATAATCCAAAATCCCTTACAAATATATGTAATCAAGATTGAAACTCAACTTCTACTTGAGTACTCTAACCCTATGATGGAGATAGAGGACATATGGTTGTTGGAGGCTTGAACCTCATCGCAATCCATGCATCTAAACCTCTTTCATCTAATAACTAAGTGATAATCTGAGTAATTGCTCAGGCTCTTATTAGCCTCCATTTGATAGTGGTAGGCCTTATGACCTTCATGCACTTCAAATAAATAGGTAAGGTCTCCCACTTGGAAATGCTAGAACTATTGGCATTGGTAGAATATTGGTTCAAAAAAATTCTAAAGGTAGGGTCTCTAGATATAAAGGTGGTGAATATGGCCATTTTTCAATCTATAATGTGGTAGAAGGAGGAGAGGTAGGATTTAGTGTTTTCTTGACATAAACTTGTTAGAAATTTTTGAGGAAGGAGGACTAGGCCTTTTCACCCCTAATTTTACTTAGAAAATAACTCCAATAGATAATGGTAAACAACCCATTGTATTTGATAGACTAAGTACACGTTTTAAAATTTTGAGCAACAATGATTAGGGAATTATGAAGGAAAGAGGGAATATTTACCTTGTACTCTTCTCTGGTAGCCCCTTTCCTTGGGTGAAGGAGTTTCATGACATATCCACCAGCTATTATAAACTAACCATTGTAAGTAAGATAACTAATAATATATAATAAATTTTTTTGCTAGGGATGAGGAAGAATATATCTTATGATTCCCCTAGCCACTCCTTATGGGGGTTTAGTCAGTTTAGGATATGGATCATTTCTTTTAATGAAAATATGAATCATGTTGGTAAAATTTATCTTATCAATAACAACTACCCCCACCTAAGGAATCTTAAAGAACACACTAATTACAAAGGGATTGAATATAAAGCTTTTATATTTGATAATAACATGGTCTTCATCAAAATTCTGAAAGAATTCCTACACAATCTCCTCATGAAAAAATTGAAACGTTTTTAATAAATATAACCATCTTGATGGTTCAAATATGTCTCTAGTTACCTTATCCTATAGCAATGCATCTAAGGAGTCTAGTTCACTCTTCTTATATCTTCCACCCATCTTAAAATCTAACACTTTTTGATTAAAAATTTGATTATATTGTAAAAACACATAGCTTGGATTTTCACATGAAACAGGGGAAGGCAAGAGATTAGAAATATGATGCAAAAATGGAGAGAGGTGATAATAAAATAATGAATATCAAATTAGGGTATATTATAAAGACCATAATTAGAATTACATGAGATAATATTCATAATGAATTATGCATCACATCAAATTATTTTTTCTAAAAAGGTCCATTAAAATTATATCTCATTAAATATAATTGAAAAGATATTTTATCACATCAAATCTATTAGAAAAGGTCTTTTGTAAACACCATCACATAAATTTTTTAAAATGATGATGATATTTCTGACTCATCATACCCATGTGACATAACCAAAACTTGTCTATTTAAAAAGTGATGTTTGCCTAATGATTAGACATGCGTGATATAAAATATAAAAATGCCTAATCCTTTGGGAAAATAAATATAGTTGTACCTTGTCATACAAATCCATACCTATCTTCTAGAGATTACATGTGTCTTGTAGGGATAATTTTTTTTGAGAAGATAGGTTAGTTGACAATAATTTCTATTATTTTTTAGAAAAATTTCTTCTAAAAATCACCATATACTATTTTTCACCTTTTAGTATTTTATATTTTATATTTTTATATTTTCAATTTTTTTTATTTTTTTAGTTTTTGAATTTTTAAAGGAGGAGAACCACCATTTGTGGGTTTTTATCACTCCTATATTTAATGTTTGTTGTGAAGATCATTTGGCCTTAATAGAAGAACTATGTTCTTCCAGAAGGTCAAATTGATCTTGATTATATTTAATAAACTCTTCCTTGTTGAGAGGTATTATGTACACCTTAATTGTGTGGCCATTGACCAAAAGTGTCCTTTGGTCACCATCAATGGGTTGAAGCTAGATAGAGAAATTGTTAAAAATAGTTTTGATTTAAGTATGGTGCCTACCATGTTGTACTTAACTTACCCTTAAAGTTTTGAAATTTAGAATCAAATAGGAGTATCCAATCACCTTATTTAAACTATCTTTCTTTGATGTGTGTGTCATGCCACTACTTTCTCTACTTATAGATCATTTTTGTTTGAGTGATTACATCTATTCTTAGTTAATATAGCCCTTTTAGTTATATTATTCTTTTCTTGTGTTTTTATCAAGATCAGTTGCCATTTTAGCTATTGTCTTCAATGTCTAGAATTCAAATTTTATTGGTAAAAAAGGTTTCTTTCCATACACAAATTCATATGGAGAGAATCATATAGTTATCTTGCATGTTGTATTATATGCCCAGACTATTTTAGGGATTTTTATGGCTAATCGTTTTTGCTATTATTCACTATTTTGGTTAGGATGTTTTGCATCTCTTGGTTGGTAACTTATACTTGTCCATTAGCTTAGGTGTAATATGGTGAAGATTTCATATGATTAATCTGGTATATCTCTACGAATGCCTTGATCATGTTGGACATAAATTGGGGTGTATGATATGAAATAATAAATCTAGTATCTCCAAATCTCAACATGATCTTATGATATAGTAAATTGACAACCATTTATTCTATAACAAATGTCAGTGCTTGTACTTCATCCCACTTAGTAACATAATAAATACACACTAATAAATATTCCTTTCCTTGAGATGGTGGTTTTATGGGTCCAACAAAGTCCAAACCCCAATTTTAAATGGTTTTAAAATTATTTAAGGAAGAAGAGGCATTTTAGAGGATTAAGTAGGCTTACCCATCCTTTAACAAGGATCACATTGACATATATAACTTTTAATAGACTTGTAAATAGATGGATAGTAGTAACCAACACCAAGGATCTTGTGAATGGTCCTTTTTACTGAATAATTTCCTCCTAGTTCACTATGGCATGCTTTAATGATGTCATATACTTCATATTATTTGACACATACAAAGTATGTGATCATTTATAGTTTTAAACAACATTCCTTTAAACCATTTGAAATACGATAAAATAATGAGAAACTTACATGTTGCCAAGTAATTTGCAACATATTTAAACTATGGGGAGTATATGGATATGAAAAACAACTTTTCATCTAGAAAAGAGTCCTCTATAGGTTCAACTTCACCTGTAGTGATCAATTTAGATAAAAAGTCAACAACAACATTATACTTTCCTAGTTTGTTTATGATATTAATTATTGATTATTATAATAGTAGCATCCATGTAATTATTATCCCACCTACTACTATTTTATTCATTAAGTACTCAATTACTTAATGATTTGTATAGATGAATGCTCGATAACTAGTGATGTAATTTATAAACTTGTTTATAGTATAAACAATGGAAATAAACTCTTATTATATGGTAGTGTAATTATTATTTATGGGGGTAAGATTATTGTTTATCTAATAAGTGACATACATATTTCCATCCTCATCTCTTTGACCTAAGGCTACTCTTAATGCAACATTGGAAGCATCAGTATAGACATGAAAAGGTTTTTCACAATTAGGTCCTTTCAAGACTACAGTAGTCATGAGTATATTTTTTAATGTTTAAAATTATTATTTACATTTAATATTTCATAAAAATTCACTATATTTTTATAACAAAGAAACCATAGGAGAGTTTATCTTGCTAAAGTCTTCAATGGATATTTTATAATATCATGCAAGACCAAGAAAACTTTTAACATCAATTTTGGTTTGTGGAATAGGGAGGTTAGAAATTACCTCAATATTTTTAGGATATATTTTTATTATTTGAGAAGATATATGATGTCCTAAGACTATCCCTTGATCAGCCATTATGATGCATTTCTCATTACTCAAATATACTTGGTGTTCTTCACATCTAGTAAGCACTTTGTCTAAGTTGTTCAAAGCTTCATCAAATGTAGTACCATGAATAGTGAAATCATCCATTTAAACTTTAACATATTAATTTTTAAGATGATAAAAGTTCACTAACACTGCTCTCTAAAAGGTAGCAGGTGCATTACATAATCCAAAAGTAATGACTATATAAGCATATGTTCCCTAGGGGAAGGTAAATGTTGTTTTGTCTTGATTTTTAGGTGCTATTGTGATTTTTTTGTATCCAATAAATATATATAATAAATAAAATAACTATTTTCTTTCCAAATTATCCAAAACTTGATTAATGAAATTCAAAGGAAAATAGTCTCTCATGGTGGCTTTGTTTAGTTCTCTGTAGTCTACACAAACTCTCCATTTTACATTATTTTTAGGAAAAATAACTAGGGGGAAATACATTGGCTATTAGATATAAGATATATAAAACTAAATTATAATAGCTTTTCTATTTCCTTCTTAATAATTTCATTCAAAGCTAGGTTAATTCTATGTTGTGGTTGTCTGACTAATCTAACATTTTTAGTATAGATGTGATGTGTACAAACATTGGGATGTATTCTTTTCATGTCATTATAATCCAAAGAAAAATATTTTGTGTATTTTACTAATAGATCAAATGCCTTTCTTTCCTATTGTCAGTTAACCAAGTATTGATAGTTATAGTTTAACTGGTTTAATTGAAATCTACTTAGTGCATGGAATAATAGAATTCAATTGTTTATATTGATTCATCAAGGAATTCAATGGACATGTCTGTGGTAATAACATGTGAAGTGTGGCTACATATTTATAAAAAAATTCACTTGTGGAAATCATATTGGTCAATGGACAATGAAAATCATGTAAAAATGAATTCTTCCTATTTTGAGCCCAATCAACTATGGCTTATTGAATGTCTTATGGACTAGAGAACATGTTTGATGGTTTTATGGATTTTTTTTTTAATTTTAAGTGATGTATGTGGATTATTCCAATTCATTTATTTTCATCTTTAGATCATTACTTTCAACCTTAGAATCTAAGCTACTAGTCTTCAAAGCTGCTACTAGACTTTGGATCTAAGATACTAGTCTTTGGAAATAAGCTTTTAGACTTCAGAAGAAAATTGTGATTATTAAAATCAAAACTATTTGACTTCAGATCAAATCTATTGGACTTTGGATCAAAAATATTGGACTTTGGATCAAAACTATCATACTTCATAGCAACACTATTAGACTTTACAGCTAGGCTCTTTTGGTCTAAATCTTTTGTTATTTTTTCTTTAAACTCTTGGGCATATTGTTTGATGGTAACCATGGCTAAGGAAGACACATTAGTCTATTTTTTTAGGTTGATCTACCCATATTTTTTAAAAATAACCCATTGAATGTCTATCATGTAGATAGAGAGATATCTATTTAGCATGAATTCATTATAAATGGTCATGCTTCCATATTTATAATCAATTATTGTTGTAAATATAACTAACCAATGTCTAACAAGAATGATTGGATACCCTACCATATTTGTTTTAGGTTAAATTATCATGAAATCAATAGGGTATTTCTAGGATTCTATGGTGACTAGTACATTTTCTATAGTTGCTTCAAGGGCAGCAGTAGATTGATCTACCCTTTACATTATTTTTATGGTAGGTTAAATCCCTATGAGAGGTAAATACTATATTGTGTTGACACTCATTATGTTTATGGAAACACTTAGATCTACAAGAAAATTTAGAATAGACTTGTTCCCAATTGTCACAATCATCATAAGACTACCAAAATCTCCATATTTAGGAACAAGTGTGTTTCCTGCTAATAAATTAGTAATTTTAGTAGTTACCTAAATTATTTTGGGATAATATTTTATTCTTGGTAATTTGATACATAATCATTTAATGATTTGATTCAACTCAGAAATATATTTAATATCTCTTAATAATGGAATTTCTATTTTCATTTATTTCAATTTATGCGACAATTTAGAATCTTCCCTAGGTTTATTTTTCTTAAGTCTCTCAAAAAATGGAATAGTAAGGGGATCTTGAATTGGGGTTGGTGTGATTGTGGCTTCTACATTTTTTTGAACTATTTATTAGACTATAAATGTCTTAGGAATATTACCATCACTATGAATTTTAGTTATGGTAATGAGTGTATCTCTTACTACCTTCCTTAATTTGAGTTGAATATTATTACATTCAAAAGAGCTACTTTTAATATTACTTTCTTGATCAGATCTATAGATAGGTGTATTTTTCCTATTTTTTAGATTTTCCACTAGTTGGGCAAGTAATTGTGGTTGGTTAACATGATACTAAGTTGGTGGTGACTGAGGTTGTGTAGGCATCAAGGTTATGGTTGATACTATTGATTCGACCATTAAGGTGGTGGTTATTGTAGCCAATATGGTTATTTAATTTGTTGTTGTGACCAAGGTTAAATTTGAGACATTACTTACATATATGGCATCCATTTTTTATTATCCCATGGTTGTAATTATGGTAGTACCCATATTTGTGATGTGACTTGTCCAACCCAAAATGCCACCTATAGATTGGGAGGAAATCTTGGACCAAATTGATTTTGAGGTTGATAGTACTAATTTCCTTACCATTGAATGTGGTTTACTTTCTTAATGGTATGTTCTCCTTATTCACTTTATTTATTATAGTAGAAAGGTGATCAAAATTATTGGTATCATGATCTAGGTCACAAATACTACAAACCTCTATTTTGTTTAATGGGTAATCTTTTACTGCATGTTTGAGTTTGCATCTAAGATAATAGATTGATAATTATTTAGTATTGGTAGAATTGGCTTTTTATTTGAGGACATATAAAGTATATGTCAATTGTACTAGAATTTTTATCTTGAAACTGGAAAATTCTTCCTTTAATTAGACAACTTTAGGTGATTTTCCTAACCTTGATTTCCTTATACTAGATCTTATCTTAGAATAATTAGTACACAATGATGAAATTTGATGAAAGGTTAACTTTTCAATGTCACCCTTTCCCATTAGATTCAAATCATCTTGTGCATTATCATATAGCCCTTTAATAAATATTATTTTTACATCCTCGTCAGTGAGTTGGTAACCACTCCTTTTATGGGTAAGTATAAGCCTATCATGGTAATATTCTAAGATTCCATATTCATTTTGTTTTATCTTGAAAAATTATTCCTTTCATTCTATTACTCTACAAAAATCTTGATATTTGTCCATAAATTTATTTTTCATTTCATCCCAAGTAGTTATGGAATTACCTTTAAGGTACATGAACCATCTCATGGTTGCATATATGAGTGTATATTGGAATAATTTCAACTTTTGATTATTTGTGACATAATCATATGTTTGGTAGAGACCCTAAAACTCAAAGAGGAACTGATTTATATCCTCTAAGGATTTACCTCTAAAAGTGGGTAAAATAGATGGTGAAATGTTTTTCATGTAAGTTATGTCATCTGAAACTAGGTTGATTGCATAAGGAAAATTTGTCCTATTAGGGTTTCCAATTAGGTTTTTCTACATGTTCATGTTCATTTCCCATGTTTTATTCCCAACTTTGATTATCAATCTAATCTAAATTCAATTCTTTATTTCTCAATGTATGTTCTATCCTAGGAGGAAAATATTTGATCAAGTATTCTTCTTATAAGACTTGTGGATCAAATCCAACTATTCCAAAAAGAGTATTTTTAGGATCAATTCTCCCTATAGGACAAGATGTTATGAATAATATTCTTCTTGTAGGATGTGTTTGTCAAGATAAACCTTGTTTAGGGGAGGAATTAAAAAAATGTCTTTCAAGTGCCTTTCTTTCATTTACTAATCTTTCTAAAAAGGATTGGACCCTCTCTTCTTCTTAGTTTATTTGGGATCCCTTAGAGATAAACCATCCTTGAAAATCTCTTGCACAATTCATAAATATAAAAATTCATGGATTGTTTATGTGTTTTTGATTTTTTATGATTTTTTTGAATTTACTTATATAATTCTAATGTAGGATCTCACTAACACTTATTAAATAATGTGTCCCTATAAATGGTGCCAAAAATGATAAGATGTCATTATACCTCTCATTTAACCAATCAATGGATTGGTGTCATTTTCAACGAGGGTAGTGTGTGATGGGTATTTATAATAAAACCATTTGATATTGGAGTTGTAAAGTTTGTTATTTTAAGGGGGGGTTTACTTTTTCTATGTTTTATAAATACTAAAAATAATAAATAAGACTTTAAATCTATAATTATAAATATTAAATCTAAATTGATTATTAATTGAAGATCTCCCATTACATCCACAACATCAACATCTAGAACTTAAACATGTGGCATAAGACATATGATGTCTTCCCTTGACTTTCCCAATTGGGTAAGACAATGTGATGTTCTAAAAACTAAAAAATTTATCTATTATCACTTAAATAACTTTTGACATATTTTTAATATGAGATGAATTAAAAAATCTACTTGAATTGGAATACACACTCTTGCATAAAAGATAATTATTTATATTGAATTAAAATAACTCTTGCATGTAAATTAAGTACACTCTCTCTAAAATAAATTCACACTTGCTTTTGAAAAAAATCACTCTTTTATTTTAAAAAGAAATCACTTTGCATGTGAAAAGAATCACTCTTGCATTTAAAAAGAAATTACACTTTGTAGTTAATGAAATATACCTGAATTAAGAAATACTTCTAAACTATTAAACTAAAATTACTGGTTTACCCTAGTCCTTGAAGAGAAGTGAGCCCTTGCTCCTTCCTTAGATCAATAATTAATTTACTTAGTAATAAATGGAAATTTTGAACTTCATTCCATTCAAAATAATATATAGATATGAAATGCTTATTATTTTAGATTCACCAACTATTAATTTTTCCAATTTATTCTTACTTTCCTTAACATTCTAACTATCTAGAATGAGAAGTAGACATGTATTTAAAAACATCTCAAAATCTATTCAAAGAGTATAAAATCTTGGAAATATCAATGCAAAAATATGATTATTCAAAATATAGACAATCTAGGATTCAGATCCCAAGATTTTAGGAATGTGCTAGAATTGAGTCAACTAATTATAGATAGGAAATAACTAACATAGACTAAATATACTTATCTAATTTTTATAAATTAGAAGCACAAATATATTCAAAAAAATTTAGGCCATTACCATGAATGGTAAATTCTAAAATAAGACATCTAAATATAAAAAGTTGAAGTTGTTTAAATCTCTAAAGCTCAAAACTTTATATAATCCATAGTAAGCGATGGAGAAGAACCCAAAGTGGACTTAGAGAATTCTTACAGGAAAAATGTCTGCAACACTTTTTTTGAAGAAAATAAACTTGGAGAATTTTTGTGGAAAAATTAGATTATGACTTGTTGAGAAAATTATTCCTAACAACTTTTTTTAAGGACATTTACAATTCTTCCAAAAGATAAGTGACCCGAGAAATTTTTTGAAGGATACATTTCAAAGTCTTCGAAGGTTATGTGGACCATTGTAAAGTCTCTAAAGGGTATGTGGACCATTGCAATGTCTATAAAGGGTATGTGGACCATTTCAAGATCTTTGAAGGGTATATGTAAAGTTTTGAAGGATGCTTTCAATTTTAATGAAGGACACTTTTGAGTGAATTCAAAGAACTTCTCAAAGGATATTTTTCCAAACTTGCCAAAGGATATGGTCAGAAGAAGTGTAGAGTAAAGATCTAAGCTAATGCACAAATGACAAGTATCACATTCACACCTATTTAGTGGGTTAAAAGTCATGCTTGTTAATAATAATGATGGATAATGATAAATAATATAGTGAAGATCTTAGGGAGTGAAGTGTTTCCAATCTTGAAAGGTGCTTGACTAATAATAGCTAGTGTCAAGATAAGCATCGAGTAAGTCTAGAAGAGATCAACAGAGTGAAGGCATTTGAGGATACCGTAGAGAGTGAGATGTTAAAGAAGTTTCCAAAGGATAAAAATGAATTAAGTTATGTCAAGCACTTTCAAGAACCTTATGTATTTAGTTAAATTATGCATTCTCAAAAACTTGACAAGAGATGAAGTGTTTAATGTTAAGACCTGCATTTTCAAGAACCCAATAAAGTGAGTCAGCTAAAAAAAGCTTGAAGTGTTGATTGAAGGAACATAAATGGTTCTTGTAAAAATGGTTATTTATTTGAGTCTCTTATATATATTAATAGGTTGATTTCAAAGTTATGTGAGGCAAAATTCTAAAGTGATGAAGAACATGGAAGACAAACAGTCATTTTTTTTGGAATGAGAGGAGTTTAAGCCATAAATGTAGAAATATGAAACTCATGTAAGCATGGAGTAGTATCTAATTGGAAAATATTTGAGTGTAAAATAGATAAATTTAGATATAAATAAATGGTGTAAGAAGAGTGGAGGATACATAAAATTGTGTTGAAGGAGAAATGAACAGTTACAAATTAGACCTATAATAATGAATAGAGACTTGGATTCTTTTATGAATCTAATTAATTAATTTGAATTATAAATGTTTGATAGGTTGGTACTCAGAATAAGGAGTAGGTGCTTATTTAGATTTATTGACCTTAAAATAGGGGATTGGTGTCTCCATGGGATGGATGTCCTAAAATGTAACCAATGAGGTTCTATTAGTGAGACAAACTTTGTGAGGTTGGATTAGAATAGTAGATTCTAGCACATTTCTCATCATGTTTTTTCCCTTTGGGTTTCCACATATAAATCTAGTGTTGTGTGTTACTCTTTTATGCTTTCATTATTTCTATTTCATTTGTTTACCTTTTCATATGTTTAAAATTATTTTTAAAACTTATAACTAACCAATTTTTGAGATCTACTGATTCACACCGCCTCTCAATAGATAGGCACATTTAATAGGCCTATACTTATCCTAATTAAATATTGGTATCTAAATGTGTGACTCTCTCTTGAGCCAAGGCCTACCATGCCTCTGGCTCTCCTACTCTCACCCCTACTGGTGGATGCAACCCATCTTTGCATGATTATAGTCACCTTATGACCTATCTTATAGGTCTGAACAAGCTCTCCTAAGATAGGGTAGATGAGACCATGAGATCATCTAATGTGGTAGGGTCATATGGCATTAGCACCGAATCCATGATAACATGGAGTGATGTCATCACCAAGGATCCCCATCTAGTCTCTTTGTCATCTACAAGATCTACAAAATTCAAACCAAATAGATGTTAGATCATAGATATATCTCAAAATATATCTATCTACAACTTATCAATAAAATTTTATACAACTAGTATTCTATTTTTTTTATCTTTAACAAATTATAACCATTTATTACCTATCTTGGTATCATCGAGCATTATCTCCTCATTTACTCAAGTGTTAAGCATGGTACCTCCATTAACTCGTCCTCTAAATACCTCATTTGTGGGATACCTCCTAATCAACATATACCTTGTGGTCACCACCCATGCCCATCTCAATCATCACCTTAGTGTTGCCTCTATAGTCTAACTCTACCCTTGAGTGATTATTAGGTCATCTTATATGACCACTCTTTATGCTCTCTCTTATCACTAGAATCTCCATTGGTTGTGAGATCAAGGTGGTCATCATTCCTCTTGCTATGGTGCTAATTGTGGTACCTATGACACTCTTGAATCCATGTCCATGTCCTCTCTAGCTGTTAGTTATCATGATCAACCTATCCAAGGTCTCTAACATTATGTTTTGATCTCTCTAGTCTTATGACTAGTGGTCCTCCTTCTCTCCCCCTCTACTCTCTACATAGCTAGCCCAAAATTTTGGCATAACTATAAGAGCCACTAAGTGAAGGAGTCCTAACTATCCTAGAAAGTGTGACATTAGATGTGGATCTACCTGCCAAGTGTAATGTCCCTTGATTTTTTCTCATGTCAACTCTAGTATTACCATTCTCCATCTTGGGAAACCTATTATAATATGTGCATAAGGCTACCACATGATATTTCCTCATGTTAATTTTTATAGTGTTTGAACATGGGATATATACTAGACCACCTAATCTTGTCTCCACTCAGCACCCAAAGTAACTAATCATTAACCACATGGGGTAACCTAATTTGTTGGTATATCAATAACCTCTTATGTATCTAAGCACTAAATAGTACCACTAGACCCATGGTATTCTTCCCTCTAGACAACATATCATACATATCATGCATGATATGAACCTAGATGATGTAACCCAAGTCATAGAGTGACCCCTACTCTAATATTGACTTGCACAAGGTTATCATTTATAGTGGTACCTTACCATATAATTTATGACATAACACTCATGATATCACAATTACAATCACAACCTTATACATATACATAACTTGGGCTATATAAACATAAAATAGACTTACCCTCATTCCTAGGTAAATCGTATCTAAACAAGTCACCCATCAGGCTAATGTTCATCTCTCCTCCTAACCATCCAATATCCGTGTGATCACCAACATACCTCTTATATTAATTATAAGTAAAGCATGGACATCCTCCAATGTGATACCAACCTCAGTGATATCCCCATCCACCACCCATCTAAAGGTATTGGTCAAGTGTTCCCAAGTTCCTAGGAACATGTCTACTAGATCCTCATTTAGTGTATGCCATCGCATCTCCATGATTCCTCCTAATGCTAGTGTGACTAATCTAGCCAAATCTACCTCTATTAGGCACTCCAATAGATCTAGTAGTCATGATTCATCCATTAATCACTAGAATATCTAATGCTCCTATATTCATCAAATAGTAAAATATGTATTAGACATACATGTCACTTATAATCAAATACATTTCTAAATTTTTTTTGATAAAAATAAACCCAATTTTCCTTAATATATTCATTTCCAACCAATTTCACCTATTTTTAGCCTACTTCACCATTTCAATACTCACACGGACAAATTGGGCCTTAAACGTACCATTTTTTCCAATTTCCTACATTTTGGTACTATACCAACCACTTAGTAACACACTAAGTCCACCTAATGTTACTAAGTCAACCATTTGCACTTAACAAACTAAGTTAGCCCTTTTATTTTCCCCCTTAGTACTAAGTCACCAATTTGGATTGATCAACTAGGTTGGCAATAGGGTACTAAGTCATACCTCTACCTAAATCAAATAAGTTAATGTATACCTACTAAGTTGGCCATGTCAAAATCTGATTTTCAACCTACTAAGTCAACTAGGTTGACCTTGTTCATTCAAACTAACACACTTTTTTGACCCACTTGTAATAAATGCCTTCAACATTTATTACTCTAATTCCTTTCAACCCATTTCCTCATTTGGCCTCAAGTACCCTCAACAAATTATTGGGGTTCACTTCAATTTCTAGAATTGGTCTAAGTTATAAATTTCTATAAAATACTTAATTTCAAATCAAATACTCAAAATAAATTTGAAATTCTTTTTTGCCTACCTATGTTACACCTGTTATAACCACTATGCATCCTCCTCATCTCAACTATCATCTCTTCACCATATTAGATCTTTTGGCTTTCATTAGGTCTCTCATATCTCTATTTTTCTCTTACAATAAGTCAAACAATATCAAATTACTTTCTTTTCACCTTATTTAAAATTAATATTCACAATTATTTACCTTTCAAAAATTTATTATTAGATTCCTTGTTTTGATCATATATTATTTTTACTAACTCATATTTTGAGTCTTAAAATTTTATGAAATCATGACATCATAGATAATATTTTCCATTAATATATGCCTATATTGAAAAACTTTCAATTTTTTTTCTCTTTTTTGCACTAATCTCTACATGTTCAACTAATGTTCCTTACATTGAATTCCTTCACATCTATCATAGTCTCCTTATTTATCTATAGTTATAAGGTAATTAAAGGTATGTGTTTTTCAATTATATCCTTTTATTTATCTTTATTTATCCATACTAAAATTTAATTAGTATCAATATTATGTGTCATCATATTTTATTCCCGAAAGCACCATCCTACATTACACTTATGTGACATGTGATTATATTCAAGTGGGGCATATGTATACACATAATATTTTCAAAATTTTATCAATTAATTACACTCTTTATATTTTAGGAACCTATCAAGTCTTAATCTCTCTAATTTCATGCCTTAAGGTGTACACCAGGAAAGGGGTGGGAAGACCATTGGTGCTTCATAGGATTGTTGTCCCCTTTTCCACTTGTTATCTACACACTTGTCTCATGAAAACTATTCCCCTAGTCTTATTATTCTCTCTTGTACACTCTTCCAATCATTTTTCACCTTTAGTACCCCTTTTCCTAAACTAAATCACCTTTTGATAGTTTACATGACTAGGTTAATTGAGTCTAACTTGTATTCTTATTAGTGAAACTCATTTAGGGTCTAGGTCAAATCTTGAACAACTTGGCCCATGACCTAGTGGTTTTTTATCAACAATGATACTAGGTCAACTATGTCGACCCTATCAATCAAAACTTGTGGAAGGGATTAGGGTTAAATCTACTTATATATACAAGATCATTTCACCATTTTTTATAGAATAAGTAAGATTTATTTCACATCTACTTATCCACCATTATACTTGAGGAACAAGGTTAGGGCTTCCTATATCTGGGGATACAGATCTTGTCTTATGGATAGGTCTTTTGGATATATTGATAGGTTGTGTAGCTTAGATATGATTTATCCTTGTCATCCTTACATAGCACAACTTATGAGCATTTTATATATTTCATCATGTCCATATAAACTATCCATAAAGTTTTGCCTTTGGTTATATATTACATTGCATTTAATACTTAAGGTATTATCTAAGTATGAAATGAATGCAATTTGTCCTTTATTTGTATTTAATTTATTGCTAATTATTTACCTTTTTATTGTGTCTAACTTGGATGAATAACATAATTTTGAGTATAGAAACACATCCCAATGGTAGGGTAATTTTTAGAAGGCAACACATAGTTTTGGCAACTCTTTTTGGATTTAGTTTTGAGGATTTGGCGAGTGAGCTATGAAGAACTGACACTTTTAAGATGCTCTAGAAGTGCTTTGAAGATGATTTTAGGGTTCTCTAAAGACATATATAGGTTGATTTGAACATTTATAATCATCATCTAAATACCTATATAGAGTGATCCAAAAACATGTATAGGATGCTTCAAAGACACCATACATGCTTTAAAGACCATCTAGACCCTACTAATCGAGGTAGTAATATTTTAAGGATACCAACTCTAAAGAAGCACCTACTCCTTATTATGAGTACCAAACTAATTTAATCTAATGGAACCAACCTATCAAAAATTTACAATTCAAATTAATTAATTAGATTCATAAAAGAATCCAAGTCTATATTCATTATTATAGGTCCAATTTGTAACCCTTCATTTCTCCTTCAACACACTTTTGTATATCCTCCACTCTTCCTACACCCTTTCTTTATATCTGAATTTATCTATTTGACACTCAGATATTTTCCAATTAGATACTACTCCATGCTTACATGAGTTTCATATTTATACATTTATGGCTAAAACTCCTCTCATTCCAAAAAAAATGATTATTTGTCTTCCCTGTTCTTCATCACTTTAGAATTTTGCATCACATAAATTTGAAAGCAACCTATTAATATATATAAGAGACTCAAAAAAATAACCATTTTTACAAGAACCATTTATGTTCCTTCAATTGACACTTCAAGCTTTTGTAACTGACTCACTTTATTGGGTTCTTGAAAATGCAAGTCTTAACATTAAAGACTTCATCTCTTGTCAGGTTTTTGAGAATGCACAATTTAACTAAATACATGAGTTTATTGAAAGTGCTTGACATAAATTAATTTGATTTTATCCTTTAGAAACTTCTTTAACATCTAACTCTCTATGACATCTTTGAATGCCTTCACTCTGTTGATATCTTCTAGACTTACTCGATGTTTATCTTGACACTAGCTATTATTAGTCAAACACCTTTCAAGATTGGAAACACTTTAATCCATAAGATCTTCACTATATTATTTATCATGATCCATCATTATTATTAATAGGCATGACTTTTAACCCACTAAATAGGTGTGAATGTGATACTTGTCATCTGTGCATTAGCTTAGATCTTTACTCTAGACTTCTTCTAACCATATCCTTTGGCATGTTTGGAAAAATATCCTTTGAGAAGTTCTTTGAATTCAATCAAAAGTGTCCTTTAGTAAAATTGAAAGCATCCTTCAAAACTTTACATATATACTTCAAAGATATTGAAATGGCCCACATACCCTTGAGAGACATTACAATGGTCCACATACCCTTTAGAGACTTTACAATGGTCCACATAACCTTCAAAGACTTTGAAATGTATCCTTCAAAAAATTTATTGGGTCACTTATCTTTTCGAAGAATTGTAAATGTCCTTCAAAAAAGTTGTTAGGAATAATTTTCTTAACAAGTCATAATCTAGTTTTTCCACAAAAATTCTCCAAGTTTATTTTCTTCAAAAAAAGTGTTGCAGACATTTTTCCTATAACAATTCTCCAAGTCCACTTTGGGTTGTTCTCCATCACTTACTATGGATTCGAGAAAGATTTGACCTTTAGAGATTTAAACAAATTTAACTTTAGAGCCTTAAATAAGTAAGTCTTCCTTGATAAACCAATGTACACCATCAAAAACCATTCAAATTCTTCTTATAGCTATGCTTATGAAATGGAAATATGTAATGAAGCCTTGAAAACCCTGATCCACTTGTCTGGACCAATTCAGGTTTGTAACACTGCTTCACTTATAAGTTTTAAATAAGTAATAACATCAAGTAAACCCAAGTTACTTCATCCAAACCCATTCGAGTTCTTACCATAACTTAACTTATAAAAATGAAGAAAGCTAAATCATCCTAAAAACTTGATACCTATACTAGACCAAGTAAGATTCTTTTAGCTGATGAACTTATAAAATTAAAATAAGTTAAGTCACTTCATAAACCCACTTTTCTCCATTTAAACCTAGTCATATATTCATGATTGCTTTACTTATAAAATTTTATAAGTATAAGTACTTTGAATTGACAAACCCAATCAATACATAAGTTAAGAGCCAGTTAGGTTTTTGAGAGCTACTTACTCATTACTCATAAATGAGTAAAAGTAACAGTGATTCACAAACCTAATTTATACCTAAACTTTTCTAATCTATACTTTACTCTTTTGGAATATGTGTAGGATCTTATTGAGTTCAACTCTATGCCTTTGTCATTAATATATGCACATGGATTTAAATTTGAGCATTGAACCTCTCCTTCTTTGAGCTGCTTAATATAGTTTTGTCTCCTTAAGTTGCCAACATCACTATGCCTTTGTCATTATCAACAATGTATTTTTCACATGTTTCTTTTGTCATCAATGACAATTCGTGACACAAATCAACCATTACACTCAAATTACCAATAATCTCCCCCTTTGTCATTGATGGAAAAAACATCCTCAGAATGACTATCCTTCTTCATTTCTTCATCATTTCAATTTATCCCCATTTGACATTAATGACAAAGAGTCCTTGCCATACTATGCCAACTAGATTTCCCTAAAATAAACTTGTTTAGGTATTTCACTATTTCTGATCCTCAGACTTGTTAGATTAAAATAAGGTATGAATATCTACCCCTTAGACCATGAAACATTTTTCTAAGTTCTACTTCTTCCAAGAATTAGTGATGTTCCTTTAAAACCTCCTCCTCGAGATATGGAAGATCACTAGAGACTAGTGATGTGGTGTAGGAGCCACCATTGTCTTAGAGATTCAAACTAGTATTTAGATAGAGGCTTAGTGAATATATCTACAATATGATCTTATTTTGGTAAATATTCAAATGTAATGTCTTGATTAGCAACCTTCTCTTTCAAAAAGTGATAATTAATTGATATATTCTTTGTCTTAGAATGTATCACTATATTCTTGGATATATTTATGACACTTGAATTATCACACAAAATTTGAATTGGTTTTTTGAACCCCACCTCTATGTATTTTATATTTGGTTTCATCCATAATACTTATGTGCAACATGCCACTAATGTAACATATTTTGATTCTATTGTAGATTAAGTAAATGAATCTTGTTTTTTACTAAACCATGAGATAAGTTTGTTACCAAGGAAGAATGCACCACCACTTGTGATTCCTTTATCATTTGTACTTCCTACCCAAGAAACATCTATGTATGATAACAAAGTCAAATAATCACTTTACAAGTACCATAAACCATAGTCTAATGTGCCTTGGATATATATGAAGATTCTCTTTATTTCATTTACATGTGTTTCTTTTAGAGTACCTAAAAATCTATCAACCATGCATACATCCTGCATGATGTCTAGTCTTGCTGTAGTAAGATAAAGCAAACTACCAATCATTGACCTATACATAATATGGTTCACTTCATTAGATTCATCACTTTTTCTCAACTTACATCTAGTTATCATGAGAGTGATAACTAGTCTGCTATCATCCATACCAAATTTCTTAAGCATCTTATTTGCATAATTGTTTTGATAAATAAATATTCCTTCTTTAGATTGTGCAACCTATAGACTAAGAAAGAATGAAAGATCTCCCAACATGGACATTTCAAACTCTTTTTTCATTTGATTTGCAAATTATTTACACATATTGTTGTTTCTCCCACAAAAAATGAGGTCATCAACATAAACTACCATAATCAACATATGTCCATTTTTATATTTAACATATAGATTATTGTTATCACATCCTTTGATAAATCCTTGGTGTTGTAAATATTGATCCAACCTTAAATACCATGATCTAGGTGCCTATTTTAAACCATATAGAGTATTCTTTAATTTGAACATGTAATCTTCCTTAACTATTAGTTGAACTCCTTTACATTTTTTAATATAGACTTCTTCTTCCAAGGTTCTTGATTTGAGAAACATTCTAGGTGACAATTCGGGTGATGGTTCTACCCCAATTGGTGGCAGGACTTCCAGGAGCCATACCATTTTCACCGTAGCTCCAATTGACTCACCATTTAAACCATTAGAGAGCTAAGAAAAAGGATAATGTGATGATATGGCATGGATCTCCACTCAATGAATTTTGACCCCTGAAAACCCAATAGAAGTGCCCCAAATTTCAATTTTAGTAGTGTAATCTAAACATAGTAAGTTTCTAAAAATACTAATTCCTTGAATTCTATATTGTTGTAATCATGGAAGTCAAACCACTTAATCTCCCTTGAGAGTGGTTACCTTCTAAATCCTCCTCCTACCTTAAAAATGTTTATAAATGAATATGTAACCCAAAATGGAAATCAGACATCTCTTCTCAGAGATAAGCAATGTTTGGATCTATAAATTTTTATGAATAAAACATCTCTTCTTAGAGATAGCATTATTATTATTATTATTATTATTATTATTATTATTATTAATATTATTATTGTGCTATTTTTGTTTCTTGAATTATTTCAACCAAAGCTTCTATGTTTTGGATTAGTTCCATTTAGGAAAGCTAAATTAATATCCATGTGATAGACATAGAATTTATTAAAGACTATAAATGCTAAAAACATTCTAATGGATTCCAATCTTGCCACTAGAGAAAATGTCTCCTCAAAGTCTATTCCTTCCACTTCATCATATCCTTTTCAAACAAGTCTATATTTATTTCTCACAATAGCTCCATGTTCATTCAACTTGTTCTTACATACCCATTTTGTGCCTATGACATTATTGTTTATGGGTCTTGAAACTAGCTACCAATTTTTGTTCTTTTATATTTGGCTTAGTTCCTCATCCATGGCCTTTTGTCAATTCTCATTTATGATAGCTTCAACATAGCTTTTGGGCTCAATTTCAAATAATAAATTTAAAATTAGTTATTCTTCACTCATTTTATCCCTTCTCCTCATTTAGACTCCTTCATTCATGTCATTGATGATCTACTCCTTAAGATAATCCTTTTGAATGTACTTTGGAGGTGTCTTATCATTTTTCTTTAAATCTTCTTCATTATTTGATGTTTCATTCTCCTCTTCTTCTTTTAGCTATTCAATAGTGATATCCTTTATAGGTTTAGTCACTTCCTTGAGTGTCTCTTCAACTTTAACATGAATGTTCTCTACTAGTTTATGAAATTTTTTGTTGTAGCAGATATAAGCTTTGTTATGAGTGGAATAACCAATAAATATTCCCTCATCACATCATGACTCTAAAATTCCTATATTTTTCTCCTTCCTTTGAATATAGCACTTACTACCAAAGACTCTGAAGTGATTTACTAAGGTAGGTATTCCATACAATAGTTTGTATGGGGTCTTATTACTATTCACTCTCAATTGAACATGGGTTATTGTGTATATTATAGTTTGGACTGCTTCTCTTCAATAACCATCTAGTAGGTTAGCTTCTTTCAACATTGTTCTAGCCATATCCTTGACAACCCTATGTTTCCTTTCAACTAGTTTGTTTTATTGAGGAGGTCTTGCATCTGAGTAGTGTCTATTAGTTCCATACTTCTCACAATACTCTATAAATTCATTTGAATTGAATCCACCACCTTTATCAGATCTGAGGCACTTGATCTTTCTACCAATTTCATTTTCAACAATGGCACTAAAGATATTGAATCTCTAAAAGGCTTGAGACTTGTCCTTTAATAAAGTTACCCATGTAATTATAGTGTAGTCATCTATGAAAAACATGAAGTAATACACTCCTTTTAAACCTTTTATCTTGGTTGGTCCATAGAGATCAGTATGAACTATCTGTAAAGGCTTTGTAGTTGCATACTATTTATTTTGGAATGAGACCCTGGTCTGTTTACCTAGTTGACACTCTCTACAATTAGTTTCTTCAAGCTCGGTTATCTTTGGCATGTGTCTTACACATTTGTTAAAACTTACTTTGACTAAATTTTTAAAGTTATAATGGCCCATCCTTTTATGCCATAACCATCTCTCATCAATTTTTCCCATTAGATAATTTTTATTATTTACTTCAATCAATTTAAATATATTACTTTCAATCCTATTTCCTTGAGCAACTATTTTACCAGGCCTTCTTAGCTCACAACCTTTAATATCAAATATGACTTTATAGCCATTATCAAACATCTAACTAGCACTCAATAGACTATGTTGTAGTCCTTTAAGATTAAAAAAATCATGTATAGGGAGCTTACCATCACTGTGTAATGTTCCTTTACCTCTAATTTTGACTACTATATTATCTCCCAAACTGACACTCCCTTTCTTGCACCAACTCAAATTGGTGAACTTACTCTTGTCACTAGTCATATAATCTGAGCAACCACCATCTATGACCCATAGATTTTTATTTTAATCATGCAGCACTATTTGGGCAATCATAGACTAATTTTTCTTGACTATACTTTTCTTTGTTATAATATTGATTTGTTAGCCAATGTTCTCTTTAGGAGTCTAAAATATTTTTACATTGTTAGACTTTTATTTAACAAGATTTTTTCTACAATGCTTTGCAATATGCTCAAAATTATTACAATTATGGCATAAAATATCTAGATCTAGTAGAGGGGCAAATGAATTTATACTAAGGAAACATATCCTTTTCTTAGGCAAAATCCTAAAATCAATAGATTTATGGCCAAATTGATTACAACTATAAAAATAACCATAAAATGGTGAAGAGTACCTAGTTATAATTCTCCATTAGGGATATAAAGGTCTCCCAGACTCTATCTTCTTCATGTTCCTTGGTTTTATGTTGCTTTATGTAGCAACAATCTTGGACTTTGTAACAATAGAGTTATTGCTATTATTCTTCTCTTTAGGAATGTGATTTTCTTCTTTGCCTATTTTGATGATTCTATTTCTACTTTGATTTTTTCATATAGATTCCCATTTGTACTTAACATGGGACTCTTATCTTTCTCATATCCAAGACCTAATTTTCTTTTAAGGGCTTTTGTGAGCTGATCATCTCATCTAGTATTATAGATCTAAATTTTGGTTTTAGGCCTTTATCAATTTATTCTTTGGCCTTTTTTATCTTTTCTCTTAGGTTTATGATTTCTTCCTCTATCTTCAAGCATTATAAGGAATTTGCTCACAAATCAGTTTTGACATCTTCTACCCTCTTTGCCTCCTCAGCTTGGGTCTTCAAACTCACTATCATTTGATATGATTCCTCATTTATTTTATTAAATTTATCAAACTCATTTTTACTAAGATTCTTTTGTTTATAATTTTATTTTCTAAACTTGTCAATTTATTTTAAAGCATAGATAAGTTTGAATTCTAGATTTACTTATCCTTTTTCTTCTTCATCATAATATAAGTCCTCTTCTTCTTGGCATAAATAAGTTGATTCATAAGTCATGAATAGAATTTTATTTTGTTTGGCGATAAAATCACTATCATGCCTGCCACTTGAACTACTCCTATCATCAACTTAGTCACTATTTTATTTCTAGTACAGCCCCTTTTTATTCTTAAATAAGTTTTTCTTTTTCTTGGGATGATAGGATATCTCATTTTGATTTTTCTCATATGAATCAAAATCATCTTTCCTTTTATGTGGACATTTAGTATTAAAGTGACCTATCTTTCCATAATTAAAAAATTTTAAAGGTTGCTTACCTTTGTATTTTCTTGAGCCCTTCTTCAATTTTTTGATGAAATTGGCTTCTACATCACCAAAGTCCTTAGATCAGAGTTAGGATCTTCTTCTTTTGTCTACTTGGAAACTTTAAAATTAGCTTCACTCTTGGATGATTCATCATCTCCCACCCCCTCATCTCATATGTATTGAAATTTTCATGTGACTCATATACTGTGAGCTTGTTCAGATCTCTTACTTCTTCAATGGCAAAAATTTTAGAATCATACTTTGTTTTTAGATATCTTAAAACCTTTTTTACAATGACTGATTCATCCATTATCTCTCCAAGTCCTTTGATTGTATTTACATTCTCATCTACCTTAAGATGATAGTTTTCAATCTTCTCTTCCTCACTCATCTTAAGACTCTCAAACTATCCCTTATGTGTTTGAAGCTTGGATTTTTAACTCTATCAGCACCTTCATATATGCTATTTAATTTGACCCATATGACTTTTTCACTTTGATAATGCATCATTTTGATGAACTCACTATTTAATATTCCACAGAGAATAACATCCTTTGCTTTGGCCTTGTTTTCACATGCCTTCTTCACTGCTTGATTAGTAAGAGAAATAGTAGAAGGTGTGTATCCATTCTCAATAGACATCTAGATATCAAATCCCAAAGAGTTCAAATACACTTCCATCCTTATGTAGCAGAAAACATAGTTAGTCCCATCAAATAAAGGTGCCCTATTTGATGACATTCCTTTATGATTGGTCATTTTATCTTTAAACCCCAAGATTCACCTAAGATAATTAAGCTTCTCACTAAGAACCTATTTATCTAATACCAATTATTGAACACAACTATATATTGAGAGGGGGGTAAATTAGTAGATCTCAAAAACTACTTACAACTTTCAAAATAAAATTTAAACATATGCTAACATAAACACATGAAAGATAAATAACATAATCATAAAATCACAACACACAACACCAAATTTATAAATGGAAAAATAAAGGGAAAAACTATGGTGATAAAGATGTTAGAATCTACTATTCTAATCTATCCTCACAATGTTTATCTCACTGATAAAACCTCACTAGTTACATTTTAGGACACCCATCCCATGAAGACACCTATCCCATATTTTAAGAGAACCAAATCTCAAGAAGCACCTACTCCCTATTATGAGCACCAAAATATCATCCATTTAAAATTCAAATTAATGAATTAGATTCATAAAAAATCTAAGTCTCTATTCTTTATTGCAGGTCCAATCTGCAACTACTCATTTTTCCTTCAACACACTTTTATGTATCCTTCATTCCTCCTACACCCTTTCTCTATATCTAAATTTATTTTTTTGACATTGAGATATTCTACAGTTTTATACTACTCCTCCATGCTTATATGAGTTTCATACTTCTACACCTATAGCTCAAATTCTTCTCATTCCAAAAAAAATGGCTATTTATCTTCCCTATTCTTCATCACTTTGGAATTTCACATCACATAACTTTGAAAACAACCTCTAAATATATATAAGAGAATCAAAGGAATAACCATTTTTATCATAAATCATTATCTTACTTCAATAAATGCTTCAAAATTTTGTAACTAACTCACATTATTGGGTTCTTGAAAATAAAAATCTTAACATTAAACACTTCATCTCTTGTTGGGTTTCTGAGAATAAACAATTTAACTAAGTACATTAGTTTCTTGAAAGTTCTTAAATTAACTTACTTTGACATTATCTTTTGATAGATTTGTTAAGATATCACTCTCTATGGCATACTTGAATGCCTTCACTCCATTGATCTCTTATAGACTTGCTCAATATTTATCTTGACACTATTTATTATTAGTCAAGCACCTTTCAAGCTTGGAAACACTTCACTCCATTAGATCTTCACTTTACTATTGATCATGAGCCATTGATATTAGTAACATGCATGAATTTTAACCCACTGAACAAGCATGAAAATGACACTTGTCATCTATGCATTAACTCAAAGATTTACTCTACACTTCTTCCAACCATATCTTTTTACAAGTTCATAAAAATATATTTCAGGAAGTTCTTCAAATTCACTCAAAAGTGTCCATCAAAAGTGAAAGCATCCTTCAAAACTATGCACATACCCTTTAAACATCTTGCAATGGTTCACATACCCTTTAGAGACTTTACAATGGTCTACATACCCTTTGGAGATTTTGAAATGTATCCTTAAAAAAAATTCTTGGGTCACTTATCCTTCAAAAGAATTACAAATGTCCTTTGGAAAATTTGTCATGGACAATTTGTTTGACAAGTCATAATCCAGTTTTTCTACAAAAATTCTCCAAGATCATTTTCTTTGGAAAAAGTGTTGTAGACATTTTTCCCACAATAATTCTCCAAGTCCACTTTACGTTATTCGCCATTGATTATTGCAAATTATTGAAAGTTGATAGCTTTGGAGATTCAGACAACTTCAATTATGGAGCCTTAAATAAGTAAGTGTTCCTTAAAAACCTGATGCACACCACTAAAACCCATTTAGGTTCTTCTTATAGCTCTACTTATGAAATGGAAAGAAGTAATGAAGCCTTGAAAACCTTGATCCACTTGTCTATACCAATTAAAATTTGTAACACTGCTTGACTTATAAGTTTGAAATAAGTAATGAAATCAAGTAAACCCAAGTTACTTTATCCTAACCCATTCAGGTTCTTACCACAAGTTAACTTATAAAAATGAATAAAGCTAAGTCATACTAAAAACCCAATTACCTCTACTATCACTCAATAAACCCACTTTTCTCTATTAAAACCAAATTAGATTTTCATGATTGCTTTACTTATAAAATTTTATAATTAGAAGTACATTGAATTGATTAACCTAATTATCACATAAGTCAAGACCTAGTTAGGTTTTTGAGATCTACTTACATATTACTCATAAATGAGTAAAATTAATAGTGATTCACAAACCTAATTTTTACCTAAATTTGTATGGTCTGTACTTTAATCTTATAGGATATGTGCAAGATCTTCTTGAGTTCAACTCTATGCCTTTGTCATTAATATATGTATATGGATTTATACTTGAGTAATGAATCTCTCCTTTTCTGAGCTTCTTGATATAATTAATGACTCATAAAGTTTCCAACATCACTATACCTTTATTATTATCAACAACACATTTTACACATGCTTATTTTTCCATCAATGACAATCCATGACACAAATCAACCATGACACTCAAATGTCCAGCAAGGCCTAGGTGGCCAACCTACAGGTATAGGTTGGAGGCTTGAATTCTCAAATATCTTTTTTATAGTGTAAAATTTAGAGGGGACTATCTAAGGAATCTATGGGTAGTGTGACAAGGCCATGAGATAGACATGACAGAGCCCAACTTTAGATCTATAGTGATGTATTTTTGTATCAAAAACACATGATATATATATATACAACAAAAGAAAAATAAATGTGCTAAAAATATATATATCCGTGCATCCACAACTATAACCACAATACAAACACACAAGATTAACATTCAACTATCAAAATAAGATATATATATATATATATACAACAAAAGAAAAATAAATGTGCTAAAAATAAATATATCCGTGCATCCACAACTATAACCACAATACAAACACACAAGATTAACATTAAACTATCAAAATAAGATATATATATATATATATATATATATCTTATTTTGATAGTTGAATGTTAATCTTGTGTGTTTGTATTGTGGTTATAGTTGTGGATGCACGGATATATTTATTTTTAGCACATTTATTTTTCTTTTGTTGTATATATTATAGAAAATATATGTGTTCTGTTTTCTTAACATTATGTAGGACACATGCATGGTTAAAACTAAATAGGTGAAAAGGACTTGGAAAAGTATAATTAATTAAAAATGAATGTACTACACACTCTTTCATGTTGGGAAATGTGTAATACCAAAAAATTACTAAGTATAAGAAAACAAAGAGTGGTAAATAAGAAGGAAAAAGTTGTTTTTAAATCATGAGAAAGAATCTCACCAAATTAAAACAAGTAAAATCACACTAAATCATGTTTGGAAGTATGAAAATAGTATAATAAAATGGTAATCATATAAGAGAACAATGGTACAAAAAAATAAATTAATTTAATACATCATACTAAATAATGTTAGGAAGTATAAAAGAGAAATAAAATTGACAAAATGGGTCTTAAATTAATCACACTAATTTACGTTGGGAAGTATGAAAAACTTTTAAAAAATGGTTGGATTCTTACATGCAATTAGAAAATAAGAAGATAAAAGTGAAAGATTAATGAATTAATCTTAAAACATACTAAATAAAGATGGTAAGCATGTCATTGATGTGTAACTCATAATCAATTAAAAATTATATCATATTTGACACATGTAATTTTGTTGTGACTTGGATATTAGAAATTTTTGTGAGGAAGGCTAGGTCCTATCCATGGTCTTACACTCCAACTCATAAAGGTAACACTAATGAGGTGGAATTAATGTTAAAATATGGTAAATGGGGATTCTTGGAATGGTAATGTGAAAATTTGGTTATTTTTGAGGTAGGTTGGGTCCTATTCATGCTCTTATAATACAACTCACAAATGGAATTCCTAGGGGAGTGATCAATGAACAAAATAATAGTTCTCAAGGGGAAATTTTAGGATTTTAGGGAGTGAAAAAGTGAATTTAAAAATTCATAACATAGGCATATTATGATAATACCTTAGAATACATGAGAAAACAATAAGTGACCAGTGACCATCAATATATATAAGATACCTATTTGTTTATAGACATTAACCTATGTAGGCAAATAAGTGTGAGACTAAGATAAACTCATGTAGGTATTTTAATTTTTTTTTAAAAGAAAATTAAAATAGACTTACCTTCCCATGACATGTTCCCCATTGCTCAGGACCCCTTGTAGAGTTATCAGTCTACTAAAAATAATGGGTACTTGTGTGAGAAAGTAGGTATCACTGAAAGAGTTTTTTTTAATTCTCCTTTTATAATCTACTATCCTACCACACCCCAATGGACCTTAGATATATTATGAGGCTAACCATGGAGTTTTAAGTTCAATTTAAAAAAGGATATTTCCTTAAAATCATGTCTTTTAGTGTGATTCGACTTTTGAGAATTTTGAATGTTACCTTTTACATCATTGCCTTTTGTTAAATGAATTGGCTTTGGAATATTTTTATGGATTTTAATATTCCTCCTCCATACAGAATTAAAATGACCATTCATGAGATATATAGTGATACACATGAATGAGATTTAGGTTTTGGTTAAAGGAAGCTAAGTACCCAAATATAATATGGACTATAACACTTAGGCTAAAATATGAACCGGTGTGTTATCTCAAGTCTTAACCATGTGTATGCTTAGTTTTGTAAGGGAATAAAAGGAGATCCAAAGTATATTTTTAAAAATATATTATAATGAGATTAATTTTTTTCTAATTGATAATATTGTTAAGAAGAAATTACTAAATGGAGCAAGGTTTGTATAACCAAGTCACAATAAAAAGTATCTATGTTTATAGAGATAGGATAACAAACAATCATGAAAAAGAATAAGGGATTCATAATAAAATGAACTCTAGAATAAAAATAATGTAATTATGAAAAGAATCCATAAGAGGACATAATGACATCATAATAAATATAAAGTGTGAAACCAAAGTCACCATGTAAGATAGCTGAGAATTTGACATAATGTCAAATCATATAAAATAGATAAACATAGAGTTGGAACACACATCCAATCCAAATGAAAATGTAAGAAAACCATGCATGTGTTCATGAATATTAATATATTTATCCGCACACATTATCCATAACATCTTATAAGTCTCTATGAATTTCAATGCAAACTAAAACTAATGTCTCATCTATCTTTAGTGGAAGTTGGGAAAATACTACACATCAAATCTCCTTGATAGAAAATGTAGGAATGTTTAAAGGATCATGATAAGGAGGACTATAGTTAAAATTATGGTTAATATAATTCATGGGAGATGAAGGGGTCACTAGTGGGAAATATGTCATGGGTGAGGGACTCACAAGTGGAAAAGGATCCATGGGTGAGGGAAGGTCCACATGTGAGGGACTTATGAGTGTAGGAATAATAAGTGAAGAAGGGACCATAAAAGGAGATGGAATCATGGGACGTGGAACCATGTGGGAATAAGGGGGAAAATTCTTGTGATATTGACCTATTGGAGGAATGATAGAAGTTTTAGGAATGGTTAAGAGGTGATCCTTGAGATGCTACTAAAGAATGTGGTAATGATCAATGTGATGTGTGCCATATTAGTGTGAGATATAATATACCTCACCATAATTAGGAAGATATTTAGGTAATAATTCTAGGGGAGCTATAGCCTTTTTTGAGGACTAAGTAGTGGTGGGATACAAGGTGTCAATATATTTTTGCAACTTATGATAATGCATGGAGGAATGGTTATCTATGCCATGAAAGTAATTGATATGCCTATGAGTAATATTGGTAGATGTATTCATAAGAGGAGGTGTAATAGAAGTTGAGGGAGCTTGGTGTAGGGAAAAATATCTAGTATAATGACAATAAAATTTATTAATGTCATAATAAGGCTGAATAACCCATTTTGTGGGTGAAGGATCTAGCTATGGTAAAATGAGAAAAACATCACCAAGAGAAGTTGGGTTTGATGGAGAGATTGGACAATGCTTGATTTAAATAATGATAAGATCAGAAATAGGAAAAGACTTCAAATATAGAGGGCAAAGGAATGGGATCCAAACTAGGCTCTGTTGAGGGAGGGGTAGGATCCATAAAAGGCTAAAATATAGTCACATGAATCTCAAGCATAAGCAGGTAATCAAGGTCATGGTATCTAGAAAATTAATAGGGACTAGTCATAACATGATTCATAAGCATAATACCATGAGGTTATTAAGAAACTAGAGGTGTCTATACCATCGATACCCTATGATAAATAGGAAAAATACTAAAATTATGATTGATATAGGATGTAATATGGGAAGATATACTAAAAGACTAAAGCAAAGAGGAATGCTAATGAATAATCTTAACATCTTGGCCCTAAACTAATCCTCCTAAGAATGGATCATCTAAGGTATAAACATCATTATAATCAGTTGTATTAAAATCAATGGCACATGTAGGAATGACTTTATCATCTGATGTGGTGTGATAAATGGAATGATGAGTCTTTGATAAGATAATAGGGATGTCATCACAAGGTGATTGACAAGAATGAGGTTACAACTAAGTGAGAATTTGAGAGATAAGATGAAGTGAGAGATCCACAATTTTAATATTGAGATTTATCTCATCAGGCTCATCATTATCATAATCTAATAGGTTATGGGTAATATTCTTGATGAGTTCGAGATGACCATTTTAACCTCAAGTGAAATTTATAGGAAAGTTAAAATGTTGAGATTCACAAAATGGAACACTTGTCAAGGGTTCAAGTGTAGGAATATTTAATACATCATAGTCTTGTAATTGTTTAAAATTATAAATATTGGTGTCACCTTGAATATTTTATATGGCCTAGTTGTGAGGAAATTTGATGCATTGGTAAGAAAAAGAGGTAACTTATTTCATGTGATGAGTTTATGGCCTACCAATAAAAAAAATTTAAGATAGAAAAAAGTTGAATATCATCACCTTCACATGAAGGGTGATAGGTGGGATGGTAATGGGAAGCTACACATAACCTAAAGGATTCATATTCCTTCATTCATAGCCTTGAAATGTTTTGAATTTGGATTTAAGATTGAATTTAGAATATCTAAAGGGATTGATAAAATTTAGAGAGGAAACACAAGTGTTGGAACCATCATCAATCAAGGCATGATTGACTTTGGTATCACCAATTTGGACCCTAATAAATAGAGGAGGTTCATCCATATGAAGTATAATCTCATCATAATCATGAAAGTAATGGGAAATTTGATGGAAATATAAGTTTCCATTGTTTCATCATGTATGGACATATCTTCACAGTATTTCAAGATGTTATATTTAGATCTAGATAAGGTGGCTTCACATCCTATTAAGGGAGGATGAAGGATGTTAATTTTGAAAATGTTTTGCATAATATGGTTATGATGATGTAGATATGTCCTTATAAGTTCAATAAATGGGATTTGATATGGGAGATTAAGGAGTCAATGATAGGATCCCATTCATCATAACCCATAAGAATATTATTGGGAAGAGGTGAATAGTGTTAAAGGAGGTCCTTAGAAGAAGAAGATGAATTATAGGTGAATTTATGTTGATAAGATGTAGAATTTTTAATAAGAGGACAATTTTCTAGATTATGTTGAGAAGATGGAGTAGTTGATGTAGGTTAGGTTTGATAATTATTATAAGAAATGTTGATACAAGATTGAGTATCTTTGGAAATTGGTAAAGAAGATAGAGGGATGGTATAAATATTATGAGAAGTATTATATAAGGGAGCTATTAGACTTGGTTCATAATATATATATAAGGTCATCTTTCCCCAACTCATTTAAGTGGGTTGGAAAGGAATATTGGATAACACAAAATGTGCAAGATAATAGAGGCGTGTAGATGGGTTTAGGATCAATGAAAGAAACAACCCATATCATATTAGTAATATTAACCACATTCTCTTGAAGATTTTGATCAAGAAGACTATAAAAATTATTGGTATAAAGGGTAGTATTGTCTTAGTTATCTTGGTGATTTGGAAAAGGATATTTATAGATGACAAATAAACATTAGCCTGATTCAAATCTTGAGATTTAGTATGTGTTTCATGGGCTTTGAAATTAATATCATAGTCTTGTTAGCATTGAATAATGAAAAAATCATGACCAAAATTGGGACCAAGAATGAAATACATAATCAAATTATGAATCTACCTATAGGTCTCATGAGAATGACCCCAATTGGCATAAAACTAACCAAATTTATTAGGATCATAACAATATTTGATAAGATGAGTGGGATCAAGCTATTTTGGTAGAGGCCTTGGTAGATAATTTTGTAATTTTTATAAGGATAAAGATTTTTGAACATTGATATTGTTGATTGAAGATAAATGAGCATTGGTGATGTGGTTTGGAGGGGAAGCTTGTTTCAAAGTTTGGTTAGGAATAACAACTTGAATAGTGTGGATGGTATCATAAGAGCTCATGACACCATTATTGTTTGCATGTTTATTATTGTTATTAAGTAATGTGTGAGTAATAATATAATTTTGGGATGGCCTAAATTCATGCATAAGGAAATATTTACATTTATTTTGGTCAACAACCTCCTCTAAATTACATGGAGAGAGAGTTAGGATGTGATATTTCAACTTGAGAAAAATAGCATTAGTATATACATGGAAAAGGTTGACGTCTACCATATTGTGTTGATATATTTTATACAAGGTCTCCCATCATTTAATGAAATATTGTGATGTCTTGGTTTCAATTTACTTACAATTTATAAAATGGGCCAAGGTATTCTCAAGAAGATCACTAGTTTTGAAATGTTGGACTAGAGCATTTACTAAATCTTCCAAAATAGTAATAGAATTATTTTTAAGTGGGTTATACCAATATAAAATATCATGAATGAGAGTTTTGGATAATATATTTGTAGTGGAAAAGGAATTTAATTGGACTCAGTCTTTATATAGACCTCCAAATATTATTAAATGAAGACTAGGATGAGTAGATCCATTGTAAGAAATGGTAGGGGTGATACCTCTTATATCAATATTAGTAATTTGAGATGTAAGAGGATATTTTTTAATATTATTTATTTTCTTATTAACAAGAGAAGGTTGAGAGAAAATATTATCAAGGGAATCTTGAAGAGGAGGTGGGAGAACATTTTGATTATACATGCCCCATGGCATCTATTAAGGGTGGGTTTGAAGATGGATAAGGTGATTTTACATTTTCATCATTTGATTTTCATTGTTATCTTAGAAATCATTCATTTGATTAAAAAATGTTAATAGGATTTGATGGGTTTAATTTGTATTGTTAGCATTATTTTAAGCATTCAAATTGGTAGTAGTGGCTTGGGTGCCACTATGAGTTTTAGTAGGATCTTGAGAAGAACTATTGGTAAGTGAGGCCCTATTGGCATAACTTTCTTATGTGTGAAAATATGGACTAGTAGAGGGATGAAAATGAATATCACTAGAGGCATGATTACCATGGGTATAAAATGGCACACTAGTTGAATAATTGAGGAGAGTAGGTCCTGGAAGAGGTCCACTCGATGTATAACATACCATGTTAGTAATGATAGTAGGCATGGAGGTAGAGGAAGTCAAAGAAGAAGAAGTCATGGTATTAGAAGGGGTTAAAATAGAGGGAATAGGCTAGGAAGCAAATAAGATAGTATCCTCAAATCCACATGAGAATATGGGATAAGGTGAAGGAGGATCCTCAACTTGACCAATTATCATGAGATGGTAAATAGGAGAAGGATCTTTTCCTTGATCTTGAGCAAACTCAATGATGAAGAAAAATATTTCAAGTGTATACTCTAATTTATATTGATATTCAAGTGAGAAGAGAGGATTAAAAAGTGAATAATAATGAGGAGGGGTCCCATAGTTTATTATGAAAGTGGCTATATGAACATTGATTTCATCTAAGATAGGAGTCATAAGATACTTTTTATTTGGGTTGATAGGATTCATCATATCCATTAAATTCAACTCAGTGTTATCTTAAAATAGGAATTTAATGATGAAGGAGAGAGATTAGGTAAGGTAAAGGTGATGCAAATGAAAGGAAATACAAAAGGATAGATAAGTGTATAGAGTCAACTAGGTTGACCTAGTATTGGAAATAATATTTGAAAACTAAGTGAATAAGGATACAAAATCAATAGGGTTGACCTAGTAATATAACCTGAGATAGATAAAAAATTTATAAGGATATAGAGTCAATAGGTTCAACTTAGTACTATATCCTGAGAGGCAAAAATGAATCCTGCATCGACTAGGTTGACTCAGTACTATAGATAAGGGAATAGATAGTTTGTAAGAAATTGTGTCAAATAAAATTATAGTGTACTAAAAATAAGGAATTTTTTATTAATTTACTTTAAAATTAATAAATTAAATTAAACACACAATCAATTGCATCAATTAGAATGATCCAACTGAGACACATGACATAAAACCTTGTACCAACACTAGCTAGTGCAAGTTTTTGCAATACAACATGTAATAAGCAAAGATAAAGAAATTTAAAAAAAAAAAAAATTAACTAATTGGTCATCCTAAATGTTATTATATTATAAAGTGTTATTTTAAGTGTGATAGGGAAGTTGGTTAAAAAGTAGGGAACTAGAAAGCAATCTATGTATGGTTTCAAGATGTTTAGGTTGAAAAGGATCTATGTTGGTAATGGTACGAGCTTGGTATTGGTGCCTACCCCCTCACTTTATAGTCCCACAATGATAAGGGTGTTGGATTCTTTTCTAATATATACCATTAACCACATGTTTATACTTGGCTAAAAAACCAAGTTGACTTCCCCCTTGGTGATGAAATCTAAGTAGGTAGACCTTGGGCAGAAAAATGTTTAAATGCATTTTTAAATTATGTGATTTGGTATTGTGTGAAATAAAGATAAAATTGATATATTTAAAAAACACATAATTAGACTATGTGATCTATTATAAGCATGTAAAAAACTAAAAGTGAAAGTGTGAAGTAATTACTAGCATATAGTTGTTAATTCCCAATTTGAAACACAATATAGAGTTAGTTCAAATGATAGTATATGCAAACATTATAGAATAGATTCGATAGGGTTGATAATATAATATAGAATCAAGGGTCCTTAAGAAATGAGTTGACCAGGTTGACTTAGTTTTTTAGATGGAAGAAAAAATAAAGAACTAGGTTAACCTAGTTTGTTGTATGGTTATAATTTTAAAGACTACAAACTTTGCAAAATATAACTCTAAGAAAGAAATAAAATGAGAGAGAGAGAGAGAGAGAGAGAGAGAGAGAGAGAGAGAGAGAGAGAGACCTTGGTGATTTTAAATATGCTAAGGAATTTGAAATTATTATTGATGTGCCTTGAATTTTAATTACAAATTTTTCCAATTGTGTTGACTGGGTTGACCTAATTCTATAATTCCCTATTTACTAAAGCTTGTTAAGATGACTATACTGGCCTAGTCGACCTAGTATGTTTTCTAGAAGATGAATAAGATTACTATGTTTACCTATTAAACCTAGTAACCTTTATCTAATGAAGACCTACATAAAAATAACAAATTCATTTTTAATGTGACTATGTGTTAAACCTATGCACAAAAGTTAGAAACTATACTAGCCCTGTCAACCTAGTATCGTAAATATATAAAAATAAATAAATAAAATTATAGAAATTGGAAAAAATGAGAGAAAATACACAAGGGTTAGATTAAAATCATGTTCAACAAAATGTGTGCAATCAAAAATACATCATATCTACAAATCAATCCTAGTTTGAAGAAGATAAATCCTACCTACACTTATAATTGGGGATGCATTAGATAATTAGGATCATGACAAATATATGCATCATCAAGTCTTAATTAATGGATCTCTTACCATAATAATAATATTATGGAGGGTTAAAAAGCTTCCATTCAATTAAAATCATGCAATAACCCTAACTAAGTCTTATGTTTTTATATTCACTATATTAATAACAAGTAAAAAAAAAGAAATTTAATCTAATTCTCACTAAGGATTTTGAAACAAAGTGGGGGTAATAAACAAAAAAATTAAACATTCATAAGAGATATATAATCAATTAAATGTATAATTAATATTAAATCATGGAATATAAGTGCAAATTCATTATCTATCTACTCTTAAAAAGGAGGAACAAAGTTAGGAATACTTACCTTTGAAGATGAACGTGTCGAGCCTCAATCTCTCCTTTGGCCAAGGTGATTTTCAAGAGGTTGTTTTGGTATGTGAGGATGACAAGGATAAATCTACATAACCTATCAATACATCAAAAATAATTCTCCATAAGACAAGATCTGTATCTCTAAATAATGTATGAAACCCTAAGCTTGCACCTCAATTATAATAATGTATAAGCATATGCACAATAAATCTTAATTATTTTCCATATAATGGTGAAATTATATTTTATGTATAAGCATACTCAACCCTAATCCATTTTAGAAAAATTAGATGATAGGTTCGACCTAGTCAACCTAGTATCATTATTGACAAAAACTCACTAGGTCATGAATTAGGTCAGTTAGGAGCTAACTTAGACCCTAAATGAGTTTCACCAATAAGAGTACAAGGTTGAATAAATCAACCTAGTAATGTAAACTATCAAAAGGGGTTTCAGGTTAGGAATAGGTATATTAAATTTGGAAAATGATTGGAAGATTGTATAAAAGAAAATAACAAGCTTAAGGGAATGGGTTTTAAGAGACAAGTGTGTAGATAACAAGAGGTAAAACGGACAACAATCCTATGAAGAACTAATTTTATGCCTACCCATTTTATGATGTACCTCTTAAGACATACACTTAGAGATATTGGTACTTGTTGGGTTACTACAAGATAAAAAGTGTCTATAATTTATAAAAGTTTGAAACTACCTAAGACTTCAATCACAGTTAACTCAAACATTTAAGTTAGTTAATGATATTTAGGATAAACCTAAGAGAAAGAAGACCTAGGATGGTGCTTAAGGTAGATGGGAGAATATGTAGAAGGCATAATTAATATATAAATGGTTTTTTAATAACATTGAGGCCACATATGCACCTATCAGTGAGTTGAGATTCTAAATCTCAGTCTAAGCCACAAGGCCTAAAGACACCCTTAGGTCTCAATATGCCACATCAACCTCAATAGCAAATGAAATACTCTAAATCAAACTCAAAGCCATGAAAATGTGTTAGACCCTGAGGAAGGTATTATAGACAAAATGTTACAAGAAAAAGTTAGATTCATTCTTAACATCCCTCTTGATATCCACTATCCTAATAAGCCATGTTGAGTTACCAACTCAGGCATTCATATCTCACATGTCATGAATGCTTAGAGTGATTAATCTTAGGGGGAGTGTGTTAACCTAATGTACTCAATATCTATGGAGGAGAGAGTGGGATTTAGGATCCCAAATATATAAAAAAGCCTTAATACTATCAACCATTCAGAATTATTCTAAAGGGTTCAAAGGGAACCAAATTTCACTCATATCTCACCATAATGTATTCATGGGACCAATTTATATTTAGGATATTTGAAGAGATCTATAGGCTATATGTTCATGGAAAAAGGTTTTTATTTAGAGTTATGTACTATATAAACCATCATTAATATGGTAAACCTATAAAACCCTCTCTAAATCCTAGTTTAGACCTGATGAGGAAATTACACCTTCAAATGCATCAAATTAGGTAGTTGGGATATGAAATAATCTTAATGGTCTCCCTAAAATGGTCTACTAGTTAGCACATGCAAGATGTGTAGTGTATAGATTAAGCCTAAAAGAGATTATTTAAGTCTATATTCAATAAATTGAAAGAATTCTACACATTATGTGTTTCTAAGGTAGGAGAGGGATTCAAAGGTCCTAGAAAGTTGTATATTGGCCACCTATTAAGGTCTCCATGTTTCATAGTCACCTACAAACATGTCCAAGTGCTTATTTAAAGAATTTTGAATTCATAAAGAAGAGGTAAGTGGATCACTCAAGCAAACACAAGTGACTTAGGAGACCTAAGTGGTGGATTTAATATTATCAAGGGTGGATAAGTGTTTCATATCCATAATTTGGGGTCAAAACCTAGGAACCCTACCTTTAGACCTTTTGGTCTAAAACCTATCTTAAATCATGAATGCTTGAAGATTGGATTAGAGGAAAAAAATGGGATTAGATGACATATCATACCATTATGGATATTTTTTCAAGAATTTTTATGTTTGTGAGCAATAATGGTTTATAGAGGAAAGGTCAAAATTGATCATTATGGCTCATAATTATCTTGTGGGTGCACATAATGCATAATTCTTACCTGAGGAACAACTTGATGAGCTCATAATTATAAATAATAGTTGCATGGGGATCTGATAAATTTTGTATATTCTATGGGCCTTGTATAAAAGAGATCAATGGTATTGGTTCATAGGTTAGTGTCCTAGCATTTATGAACCACTGCTAAGAACCCAAACACACTTAAACCTCCCTAAAACCCTAATAGTGACCTAATGGAGAAGATATTAGATAAAATTCATAAAAATTCATTTTTATGGCTTGATAACAACTTGTATCTTATATTACACTCTCAGGGGATCCCATCCATGACATTAGCTTCTATGGACTATTGTATGAACCCTCCAAAAACTATAATTTTGTAAGGTTTCGAGTAGAAAACAATATGTAAAACTTGGTTAAGAGTTGAAAATAATTTAATAAGATAATGTGATATATATTTCACATTCTCAAACCATGAAACACTCAAAATTCTTCTTAGAAACACTCATATAAGTCTATGTTAAACACATAGTCTAGTTGTACTAAAGCTAGGTGGCCTAATAATCTAAATAAAGTAGAATTATAGGTGTGAGATGATTGGGAAGCATGGATCATGGTATGGTGTGTATATTCAAATTTTAATTATGATAATTTAGTCATATTGAATATTTCATTCAATCCTCATACTCATCCAATGAGTGAGAAATCAAGAGACTAGGCTACTTATCTAATAGTCCTATGTAATCAATATAGGGATATGTTCATGGGCATATAGGGATTATAAATAAGTTATTTTAGGTCATTAAATGTCTATAAATACCTCATGAGATGATAAAACCTGTCTCCTATCCACCATGAAGGTTGAGACAATTTTCCAAATCGTATTAACATGCAAGGAGGTGGCTACTAAATGCTTCATGGAGGAGGACTAATTGAACCACTTAAATGCTTTGTAATTGTAATGAGGAGAGTAAATTTACCAATATTTTCATGAAAATAATCTTCATGAGGTCAACCTTGGCCAAAAAAAACATCAACTCCCAAAGATGCTCATTAAAGACCACCAATTATGAAGGCAATGAATGAGATAACATGGAGGGATGCTTATAACTATTGGTTGAATGAATGATGATCATTATGACCTCTAAATCCAATTTACATGCCATATATATTATCATTATTATTAATCCTTTTATATATTAAGTATCTAAGGACATTTTAATCAATCCCTCAGTTAGGTATGATAAGACTCTGCCAAAATTGTATCTTGAAAACAATTTTGAATCAATAAAGGACTTTTATTAGGTTTATTTTCTATCATTAGTTTGTATAATGGTTATTTATTTTCATAAGTGTGAATTAATATCCTACTTTATATGTCCTTTCCTTCACCTAGTTTCTATAATTCCATCCTACGTAGGTCATGTGATGTGCCAAAGTGTTGATAGCAATGTTGAAGAGTAAGTTGGTTAATAGTGCCTTAAAGATACCTATTATCCATTACCTTCAAGTTGCATAAATCCACCATAGAATTCACATAAAATAACTATTCTTAATACTTCATTAGGAATATTTTTTTTTAATTGTAGGTCTTTACTTGATTCATAAAGTGTTGATTAAAAATTAGCTAGAGTGGATAATTCAATATTGGTGCATCACCTCATTAGGTTAGGTTTATTTTATTTTTTCCTCTATCTATTTTAAACCCAATAAATTAGTAATTTTTATGAAGTAACCTAAAATTTATGCACCAAGGGAGATATCCTCATAAACTAGAGGTTTGGTCCTCTTATAGGTCACCTATAGCCTTTAGATCAATCCCATGTTACCCCAAGCTTAGAGAAAATTGAACCATCTTGTTATAAGGGTGAAGTTTGGAGTGTTAATAGGTATGATTGAATAACCTAATCAAAATCATGTATATTCTATTATAAAAAATATCTAATACATTTTTTAAGCCTTTAAGTTGAGTTGGCTTGAAACATAAAAGACAATAAAATAAAATACATTTTTTGAAACAAGAAAAAAATAGTTTGAAGGAACATATAGAGGAAAAAGATAAATAATTAAGGAAAAAGAAGATAATAATTTCTAGTTTTGATTTTTTAGTTCCTAAGGTTTATGATTTGTCTATGGAAATGTTGTAATGTAGGCCTCCCCCTAGAGTTTATGTTTTATACCTTTAATAATAGTGGATTCAATTTTAGACTAGTCAATTTATTTCATGGGAAAGAAACTCTATAATATTTTATTTGGATTTATATAATGAATATCTCAATGTAATATGATAATAATGACTTGATGTGTGAATTTTACTAGCATGAGTTTGTGGTCACTAGTAATAAAGAGTGGAACCCAAATTTATTGGTGAGAGAAATACAACTTAGGGATTATTGTTCTTACCTTAATAATGAATTTAAAAGAGGAAATTAAAAGAAATATATTCTCTATAATAGACCTCTAATCCACTAAATCTCAAATAAATTTTTTTATTTCCCATCAAAATCATTAAATAATGGGATAACCTTATTCAAAACCCTGGGTTTTATGTTGTGACTCTATATTATATAAAGTAAGGTATTAAACATCTCATCTATATTTCTATAAAAATATATAAATATCCACTTACATCCTATAGAGTGATATGGGAATAACTAACACCATAGTTGTAGTAAATTGATCC
>JARHVA010002876.1:0-255000 GCA_037957365.1 Torreya grandis | reverse complement strand
TTTATATATGGCCACTAAGTAGAGGAAATTTCGACATCTAATTATATGTCAATTTTTTTTTAATACATAATACTCATAAAAATGAGTGAAATTAATGTGTGATATAAAAAATTATGTTATCTATCAATCATGAGATTAAAAATATGACGATGATATAAACTAGATGTAAAATGATGCTCAAATCCTGAATTTTGTTTTTTAGAATATTTTGAATTTTTTTATATTTTTGAAATATTTGTTTTTTTCATAATTTTTTGAATTTTTAATTAATAATAATTGATTATAAAATATAAAATATTTGTTTGAAATTATATAAAAGGGAAGGAATCTAAGTAATTTGTAGTATGTGTCGAGGTAATGTATGCACTGAATATGATGTCATGGCTATGTATGATATAAATTTCCCCATTGTATATATGAATTTTATCTTAAATACATGTGGGATATATAATATGGATGTGAATTAATTATTTTACATTATTTTATCATCAAATGTACACTTGTCAACATATGTAACATACTTGTATGAGCAATGGGGGGCATATATAAATATTTTACATAAAAAATGTTGTTGTTTAGACTAAAACTGAGTATAATATTAAAAAAGGGTGTGGATTAAGGTTTTTTTTGGTCAAAATTTGATGTGAATGTTTAAAATTATGTAGTTCAATATCATCATGTTCCAGGTAGTAACAACATTCAATATTGTTTGTTTTGTTGATATTATATGTGATATAAAACACAATATGTACAAATTAGATTTTGGAAACATGTTTAATGCAAAAATGTATAAATATAATATCATTATTTTGGACTATTTATATTAGGAAAGTGAAAAATAATATCCAAGAGGCCAAAAACACAAAGAACAAAGAAACAAAACAATGATCAAATTGGTCACATGTAGAAAAATTAGAATAAAAGAAGGTACAATAAATTAAGGAGATATGTGTGGTAAATGATGCCAATACAATATAAGGATATCATTGAGGATATGCCTACATGTATGTTATGTTTCATTCATATTATCATAATAATGTTTAACTTAATCATAATTATAATCATAACTATCTTCTTCATTCTAAAATTGTGACATGCCACTCTAATAATATTTTGTATGTGTATATGAAAAACCAATTGCACCATATATTAGAATTATCTTATTATATTACTATTTATATTGATTACATTTATCATTTTCAAGATATTTCATCTCATTCTAAACTAGAAAATAATCAAGGATCTTTACTTGAATACTAGGAAGAAAAATGGTTTTTCTTTGATTTCTTAACTTGGAAATGGAATTATAGCTTTGGCATTATCTTATCTCTCTATTAATAAATTAGATATGATGTTTGAATCCTTATAAAACATAATTTTTCTATGAGTATTTATAATATCATATTGATTTTGAACTTCATGTGAAACCTCTCTAAAGGATTTCTTCTTATCTTAATTTTTTTTGAAACACCTTTTTTGGTAATTGATCTTTTAATATCTTCTCTTGATGTAATTTCTCTTAATGTAAATCATGTAACCTCTCTTTTTCTAAATTTTAAAATTATAACTTTTTTTTCTTTTAAATTCACTCTGTTTTATTTATACACTATTTCTTAGGAGATGAAATCATAGTTTGGGTAGGTTCCTTGATTGATTTATCTATTATAAGATCATTAATAGCAATTATACTTTATTTTTTATTCTTAAAATCCCAACAACTATATGCATTATTCCCATGCATTATATAATATTCAAAATAGTATTTTTATCTCCTTATAGGATGTATATGAGCTAATGTAATCAATTTATTTCAAATAATTTCCATTATAATTCCAATTGAGCTTTTATTTTCTTTATGTACACTTATTAAATCACTACTTATAGAAATATCTTATTTTGGCTTCCAATACTGAGTTAAATTATTTTGAGGCACAAAATATCTAAGTGGAGGTCTGGATATATGATCAACACTTTCATACTCTAGATTCTTTATATATGTCATCTTTTTTTTCAATTGATGTGATTGTTAAACTAAAATATTGATTTTTCTTCGAAATCTTCTATAGATGCTCTCATAGTGAGTATTTTATCTTGAAGGACTTTGAAAGTACAATCCTTAAAAACCTTTGATTAAATATGCATATAAAACCTTTAAAAAGGGTTAATGGGAGGTGGATGGGGATGAGGAAGGTTTATTATAATATAAATATTTGTTTATCCCCTTCGTGTTGTGACATCCATACATGCACTTTACTTATTAGAATGGAAAACTGAAATGTCTTGAGATTTTTTATTTGTTGTTTGATGCTTACTATATTTAAACAATTTTATTGCATGATTGTTAATTATGTTTTTTATTATGGTAAGACATCTATAATGAAGATTAATAAAGCTTGGAGAAAAAAATAAATAGTGTGTTCATCCATTATAAACTATATTCTTTGTAAATTTATAATAAAGCAACATAAAAATAAAAACTAGATCTTATAAAATGGATAATCTTTGTAAATGGAGATTAGTAAATTATTCTAAAATCTAAGGTCAAATTAGAGTGATTTTAGTGTCAAATACTAAATATAAGGTTTAAAATTTTGATTTTAGTGTCAAATATTGAATTCAAGGATGTAAGGAAGTTATTTTAGTATGAGTTGTTAAATATAAGCTGGAAATAACTTTATTTTAGATTTATGTTTTCAATAATTTATTTAAACCCTAAGACAAAATTATAGGTGATGATTGAATATAATTTATGACTTCACTAATATATTTTATATAGATTTGGAATTAGTTTGGATATTAACTCTAATTAATATAAAATTGAACTAATTGAAAGATTAGAAATATTGTAAATGATTTTTAACAAACAAAACTAAAGTATTTAAATGGAGAAATATTGAATGAATGAAATAAGCTAACTATAAAAATCACAAAGAGGAAAAGAAGACTTACTTTATTACTACCTACTAATTTCATTTTCTATGATTAAATGATAGAAATGAATGCTCATATCAAACATGATTATGTGCATTCAATCAAAATGATAATTGTAATTATTTTAGGTTATAATCTAATGGAAATAATTAGGATCAAATTTTATTATTGACCCTTAAAAGTTTATCTCTACTTATTCAATAAATATAAATATGATGGTATATCCACATTCACCTACTTTATATATGATTGTATGTGGAATATAGACCTTAGGCTATGCACAAATGACTTGATTCAAAATTGGAACCTCACTTGGGATTTTGATAGCTTCAAATATACAACATATGGGGAGTGTAATAGGTTGATCTAAACCTAATCACCTCTATGATGATTTAACACTACCTACATATCTAGATTTCTCCCAAGAGGGAATCAATTCTTACATAGTTTTTCCACCTAGAGTGCTTACTGTGATAGTGATTCATTGCTACATGTATGAATTTAGAGATGGATTATATATTTGATTATGATTTGATTTAATCAGATCAAATAGGATTGTGACTTGGATAATGGATGAATTAAGTGAATATAATAAACTTTGGAAATAATATGGGAGCCTTTTTTGGTGTACAATAGTATAATTTTTCTTGAATAATGAAATTGATAAGTTGTAAAATAAGTGGCTTAGATGTGAATTTATATCAATCTAAATAGGTGAAACTTATTGCTACCTATCCTAAAAGTATATACCAGCCTATAATGAAGAGTTTATTATTATAAAAGATCCACTATTAGGATATGGGTAAGATTGAATCATATAGGTTAGGATCAACTACTGATCTTGGCCTATGTAAGTCGATTCTGACATGGAAAAATAATGTTTGATCCTAGGAATTTAAAACATCTATATAGATACTCAGAGTAGTTTTTAAAATTAATATTATTTATGTAGGAGTAAATGAAAAATTAGAATGGATGGGCATGTAAAAGTACTTAAGATAGAGTGATATGGTAAGATATGACCCATTTAATGATTTATATAAGGTAAATGTAGGCCAAAAATTACATTGTCAAGTATTTATGACCAAATTTTAGTATCTACATTTACATATATCTATACATGACACATAAATGCCATGAATTACATATGTTACACACTCTCTGATTTACTTACATAGTGCTATGATTACATACTATCCACATGTTCATATGATTATACATGATGTTATTTTTATACATGACATGATATAATTAAATCTTATCTTAAGATGAAAAACTTCAAATACATGTCCCTCATCTAAAAATTAGGTAATTATAGTGTTGTTTTAATATATACATAAGAATACTTGAAAATAAAATCACACTATGGAATAATAATATAGATTTCAAAGATTTATATTGGTTCAAATATTATATGAGTTTAGTTACATGACATATATTGGAACATTAGTATAAATTATGGGGTCATATTCTATGAATCTAATCTCATTTTATTTATATTTTAGTATATATTCATACATTCTTGAGTGTATATGCATGGGAATATGTACACAATTTACAAGATCAAGAAATATAGGTTTCCACATACAATGTATTTAAGATAGAGACTATTAGAGTAAACATATAGTTGCATAAAATTATATATTAGTTGGTTATAAATTCAAGAGGAAAGATAATAGTTCATGTAATTATACACATTATAAGATCCATGAGGCTTAATATCGGTTCATACATATACACATTTTCATAGTTATAAGACATGATACTAGTTCATGCACATATACACACTTTTAGATTCATGAGGCATGATATTGGTTCTTGTACATATATACTATGATAGTTTATGAATGACATAGTTATAAAGGGGCACGATATTGATTCATGCATATTTACACATTTTGAAATAAATACTATTAGAGTTGTTTATTTACAAACACTTTTTTAATTCTCACTGAGTAGTGAACAACCTTGAATTTAAAAATATGTCTACAATGGATTATTCATTTTTAATGGGTAATATACATTTATGTTCAATGACACTCAATTATAATGACATTACTTATAGTGAACCCATCTTGTGGTTCCAATTATTTATCATATATAAGTGTATTTGGGTTAGTATAATGCATACTTCTCCCCATATTTATGAGGGTTGGGTCATATTGTCTTTCCAACCCAAAGGCTTTAGTAGTTACACAAAATTAAGGTTTAATCACATTAAATTTATCCATGGTTCAATAAAATAAACAAATATCCAAGTGAATATTTATCCAATGATTCAAAAAAGAATCATTATCTCTAATAAGTTGAAAGGGCAACATGGTTTTCACCAAAATATAATCATACTTATTCCTTAATCTTTAATTTCAATTTTTTAAAGTTTAAATATTAGATTTAAATATATGGGAATTGAATAGTATATGTTTGTAACAATTTTTACGATTGAGTGACCTTAAAAATTAGAGATTCATATCAAGGATAAAGTGTGTTGTCTACACTAATGCATATTTTTTCCTTTTACTTTAGCAATTATGTTACTATAATAAAATGGGTTCATTTATAGATATTATAATTTAGTATTAAATATTTGACAATGACAAGCTTGACATATATTTATCGTGCATTAAGTTTTCACACAAATATGGGCATAACTTACTATTATCTCACACTTACATGAGACCTTATGAGTTTGATCCTTAAATTATGTTGTTACACACCTACAAAAACTTAACTATCTATTTTAATCTTGCATACCATCCTACATAGAAATTCCTAGATTCTTAGTTTAATTATCCTATGCATGTTTTAGAAACATTAGATTGGGTTAGTATTGAAAATTGATATTGACCTACTATTTATATTGCCAACCCTCTCCCAAGAATAGTTAATTTTATAAATCAAACCTTTTCTTAGGCTCAACACATTTTATTAGCATGTTGGTTGAATGGGAAATTATTGAATTAGAATCACACACACACACACACACACACACACACACACACACACACACACACACACACACACACACACACACACACACACACACACACACACACACACACACACACACACACACACACACACACACACACACACACACATCAAGGCCTTATTTATAGGGATGTAACTTATCTCGTACACATGTACAAATTACTACACATTGAATAACATTTTTGTATTCTTTAAATATTTTGAATCAATCACTAATAACAATCACAAGATAAGTCTAAAGGATACTAAATCTAAATCAAAGAAAGTATTTTCAAGTATCCATGCTAAATAATGTGCTACATTTTTATAGCTAAGGAGAATAATTTCATCATAACACAAGTTTTCTATCCCTCACAAGAAAACCTAGGTGAAGTTGGTTGAAGTCTAAAGTTCAATGCATCATCGGGGTTTAAAATCACATATACATATATTTAAGAGATATGCTAAACTAACTTATAGTCACATACCAATTTTTTTTCATATGTCACTATCAATCACTACATGTTAGGATTGAGAATTTATATTGACCTATATCTCATGGAAATGACCCTAAACATAAAGAAACATAGTTTTGACTAAATGAACCATAAGACTAATTCAGTATATTTTAAACTATCATAATATAGTCATATTCAGATAGTTAATCATAAAATCTAAGTACTCATATCTTTGTTATACTTATTATATTTAACATATTGCACTTATTAAATCATTATAACCTATTTAAATATTTTCCATTCATATTCATGTTTAAATAACATATATAGTAATTGGAGTTCACATACTAGTTTTTATCCTTTTAGGGTTTCTAAAATCAAATTATGGTAAAACACAAATGTAATTAAGATGAAAACTATGTTATAACCCCACTGGATTAATTAAGAGTTACATAATTTTTAAAAAGTACAAATGGTTTACTTATAAAACAATCTATAACTATATGTAAGATCACTATTTGAATAATAACTAGATCTAAAACAATAAATGCTAAAAAGTATCAACCCTCTGGTTAATAAAATGATCCATTTATTTTTCAAATAACCCATGACAGATTACAATATTATTTCTCATAAAATAAGTAATGAAAGTCATGTAGATCAAATTTATGATATAAATCCACAAATATAACTTTAAATAAACATATAACTACTATTATCATAATATCTAGAATATATTAAAAATCTCAAAGCCACTTTTGTACTTAATATCCATCAAATAATAATGTACTAAATGTTACATTTCAGTATAAATCAAAATATATAATACAATATTTATAACATTACAAATGAGCCTCACAAACAACTCAATGATCCATAAATATATCCATGAGTATGATCCCAAATGATTGACAAGTTGAACATAAGGAGATCATCATACAATTGATTTACCTCTAACCAAATACCATTAATCTCTTACAAACCTCCCCATTAGGAGTGCCCATACCCTTCATTTAGGGGTAGATAATAATAGTGCAAATGTCAAGAAAATAAATTAGAACTAGTATGCATAATAAATAATACATGCGACAGTCACATAGACCATGGAAACCAATAATCTATCTAATATGACATCAACATCCATATGTAAACTATAAAGTATAGAAAAATGATAGTGTCTCAGCAATAACATTACTCTGACCAAAGTTTTCATTATATAAATCATATCTAAGGATTTGAGTCAATTATATTCTCGTAAAAACTTTCTACTATTGAATCATAACTATCAGATGATATTAGGGGGTTGGTATATGAGTTGTATACTAACTCCCTCATATATATATATATATATATATATATATATATATATATATATATATATATATATATATATATATAACACATGTTTACCATGAAATAAGGTTAATAATATTCACTTATAAGATCAAAGAAGAAGAATTTATAGATTTAATCATACACTCGATCCAGTTAGTAATATAAGGTATAAGGAATCAGAAATAAAGAGTCTCATTATTTTACATGTATTAAACTAAAATAATGTTATGTAAAGGTTATTGAAAGGATATACATTCAAACCATTCATACACATAGGTCTATAATAAGAATCCAATTCTACAACTCTAAATTAATTTCATAACATGTCTCTATATTTCATTTTAACACAATTTGATATGTACATAAATCTAGTGATATAAATATCAGTTGGTAGTATAAAATAAATTATCTCAAATATCTCAAAAGATTAATCTTATTCTTGACTTTCTTGATAGCTTTTCCTTCCAAGACTTATTCCTTCATTTCTTCAATATGTAGAGATATCATATTGTGATTCTTATAAAATCATAACCTATAAATGTTTCAATACAATATCTATCCAATATAATAAAGAGCCATTACAATAATAAAATATGTGTATATAACATACATAAGTTACTCTTCACAATTTTTTTTACTTGTATAATATCCTATTATAAATTTATACAACACATGGAAAACCATCCTCATCAATAAACATATAGTTATGTATTCAAGTCATACTCATAATTTCCCATCATCACCTACAACACTACAAGTTTGAAAACATTGCAAGAAAAAAAAATAAGGTTTAGATTTAATATCTCAATAATAGTTAACTATGTATTTGCATGCATAAATGAATACAATCATCAACACATTCTTTTATGCCTATTGATGAAATAGTTTACATAAACCTACTATTATCCATTGTAAATTTAAAAAGATTCATCATTCTCCTAGAAAGTGTAAAGGTCTATGAAATATTCATTTATATATGTATGTATGTATATATTTGCCCATTAATGTACACTAATAATAAAAAAATACTTATACATATAAAATACATACCATGTTACTAGCTAAATTATGTATTATAAATTCAATTATCCAAACTAAATCTTAATAGAGTTCATCTACAAGTTCTCAATTTCTATTATATATATACCTACATAAAATTGAAACCATCATACAATAATTAAATTTCACGTTATCTACACTACCATGTAATTTTATTGCCTTTCCTTAACTTTGACAATAATTAAAAATACACAAGCCATCTTCATTTAAATGAACTATAGTTAGTCATTAAAACCCATTTATATTAATTCATATTACCTTATAATAACCTAAAAATATACTAGATCATAAAAAGGAACCAAGTATTTACATAGGTTTAATACATTTTCATACATAAATTAATGTAATCATTTTTACTTGTACATATAAATATATATATTCACTTATGCATATAATTAAAATTACTTTCTAGTACTCATCTAAGTCACTACAAATCTGATCATGTCTTTACATAGGGTCATAAGAGTGAATGTTATATCTATGTGTGTGTGTGTGTGTGTACATTTGCTTCAATTCAAAGAGATAACTAGAAAATATAATGTAGGTTACCTTAATCTTTTAATTCTTAGTTCTTCCTAAATTTGACTCAGTCTTATCCATATATGCATGAGCCCTAGAGTTTTAGTATAAGATTTTATCCAAAGAATTTAGGTTTATTTATTAATAGTTTTGGTATCCTATGTATAAGCATATTGATGAAATATAATTACATCTGTAGGTCTATACGCATGAAAACCTAATTTTATTTTTTCCTAAAACTATCATTTCACACATTTAGACAATATATATAATAACCCATAACAAGAATCACATTTTTCTTTCCATCCAAGTTTGAAATCAACAAAAGATGAACTGAGCTAGTTATATGATGATTATAGTCTCAATGTGTGGAAATATTAATTTTCTCCTCTTTCACCAAGACTTGTCCTCTTCTCTCTCTCTCTCTCTATATATATATCATGTTCATTCTACTTCCCCTTTTTCTCTTCTTATTTTTTACCAAAATATATGTACATTATTCATGACTTGGTAAACCTCTTACATTGTTGTGAGTTTACCATCATGCAACTCTAATTACAAAATGCAAGAACTAAAATAATGGGTGATAAATTCAATTATTCACACTAATTTTAGCATAGAAATAATAAAAATTTATTAAACTCCCTAAATGGTTAAGTCAACTCCTAGATCATATTTGTTAGCCAAAATTTGGATACCATGAATGAGGATCATTTGAAACTTTAATGAAATTGATCTTAACTTTGTTGATAGCCATTATGAAAGTTTTTTTCTAGTTATTAATTATCTAAGTTGATAGGTAATGTCCTCATTTATAAATTATGAAGTCATTTAGGATGGTCTAGTTGGTAGTTGAGTCAAGTCACTTGGTGTTATCATGTAGTGATCATTCTTTATATTCTTCATTTTTTGTTTAGCATTGTTTAAGCTATGTTTGACTCCCTTGTCCTTCAGACTTTGGGAGACTCCCTTAAATGTTCCAATTGAACTGATCAATTAAATCAATAATTATTTTAATGGTTTAATGGTTCAATGATGTGTTCTACTCATTCATCTAACCACTTTGAACCAACCACCTAAACCAACCACTTGAACTAAAAATTGGTTCAACAATTCAATGGTTCAATGCTTCCAAGTTTAAAGTAATTAAACCAAGTGCTTGAACTAACTGCTTGAATCAACCGCTTGAACCAACAATTGGTTTAATGGTTCAATGGTTCAATGCTTCCAAGTTTAAAGTGATTAAACCAAGTGATTAACCAAGCCTTTAAACCAGACCTTTGAACCAAGCTGATGAACCAAAGTGTTGAACCAAGCCGATGAACTAAACCTTTGAAATAAAGTGTTGAACCAAGCTAATGAACCAAAGTGTTGAACCAAGCTGATGAACCAAACCTTTGAACCAAAACATTGAACCAAGCTGATGAACCAAACCTTTGAACCAAAAATGGTTCAAATTTCAAGTTCAAAGTTCTTGAAAAGCTCATGGCATTAGACCCCAACGTCAAATAATTAAACTGATTCCTCCTTTTGCTAAAAGACTTGTGCAAAAAATCAAATTTGAAACTAGCTCAAAATAGCAAGGGAAGGAGAATGATTTTGGCCTACAGGGCCAAAATGATTAACAAATTGGTGATTCCTAGAGGAAGCATGCTTGTTATGCTTAGAAACTAGTAGCCTCAAAGTCCATTTGGCATGGAGTCAAAATATAGCTTGAAAAGTTAGCAACTGGCTTGAGATATCCAAGAATTGATCATGAAGTTCTTACCCCAAAAGGAAATGAAACACACACAAGATTAAGAAAACTACTAACACATGCAAAAGAACTTAGGGAAAATAGGAAAAAAAAAAAGAAAATATATACATGATGGGAGGAGGGCTTAGTGATAATGCTTAAGATGTATCCCATTTATTGGGATATATAGTTCTTCACCATCCAACTTGGAGAGTTGGAACACATTATGCTGCTTACACTGAGTGATGACATATGGACCACTCCACAGGGCATCAAACTTTATGTGATTTCTAGGCTTAGCTCGGTCTGCATCCCATTTCAAGATGATGTCTCCTTCAGAGAAACCTTTTGATGAAGATTTCTTATCAAAGTGTTTCTTCATTTGCTACTAGTGGCTGGTCATAAAATCCATAGCCTGATCCCTTGTCTCTTGAAGCTTCATCAACTCACATAGCCTAACCTCCATGCTATTGTCTTCTTCTAACTATAGCTGTTGGGCAAGGTCCAAGGCTAGCAATTCAAGTGAAATAAGAAGCCTAGCTTCCCTTCCATACACGAGCATGTATGGTGAATTACCAATTGCTCTCTTTGGAGTGACCCTATCTACCCACAGGGTTGTTTTCAACTTGTCATGCCTAGTTCTCTAATGATAATCTTGATCATATTCTTATTGGTGGACTCAACTATCCCATTCCCATGTGGGTAGTAATTTGACAAAGTGTTAAGATAGATACCATATCTCAATGCCCATTCACTTATTTTAGTTACCAAAAAATCTAAAGCATTATCTGAGATGATGGTAGCTAGAACCCCAAACCTTGCTACCAGGTCATAAAAATCTAAGACTGTACTTTCATTGGCTTCCTTCAAAGTGACAGCCTCTACCCATCTTTTGAAGTAGTCTATGGTAGTCACAACCCACTTGTGTCTAGCACTGGGGGGAGGGTTAATCATCCCTATAAAATCAAGGCCCCATTTCATGAATGGCTACTCTACCTAAATAGGCTACAAAGGCATGGCAACCAACCATTACTTCCCATCAAAGAGTGAACACTTTTGGCACTTTTGTACCTAGGCATGAGTGTCTCTAAATAGAGTAAGCCAAAAGTAACTAGCTCTCATTATTCTCATAGCTATAGGCTTAGGAGCAAAGTGACCACTATTTGGCCAATCATGGAACTTAGACAGCACCCTATCGGTCTGACTTGGTTCTATGCACCTTAAAAGTACTCCTGAGAGATCCCCTTTGAACAACACTCCATCAATAAGGACATAAGGGAGAGATTAAAGTCTAAAATATCTCCTCTTGATCTTCTCAAGGCCCTATGGGCACTCACTAGTGAGAAGCAAACACCTCATGTCTAATGTCCAATCCTTCATAACAACTAGTTCTTCTACTATAGCTACATCATGAATTAACAAAATGTCCTCCTACTATTTAAAGTCTATAGCAAGGTATTCACATAGGTGTCTCCCTCTTATCAACTTGGTGATCTTGATATCCATGTCATACTCCATTACCTTAGTGATCCACCTCACTCTCTTTTCATTCAGGTCATGGTTGGTCAAGAAATCCTTGATGCCGAGATGTGGAACCATGAGGTGAATTCTATTATTAGATAGCATATGCCTAAATTTCTTTAGACTTCATATGATTGTAAGGACTTGCTTCTCCACATATATATACTTAACCTTAAAACCCTCTAGGCCTTGGCTAAAAAATGCAAGTGGTTGTTCAAGGTCATCATTATTCACTTGGGCAAGCATGGAGGAGATTACCTCTTCATTTCTAAAGGTGTAGAGATTGAAATGCTTGGTGAAGTTAGGACTGATCAAGGTAGGAGCTTGGGTGATAACCTGCTTGATCTCTTTAAAGCTATCCTTCCTTTATGTTGTCCACAAGAACTTCTCATCCTTTTTTAGCATAGAGGTCAATGGCTTGACTACCTCCACAAAATTCAAAATAAATATCTAGATGAAATTTATTTTTCCAAAGAAGCTCTATAGGCCCTTCTTATGTTTAGGCAAAGACAACTCTAGGATGGAGCGAACTCTCTCTAGATCAATGGCCAAGCCTTCCTTGGAAATAATGTGGCCAAGGAGTTTACTCTCATGGATAGTGAAAATGTATTTCTTTGGGTTGAGAGAGATACTAAACTCTCTACACCTCTCAAATATTTGTCTGAGGTGTTACATGTGTTGGTTCACTTCCTTAGAGAATATTGTTATGTCATCAAGATACACCAACTCAGTGTTATTTATCAAGCCTCAAAAGGCCACGTCTATGGCTCATTGAAAGGTGGAATTAGAATTAGATAGTCTGAATGGCATTTTCTTAAAAGTAAATGTCCCCCATTTGGTAGTGAAGGCTGTCTTGTACTGATCACAGTCTTGCACCAAAATCTAATTATATCTTGAATACCCATCTAGAAGGGAGAAACACTCACTTCTTATCACCATTTGAAGGATCTTCTCCATGCTTGGGAGAGGATATGGTATTTCAAAGAGACTTTATTGAGGTCTCTAAAATCTACACATAATTTGATCTAACCATTCTTTTTTTAGACAGGAATAAGATTGGCCAGCCAAGAAGAGTGTTTGATTGAAAATATTATCCTAGACTCAATCAACTTGGTGAATTCCTTTCACATGAGAGGTTCAATCTTTGGGTTGACATTCCTTTGATTCTACTTGATTGGATTGGCACCTTCTTCTAGTTCAATGGTATTTTAGGCCAAACTTGGGTTGAAACCCTTCAAATCGCTATACTCCCAAGCAAAGACATTAGCAAACTCTTGGAACAACAAGGTAAAGGCCTACCTTCCATGGTCCATGCACACCTTCCCAAGTGTAAGAAACTTATATTTAAATATTTCAACCTTCTAATAGTTCTCTTCATTCATTATGATGATTTCCTTATCACTTTTCAATAGGTCATATTCATTGAAGATACTCTCGAGAGTGACCAAGCCTTTGGGAAGTTTATTATTCCTTAGTTGAATAATTTGGCTGCCATACTACTATTATAGCTTATCATAGTTTTTAGAAGCAAACTTAGATTCTTCTTGCAAGAAGAGTGCTATTTTATGGTCACTATCAAACACCTACTAGTTAGTGATGTTGTTAGGAACAAAGGGCTGGATTACTACCTTCAAGTGGCATGAACTGCGGTCTTGGCCTATTTCCCTAGGGATATTAAATTGGGCACCAACTAATACCAGCCTATTTTCTTGCTTGTTGTGCTCTCTAGGAATGTATGTAACATTTAAATTAAGTAAATTATCCACTAAGTCCCATACCTTGTGTTTATAGGACTTAAGCAACAAATTCTTTATCATATTTTAGCTCCTTACCTGATTCACAATCAGCTCACTATCACCAAAAACCTACGTCTCTTTGATTCCTCTTTTCCTCACCCACTCCAAACCATGGATGAGGGATTCATAATATACAACATTAATCATACAAGAAAATTAAAACCTAAAAGCCAAAAAGTATTTCTCCTTTAAAGGAAAAACTAGCACCACTCCACCACCAGTGCCCAACTTACTTCTTGAGCCACCAAAGAATTGTTGCCATAAACCTAAGATTTCTTGGCTTGCTTTCATCAAATTTGGTAAAAAATTACCCTCTTTGTGCATGCAATAAATCCCAAGTCTTGACACTTCTATGAATTTGTAAGGATCATGCTCAAAGTTGTCACTTCCCCATTCATCTAAGAGCAGGTCAACAACTCCTTCAAGGGCAAAGGATGGAGATTGATCCACTTGGAATTCTTCCTGGTCAATAATGGTGTAGCTAACATTTGTTTCCTTGAGTGAGTATTGTTCTAGATGATCTCTATGAAGTGGCTCTAATTTAGTCTTAACATTAGTCCCATACTTGGTTCTAAAAACTAGATAGGACTAGTTTGCTACTAGGTAATCACCTATTTTGGATGTGAATCCCTAGATAAGCAAATAGAAAAGTAAGGAGGGACATCTGCCACTACCACATCATAGGGAATTGAGAAGGTTAGGAAGGTGTGTAGCATCAAGCTCAAACCTTTCACCACCCCAAGTGTCTTTGCTGGTGTTCCATCTAGTTGTAGGACTCCCTTAGTCATTTCTTCATATTTTAGCCCTAGCTTCTCAGCTATGTATTTAGGCATTACTAAGGTGCTTGCTCTACTGTCAATGATGTAATTACGCACCAAGAAATATATTATGACAAAGGATAAGTAAAAAGGAGGAACCTTTTCCTCCTTAATCTGGCTTGATGTGGAAGGATGTCCATTCATCATCTAGACATTATTAGGTTTTGTTGGAATAGCTTGTTCATTCAACTGATGTAATTTATTTTACAGCATGTCCTTTTGTCTTGGTATTGATAATGAATCCCAAAAGGAGATGTTCATGTGTAGCTTCTTCATTTGGTCTACCATGTTGACTCGCGGGTTGCCTTCTTTCAAATTTTCTTTGGGATTACTTATAGCTTGAGGCACAAGCCGAAGAGTTGAAGATGCAATCAGAGGTCTAAAGTTTGGAACCTTTTAGTTCACATGTGATGAAGAAGGTGGTGCTAACATTTTGGTAGCTACCTAAGCTTCTTCCATTGCTCTCCTCTTTAAAATTATGTTGGGTATGACATAGTCACCCTGATTATTTGCACTACCCATGTAATTGACTGCATAGAACTCACCCTCCAGGTGATTCATGAGATTGGAATTAGGCTAAGTCTAACTGTTGCCCATGCTAGGTTACACTGAAGCCTCAAAGCTTGGGAATTAGGAAGCTATCTAATTGTCTTGTACATTTGTGTAATGATTTAGAATTTCATTGGTATAAATAGCCTGGTCTTGACCATATACCATGGTTGAGCAACTGGGTTGTTCTTGTACCAAATTATTTTGAGCAGGCACTAGAGCCTTGGATGATGAAGTGGAACCTAGATTGTAGCCTTGAAAAGATCTAGCCTATGCAAATTGACCCTAACCTTGGTTGTAATTCTAGAAAGGTGCCCATACTACTAATATCCTTGATTTGGTTGGTAGCCTTGAGCCTGTTGCCTTTTAAGAGCTACTAGTTCATTTGTTATGCTTTATAACAAGCTTTTGACTTCATGGAGGTTATTGGATGAAGTAGCAACTAGCTTCTCTATGCTAGGTAGAAGAGCCAAGGTGGGTGTAACAATCTAGATTGGAGGCATCAATTCAAGGAAGAGTGGCATATGAGGCATAAGAGATATTTTTCTAGCCTATACTAGGTAATTCTCAGCTGCTATAGCTATGTCATATGTAGCAGGAAATACATGTCCTCCCATGGACTATATCATAATAGTGGTGTCATTATTCAACACTTTCAAATAATAGAGAAAGGCATAGCTCATAGTCAACCTTACCAAAATGGGGGTTCTATCCCATGTCTTCTGAAACTGAGTGTTGAAATCCTACATGATCTCATGTGGAGCTCTTTTCATAGTGGTCAGTTGCTCAGCAAGTGAGAGGTGGTCGCTTTTCTCCCCAAATCTATTCATTAAGAGGGTACCTAATTCATTTTAGGAATTAACTGAATTCATGGGCAAAGTCTCATACTAGTCTAGAACCTTGCCTCTGAAATATAATGCTAGCAATCTAATCACAATGTTTTCCTTAGTGACATTATGAATATCATAGAGGTTAGCAATATTTTTGATGTGTTTGATAGCAGTAATGGGCCCTTCTCTACTAAAGGGAGGCACAATTTTAAGGATTGCCCCTAGAATTAGGTCATAATGTAGGAGATTTAAAGGAATTTGACCATGAAAGGCCATAAAAGGTAAAGCCATGGCAATGATAGGATTCAACCGGGGCCTTCTTACGTGGGTGTGTCTTATAACAGCTCTAGAAAAGTGATTTGCTAAATAAGGATGGGTCTTTTCAAACCTCAGTCACTTTATTGAGTTCAAAGGCAATTCAACAAAGTTCAAAAGGGACACCCCTAGCAATAGATCATGTGGTGACTTTAGGCATAGGGGGTCAGACTAGTCTTTGATCAGAAAATGATGTTCTTTCCAGTGGAGTCACCAGATGCCAAAAATAGTTAGTTTTGTTGTAATAGGACCAACATCAATCTTGGAACTTTGTTGAGTGTTAAAACTTGGTCCCACTAGGCATGCCAAAAATTATTGATGTGGTGGATTTCACCCTTGATAAGAGGTTGAGCTCTTGTCTTCCATGGATCACAATGGAAACTCCCCTCTTGCCTGTGGGCCTAGCAAAACTTGGGGGAGAGTCTCTAGATAAGGGCTAGCTCACTTTTATGCATTTGAGTTATTTTAGTAAATTGATAATACATACATACATACATACATACATACATATATATATATATATATATATATATATATATATATATAATGGGGAGGGGGTGAAAAGAGAGAGGGATTACTAAAAAATAGAACCTAACCTAAGAAGGTGATGCACCAAACAAGTTTGATCTACTCATACTCACACTCTGAACCATAAGGACACATACATACACTTTAAATAGTAAAGAGATCAGACTGCATGGAGCTTGATAGGGAGGCTTTAATGGAAACACATAAAAAAAGGACTTACCATAGGTGATGTAGGAAAAGCACACTATCTAGTAACCTTATTCTACCTCTATGCTCTAGATACATCTCTTCCTATCACCTACAAGAATGATGCTTTGTATATACCAGGTGTGTTGGTATCAAGCCTATGAAATCATTAAGAAGTAAATGACTGAACAGAAGTTTAACACTTAGACACACTCAAAGATATATCCAACTAGAATATAGGTAAAAGATGCATATTTTATTGATTCTAGGTGAAAATTAGTAGGGCTTTGCCTTACAACATGAGAGATCCCTTTCTCAAAATGAGAAGTTTTCAATATATAGAGAAAGAAAAAGGCCCTTTGGCACCCTTTTACAAATGGCCCATGTGCATTCTGAGTATTGGGAAGAGGAAGCTACTTGATAAATACTACTGTGTTAGCTCCTATTTTGATTTTAGGCACTTAAGATAAATTAAACATGATATGTGAAATTATGGGCTATACCATTTGCCTACTCATCAATGCAAAATGAAAAAAATGGGTCACACCGTTCACTGTTTACACCCCTTGATGACCACTTGGCAAATATTGTGTCAACTGCTAGAGTAACTCCTTGAGTCAACACCTTCCTTTACCACTTGGATGATTTTTTCTATTTCTACACTTGGATCTTTTGCTTCTTCCTAGCTTTGTCTTTTCTAGTTCCTTCATCCTTTGGGAGCTATCTTCTGCTAATTCTTTAGCTCTTTGGACTCCCTCCTTGACAATTTCTTCCTTCTAGCTTTAAGCCTTTGAATTCCTTTAGGTTCACAACTTTTATTTAAAGATCAATAGTTATTTCATTACCATAAAGTTGACATTCAAGAGACCATCACCATTTGGTTGATTCATTTGGTCTTTCCTTTGATTTCTTTACAAGTGTTCCCTGCCCTTTATAAGGGCACTTGTCTTTTGGGCTTTGGGAGACTCCCTTGAACCTTCTAATTAAACTGACTGATTGAACCAAAAATTGGTTCAATGGTTCAATGCTATGTTCTACTCATTCATCTGACCACTTTGAATCAACTACTTGAACCAACCACTTGAACCAAAAATTGGTTCAATGATTCAATGGTTCAATGGTTCAATGATTTCAAGTCTAAAGCGATTGAACCAAGTGCTTGAACCAACTACTTGAACCAATAATTGGTTCAACAGTTGAACAGTTCAATGGTTTAATGCTTCCAAGTTTAAAATGATTTAACCAAGTGATTGAACCAAGTGATTAACCAAGCCTTTAAACCAAACCTTTAAACCAAGCCGATGAACCAAAGCATTGAACTAAGCCGATGAACTAAACCTTTGAACCAAATCATTAAACCAAGCTGATGAACCAAACCTTTGAAGCAAAGTGTTAAACCAAGCCGATGAACCAAACCTTTCAACCAAAGTGTTAAACCAAGCTGATGAACCAAACCTTTGAACCAAGCTGATGAACCAAACCTTTGAACCAAAGTGTTGAACCAAGCTGATGAACCAAATTGGACCTTGACGTCGAATAATTGAACTGATTCCTCCTTTTGCTGAAAGACTTGTGCAAAAAATCAAATTTGAAATTGGCTCAGAACAACAAGGGAAGGAGAATGATTTTGGCATATAGGGCCAAAATGGTTAACACTTTTAAAATTAATTTTGAGATTTTATGATATTTTTTAAAATATTAAGGCATTATTTTCCTTTAGTTTCATTATGTATTTCCATGTGAAAATGATACTTTATAGTAAAGATAAAATCTAAATATTTTTTCCTTGGATACAAGATGTTTTAAGTCATATAACACCTATGTTATGGCATCATGCTTATACCTAACCATACACATCCTCCAAATGCTTTATATAACTAATTTCTAATGCTAGAAGTCTTATTTATAACTATCATTCATCATTTTCCAATGTACCAATGAAGAGTTTTAAGAGAAATTAAATAAAATAAGGGTATGAATTATTTTTTAACCATTTAAACATCCATACAAGTTAGGGGAAGATGAAGAGTCACCTGGTTCACCATCTCTAATAGTTCCAAAGGTCAAAATAATAAGAATCTTGAGAAAATCATACTTTTGGTGATCTTTTGTAGAGGGTTTATGATGGTTCAAAAATTTAAAACTCTTTAAAATGTCCTCATGGTCATTTTAAACCCAAATCCATGTATAACATGTACATTTACATCCAAATAGTGTAAAACTACACTCCATTTCTCTATCGATCTTCTTGGCAGCTCAAGACAAGCAATATGTTTTCACTTGGTAATTTGAGAAGAGAGAAAGTTAGAGACCAAGATTTTAGACATATAAGGGTACCATAATTATATTCCACATTTTTCCATTGGTTGTTTGGTTAATCCCCTTACCTTTATAAATAATTAGTAAGAAGTTAAGGTGCAAAAAAGAAACTTCAAATCCCTGAGGTTCACTTATAGACATTTTCAAGGCATTATTGAGATAATTATTAAAAATTAATGATTGTTTGATATAATTAAAGGATAAATAAATCCCCCACACCATTTTCTATTACATTTTTTTCATGTTCTAGAGTCAAGAAGAATGAAACCTTTATTTGAGTCAATTGCAGTCTAAAAACCTACAGGCAGGATTTATGTCATTATACATGTTTATTCACTTAAAATGACCTCTAATAAAATTATTTCACATATAATTCCTCCTATAATCCTCCTCATACTATTATAAATCATCAAATTATCTATAATAGTGAAGTGAGAGAGAGGATCATGCATTCAAAATAGTTATTAAAGGTTATAGTCTAAGATAGACCCTGTTGAGGTCATGAAGAGATAATCAAAGGTTTTTAATGCATGGATAGATACATTATGTTATAAAAATATTATCTCTTCCTTTTCCATCCTTCCTCAACTTACATTCATCACACAAATTAGTCTTTTTGAGCCATGACATGCTCTCAACAAGAGGGTAGAGTAACTTACAAGTCTACGTATAGGGTAGTCTTATCTAAACTCAAATTTTTGAGTGAGAATAGTTATATCAGTCTCATGGGTTGTGTGAGACCTAATAATAAGGTATGAAGATTTTTAGTGTCATATAAGTCCTATGAAACACTATAATGATAAAAAAAGGCCTTGATAGGTTTATTAAAAATTAGGAAGATAGTGTTGACCTTATTTCCAACTTTAAGAAACTAATATGGGATTGTTTTATCATCCCCATAATGTCCTATACATGTTTAATATATTAAATTCAGGTTATTTATTCAATGGGAGTTTTATTGAAGAATAAAATGGTGAAATTCATATGTGATTAGTCATAGGGAAAAAGATGTCCTATCAAATGGACTGTGTGGAACCTATAGAGGAGTATAAGATCTTCAAATTAATGCCCCACATGAGTTACATAAATTTAAGTGATATGAAATAACCTAAAAACATAATTCATTATACCTATAGTTATATCATTAATCATGCAGGGTCAAAGAAGACCAAACACAAGAAAATAAGGGTTTTGGCCTAATTGATGGCCTACAAGCCTTTTAACAAACATAGGTAAAAAAATCACATTGGTGATGAGGTTTTGAAGAACCAATATGGTGTATAGGTTAAAAGGAAATGAAGGTATAATTTCCTTTCATTAAAAAATACTCCATGAAGGCTAAACTATCTTAAACAATCCTAAATGACCACCTCCATCCAAAAGGCCTTATTGACTACATATAGGCCTGTAACAAGATGAAATAAGGAAGGTTTCCATGTTTGATGTAAAAAAAGGGTTAAAATGTCTGTAGAGGTCAATAGAAGAATGATACATCCTATAACATCATTTAATAGCACTAAAGAACCAATGTCAAGAGGTATACCTTAGACTTGCAGTCATGGAGTCATTAACACCTCCATGCTTAGAGGTAAATTGAAGAGAATATGCATTTTGAGATGAGTTTGAGGCTTATGAGGTTTGAAGAAGATTCCAAAACATGGTAGTTAGGGTCAAAATAACTAATCTAACTATAAACCCTATGTATAATAAAGTCAAGTTCAAGATTAATTGGAGATCAAGTGCCTTTGGGAGAATAATGAGAGACATAGTGTAGGTTAATCCAAACCCATTGGAGATAATTATAACTAGTAACATTCATTTGGAAGGCTTAAAGGTCTAAAACTATTTATCAGGCATTACACACAAACCTATCATACTTAAGAGGCCATTATTTTAAGCTTAGAAATTTATATGCATGGGAATGATTTTGTTATTGGATGTGTTAGGGAGATCCCCACACTAGAATATTTTAGAATTGGTTTTTCTTCAAAATTTATATACGCTATGAATAATAATTAAGGAAGAGTAGTCAAAAATAATATTTTATTTTAAGAGGAGCTGAAGAAGGCCTAAACTTATACATAAAATGTCCAAGTGGGAATGAATGGGATCAAAATATCTTAGGGGAAATTAAAGACACAATATGAACTCAAACCTTATGGCATTATTAAGTTAATTAGATCCCTTATCTATATGAACCATTGTTAAGAATGAGAAACGTCTTAAACCCTAATAAAATCCTTTAAAAAACTTGATTGAGGAGACTAAATTCTTAGAGGATCTAAATGCATTGACTTGACTTAAAAAACACCTAAAAAACATTATGCACTCCAAAAGGTTATTTAATATGTAATTTATTTGTACTTTCACTTGTATGGATACATTTAGTGTTGTACTTTTGTAAGGTTTTAGGCTCAAAATAAGGTTTTTGGACATATGAACTAATGAAAATCATTGGGGATGTTGTTATGGAAGGTCATATACATTATCAAACCCTGAAATCTACTCTTTTACTTTTGAAATTGTCCCTACATGTCGAAATTCCAAAGGTATTGCAGAAATGCTTATGAAAAGGTGATACAATCACCTAGGAGAGATAAAATAGCAGGTTGAAGCACTTGGAATCTATGTGTCATACCAAAATATGGTTTTTTGGCTCTATGATATTCCTATAAACCTTTTAATAGGTTATTATAGAGGTCTTATTACCATTCTAATAGATAATACCATGAAAATTAGACCTATGGACTAGCAAGCCTATATGGCCAATGAAAAAGAATCTCTACCATGATTAGGTGTGAAAAAAGGTGTCAATTAAAGATAAAAGAGCATAACCAAGTGTAAAATATAGAAGAGTGTAGTTTAAGATGAGTTATAACAATAAATTAAACTTGTAATTTCTAATCTCTAATCATGAGGGTAGTTTCAAATGGAGTTGATGAGTTATCCAAGGAATTGAGGAGTGTCCTCTATGCCATTCCTCTAGAAACTCATTATTAAATAAGGAACACATGCCAAAGAGATGGACATAATTAATCTTAGGCTCTTTTATTGTATTATAACTGATTTAGATGAAGTGACACTTGTCATTAGAGTTACTCTTATGTTTTTCTTCTTCTTCTTCTTCTTCTTCTCTCTCTCTCTCTCTCTCTCTCTCTCTCTCTCTCTCTATATATATATATATATATATATATATATATATATATATATATATATATATATATATCCTCTAGTTCTCCTATATATGATACCTTGAATGGCTTGTTATGGATCCTTTGGTTGTCTATGGGGAATCCCAAGTCAACTAAACACTTTTATTATGTCTTTCAATGTTTAATATAGTTGGTTCTTACCTTTTAAAATGCTTGAAATAAGTGTACTTGTTTGATTATTAATGAATTTTAGTAGCAGTGCCTTCACTATCGCTCATTTGTCCTCTCTTACATCTTTGTAAAATGGATTATCTTATTGCGAGTCACATGGTGAGTTTGGATAGATTTACATATTTTAAAAGTTGATTTTAGTCATTAGTGTCTTGCTTAGTCCTCTTTATTATTCCTTTTATTCAATACATTATCTTTGACCTCCATGTTGAAATACTTATGCTTGAAGGTCAGTATTGAATAGTGTGATCATATTGAGGCCTAACTCATGTTATTAGTGAATTATATTCAAGGTTAGGGTGTTAATTTGGTGCATGGCCTAGTTTAGTTTGTTTTAATTTTTTCTCTCCCCTTTATCTTGCAAGTAATAGGTCTAGTAGTAGTTTTAAGGGTGATAACATCAAGGGAGATAGCCCTATCAAGAGATTCAATTATTTGATTAGGCCACCCATAGCCTAGAGGTGTATTAATGCTATCACTTAAGTGAGGAGTCTTGAACAACTACCTTAATTATCCAACTTTTGATGATAATAGTTTTGGCATGTCTAGTGGGACAAGGATTGCATCCCATTAAATATTATTGATGCTAATATTCAAAACATCAACCTTTAGATGAATGTGTTGGGATATTGATGCTAGATGTGTTTCCATTAATTTCAAGTGCAATTAGTGATGACAAAGTGTTCTAATAGGTCAAAATAAGATAGAGCATGGTGGCCTAATGTACTTGGAGTAATGTGATGCTTGCAGGGGTGTACATGGGTGTCTTAGGTAGCTATTATATGAATGAATAGAGCTTGGTATGATGATGTTTGAGTTTTTATTGATGTTTTTTATGCTCAAAGGTTGAATTAATGTGGTATTCATGAAGTGTGCATGTTAGTTTATGCCTTGTGGGCTTGACAAGGTGTGGTTGCTTATGGGTTTTTTGAGTACTTTAGCTTGTATATCATGATGAAGAGGTTAGAATTATTGTAATATGCATATTATACATGTATAAGATGATGAGAGGTCAGATAGATGGTTTGAAAGAGGTGGATAACTGTTTAAAAGGTAGTTTTGTCATTGTCTAGTTGGCCTAGATGGGTTTGTGAGGCCTTGTAAAGGGTCAAAGAGGGATTTTAATATGTTTATGATGGTGTATGCATGAATGATGGGAACCATGAGAGGCCAAGGAATATTCAAGAGCTTTTAGTAGATCTTGGAATTTAGTGTTCTCATCTTGGTATGCTAGTAAGGGCAAAGAGACCTAGTGAGATTTAGCACTCATACTTGATCAAAAGAGTGGTTGATCTAGTTTGATAGGTTGATGAAGGTTGTGGATAGTTGTTGTTGCCTGAGAGGACCTCTGAGGTGTATTGGGTGATTAGAGTATCTTTTAAGGTGAAAGGAACTTATTTGGTAACTTATTTAGTTGATTTTTTCATTACTACCTAGGTGTCTCAGATGGTTGAGTAGACAGATTAATGACATCATAATTTTCATGTATGGATGATTTAGACAAATCTAGTCATATGGGTTTGAAGAGTTTTATGACTGGTTGATATGTTACAAATTTTAGATATTTAGGTGCTAAGGTGAATAGGTTATACTAGGTCAAATTTGAACTCCCAAGCATATTTGTACATTCCAACACTTCAAATTTTTATGTTTTTTTGATGACTGTTGCAATTTAATATTTGAATTTGCTAAGGATGATAAGAGTTTGGTTTTCTTGCTATAAATTTTGGTGGAGATGGAATTTTAGGATGAAGTAAAAACAAAATTGGTAGAGGACTATGTGGGGGACATAGAAAAGTAAATTTTAGGTCTTGAATATCCATACATATTTATATATGGTTGACCAAATTTGACTATGTGTTGACTTCCTTGTGTAGAAGTGTCTAATGAAGGTTTTTCAATTGGTATTGATATCAAATAAATGTTTCATGATGTTATAAATATTTCAAAGTTTTTTATACATCATGTTAGATCTATATAATTATTTTAGAGGTTTGAATAATTGTTTATCAAGTCAAGCATTGATTGATTTTTGGAGGTACCTTCACTCATGGGGTTTTGATGCATATTGGCAAAGTGTGATAGGTTTTAGCATTAAGAATGTGATCAATAATGCATGTGATGGTTTGAGAGTTTTATAGGGGTCTTTTTTAGTAGAAATATAAATTTGGAAGTGGTCATATGGTTTGTTCATGCATGGTAGAGTGGAAAAATTGAAAAGGTCTTCTTGAGACCTATTTGGGACTTGGTGGAGTGTTCATATGATTCTTATGGATGACTTGTTTGATGAATTGATTTTTCCTAAATGTGTGAAAGGTTTATTAAAGTTGAATCAAGGTATGGTATGGGTCTTTTCTAACCTATATGAATACATGAATGATTCATGTATATATGCAAGGTATTTAGAGACTTGAAAGGCAGACTTGAAGAGTGAGTTTAAGAAAGGGGTGAAGAAAATAGAAGGAGGAAATGTAGAGAGGTGATACCATGAAAGACATAAAAATGTCTTGTTAAATATTTTAAATTATGTGTGTATGTTGGAAGGTCTTCTCTTCATGGTGATTTGATGATATTTCTAGGTATAAGAAGTGTTTATGTAAGTGAAGAAGAAGAGGAGTTATATTCTTATGTGGGATAAAATTTGAGGGTATTACAGTAAGAGAAGTTCATGATCAGGTGTAGAGGACATCAAATCTAAAGTATTCATCATAGATTGAAAATTAATATTGGTGGTGTGTTGGTGATCATCATCAAGACAAGTTGTTGCTTGTCACCTTAAGGGGTTGGTGCTCCTTATGGAGTTGGTGCTTCACAAAAGGATATCTTGTTTGTTCCACTTTATAGGATAGTAGTCCATTATTTTTGCAAGCTTGATAGAGGTTTTCTACCCCATGAGGGTTTACCACTATATATATTATGTCTTGATTTCTTGATATCTCATGGTTTTTTATTCATTTTTATATCTATCTTATGTTTCTCATATGTGTTGATACGATTATTTAAGAGGTTTGGAAGATAACAAGGATTGGAGTAAAGGTTTGTGACCAATGATTTATCCCCACTCTTTGTGAAATATAACTATATAAATTGGTATCAAAGCATCAGGTCTTTTGGAAAATGTATAACAACTTAAAGTTGATCTTAAGGAGTGAGGTATGGCTGGTTATGAGTGCACACAAGCTGAAGATGACGTTCTTCATTTGACTAAGAAGGAATATTGATCTAAAGAAGAAAATGTATTATGAAATGAAGTTGATTGCCATGGAAATAAGGTAAAATTTGACAATTCTAAGGTCATAAGTATTCTTGGAATCATGAAGAATCAAAGCAAGAAGAATCATTAGTTGAGACATATGCATCTTGATGATCAGGGTAAAACTCTTAAAGGAAGTTTGAATGATTACCATAGGTCAAAGGGTATGGAAAAATATATTGATTATTTTAAAGGGCATGTAATTTAATTTGGTTATTGGTTATTTTTAAAACAAAATAAGCATAGGAAAATGGACAAAAATAAGAAGAAGCTCTTGTGAAGAAATGTGCTTAGAAAAAGCTTGCAAAGAGGAAATGTGAACAATATGTTGACATAAGGCATGGTAGCCTAGTGTGTTGATTAGTATGAGACTAAGGAGAAGATGGTTGGAATATTTGGAGCATGGAATGAAGTTTTATGACATGTCTCTGATGTGGTAAGAGCATTTGATTAAGTTTCAAGGTGGTCACCTTAGTTTATAGTCCCAGACCTAATATGCATAGTTACCTAGTGGGTCCAAATGAAGGGTTAAGGTAAGATTACTTCATGAAAAAATGCATGTAATAGTGGATTTTGGTATTAAATGGATGTTCAAATGTTTTTAATGAGTCTAAATCCCTAAGGAGGAATATAAATTAAGATAGTACATCAGGAAGTATTATGTGCATGCAAAATAGAGGTTTCCTAGCCTGAGAAGAAGTTTGTGATGCTCATTGGCCCATATAGAGTTTTTATGGTGACCTAATCCTTTTTGGATAGGTATAAAATGTACATAATAAGTATATACAAGTGTTTTTTAGTGGATTGAGGTACATATCTTTATGAACATTTGTTAATAATGTAAACTAGTCAAAACCCTCTTAGAAACCCTTATAGTGACTCAATTAGAGAAAGCTAGTTGGATATGGCCTTAAATTGATTATGTGACCAAATTTGAATATTTAAAGGTGTATATTAATCCTCCAAGAATCATATTATGGCATTTTTTTGACTAGTAATTGAGTATAAGATATATAAATATGCTTACTTTTGAATATTTTAGTACTACATGTAGGTTTAACTAAGTTAATACATGAGAGTCATTAGAGATTGAAGGAAAGACTTTATATTGAGATAAATGGAGTATATTTTTAAATTTATTCTCACTATGTCAATCATATTGATCAATAAATTTTTCCTATCGCCAGATTGCAAATAATGAAAATAGTGACAAAAAACTAGTTTGAGTGAGAAGAAATTTAGGGATGTAAAATCATGGTTTAGGGATAAGCCAATGATCATGGAGTTTGAATAGTATCCTTGTATCATATTATATTTTGGATTTGTCACTAATATATGTGATGATCACAATTTTTCTAGGAAGTTGTAGACCTTGACTATGTTAGTGACTGTGAGAGGGAAGACAATGAGATTGGTCTAAAAGACCAATATGAGATATTTAAATTTGGTGGATAATTACATAAAGGTATGATTTATTAGTTATAAGGTTCTTATGAATTCATTAACATCCACTATAATTGTTCATGTTGATGTTGAGGGTCAAAACTTGGTTACTAAGTTTTAAACTACATTGGCAGACTGGAATAAGCTTCTTACAAGCATGGTTTTTGAGGTACTTTGCCTTGTGTTTTTATTTAAAAATCACATGATGAAGTTGGTGAAGTATTGGATCATATTATTTAGTTATTGGGTGATCTTAGTTAAAATTATAAGACATGTTTCTATCTTAGTTTTTCAAGATAGTTCTTGGGTGGATTGGTAGTTATGAATAAGCTTATAAGAGGAGAGTTATTAAGGCCTTGTGGCCTAAGTGGTGATGCCTAAATGACATGGAAAGTTTTTTAGGTGATGGAGGTGTTATATATGTGAAGGAGATATATTGGAATCAATCTTACATGTTATAAGCATGAACATTCACATAATTGTAATTTGATTGTGTTTTATTATAATTAAGTGAGCCTATGACAATGGTGTTTTTGGATGCTTGAAACTTGTTTAGTGAAGCTAAATGGTTTTGATGATGTTATTTAGGTCATGTAGGACAAATTCATGTGATTTAGTAATATTTTTATGTGTAAGAATTTATCATACACTTCAAATGTGTGAGACATTATTTTCTATGTTTTAAGGCCTAATGGTCAGTAGGCTAAAATGGCTTGGTTCATTAGGTGAGTTAGTGTTCTATGTAGCATGGATGTTTGTTCAAGTGAGAAATGGTATATTTTTAATAGGTTTTATGTGTTTAAATCTTGAAAGAGTGAAGTTCTATATCTATGCTTCACAAGGGACTCTTGTAGATGAAGAAACCAAATTGTTTTTCCAAGAAGTATGTTTAGGTCTTTTGGTCCTAAAGTGTCATTTTTGATGCCTTGGTTGAGTGTTAAATTAAAGTAAAAAGAATAAATGGATTGTATGGTAACATTAATAAGGTGTTAATGTATCACTTCTAGGTGTTTTGAGCTTATATAATGTTTAGATGTGTATTTTGTGGTTAAAAGTATGGACTGACAAATTTTGGTAGTGTTCTTTGACTTGTATAAGCTCAAAATGCAAAATTGATGCTTATGTGTTCTTGGAGGCAAATAAAATGGTAAGGGTGACTAAGATTAATAATAAAAAGTAGATGAAGTGCCTAGAAGATGTGAAGATGGTGATTTGGTTATCTTTTACTACTTTGACCAAGTTGACTATTGTAGGTGCTCTTTTTAAAGGTAGGGTTGGTTGATTACATATGGAAAATGGAATTGGATGAGGTAGATAGGTGATTAAATGATATATAAATATTTAAGGAACTAATTATGATATTTTATAGGTGGATTCATGCATCAAATGTGTTTTTTTTTTTTAAATTGAATTTTATGTGCTCCTTGTTGACCCTATTTTGACCCAAGGAGGAGAAAGTCAAAACCAAGCTGAAGGAAGTCTATGTTACCAATAGAGTGGGAGCTTAAAATTTATTCAAGATGTGTGGATAGGTTATTTATATTTTTGGGAGTAGTTTCAAGTCATGTTATTCATCGGAGATAGGCAAGTTGACCAATTTGCTCTTGAGATTCTTGTGTTTTGGTGTATGCTAGAAAAGTTGTTTGCATATAAAGTTGGGTTCTAAGGCTTATTTATAAGTTATAATGGCCTAATGGGTGCTCAAAAATGTCCTCATATATTTTTTAATGTGTACGGTTAGTTCTATGGAGGTTAATTTGTCCAAATGGAGGGTTAATTAGCTAGTATCTTTGTGAAGGAAGTATGTTATAAAGATGGATGTGAATGATGATTTTTAGCATGAATAAATTGGAATATTATATTGATACATATATTAAATTTCATGATCTAAAATTATACACATAGAGAGTTATGAGGTTTATAGTGGCTAGGTAGGGCAACAAGGAGTTCTAACATGCCTAGTGAACAAATGCGTAGTTTTTGGAAATTTTATTCAAAATAAAAAAGTATGTTTAATCTTTAATAAGCTATTAGGTTTATTTTAAGCATTTTTACTTTTTTGAGTGTTTTTTGAATTGTCTTTGGTGGTCTGAAGGGTGCCTTGAGAATGATGGTAAGTGAGTTTACATGATGTTTTGGTGTTCATATTACTATTTGAGTTGATGATAGAAAAAATGGGAGCTTAATTCAATGCTTCTCAAGTGATATTGGTATAAGAGGTAAATTTTTTTATTTCCTAATAGTCATGTCCAAGGATCTTATAGATATCATGGAGCTATGACTTGAGTTAGTTCTTAAAGGGAGCTTGGTTTAAGGGGAGCACTAAGGTTGCTTTATGATTTGATGTTGATAGTTGGTCTACTATAAGTTTAAAAACATGAGAGATATAGGTATTAATTGGTTGTGACTACAAATGGGGAGCCTTTAAAGTGGAGTAGGGTCCTAGGGAGCTATGGTGCATTGCAATTTGATGACAGGTCCAAGGATCTTGATAGCTTATAAAGCACTATGAGGATTGTTAATGATTGGCAAGTTATTTGATGGTATTCAAGCAGTGATTCAGTTAAAATATCATAGGGGGATCCTTCCTAAATATATTAAATAGGTTATTCTTGCATGATATTGGCTTTGAAAACATTTTAGATTCTCTATTTCATCATTGTGAGCCCACTTTATCATTTTGGCAAATGGATAGAAGGATTTGGTATGTTGCCATCAATGACAAAGGGGGAGATTATTGAGATATTGATGGTAGATTTGTTTTCATTTATGTCAAGTGGCATTGGTGATGACAAAGTGGTCTAAAATGTTATAATGAGATAGAACATGGTGGCCTAATGTACTTGGATCAATGTGATGCTTACAGGGGTATGCATGGGTGTCTTAGGTGGATGTTTTATGGATAAATGGATCCTGGTTTCCTATGGGGTTTTTGAGTACTTTGGCTTGTATATCATGATGATGAGCTTAGTATGCTTGGAATATTCATTTTGTATATGTATAAGATGATGATAGGTCAAATAGATTGTTTTCAAGAGGTGACTAGTGGTCTACATAGTGGTTTGGACATTGGCCTAATTGGGCTAGATGGGCTTGTGAGGCCTTATAAAGGGTCAAAGAGGGATATCAGTATGTTTTTTGATGGTGTATGCATGAATGATGGGTCCCATGAGAGGCATAGGAATATTGAAGATATTTTATTAGATCTTGGCATTCAATGTGTTCATCTTGGTATGATAGGAAGGGAAAAGAGACCTAGTGAGATTTGACACTCATGCTTGATCAAAAGAGTGGTTGATTTGGTTTGATAGGTTAATGAAGGTTGTGGATAGTGTGTTGATACCTTAGAGGACTTATGAGGTGTCCTAGGTGCTTATATTAAATTTTAAGGTGAAAGGAACTCATTTGGTAACTTTTTGAGTTGATTTGTTCATTGTTGCCTAGGTGTCTTAGATGGTTGAGTAGGTAGATTGATGATTTCATAATTTGCATGTACAAAGGATTCAAATAAATATAGTCATATGGGTTTGTAGAGTTTTATGACTAGTTTCTATGTTTTAGATTTAATACCTTTAGGTGATAAGGTGAATAAGTTATATTGGGTCAAATATGACCTCCCAACCATATTTACACATTCCAACAATCAAATTTTGATGTTTTTCTAATGATTGTTGGAATTTGAAATCTAAATTTGCTAAGGATGATCAGAGTTTGGTTTTCTTACTATAACTTTTGATGGAGATGGAATTTTAGGATGAAGTAAAAAACAAAGTGGTAGAGGACTATTATGGGGATCAATAAAAGTAAATTTTAGGTCTTGAATGTTCGTAAATATTTATATATGGTTAAGTAAATTTGACTATGTGTTGACTTCCTTATGTAGAAGTGTCTAATGAAGGTTTTTCAATTGATATTGATATCAAATGGATGATTCATGATTTTATAAATATTTAAATTTTTTTATACATAATTTGAGTTATTTATAATTATTTTTGATGTTTGATTAATTAGTTTTTTGGTCAAACATTGATTTATTTTTGGAGGTACCTTCACTCATGGGGTGTTGATACATATTGGCAAAGTGTGATAGGTTTTGGCATTAAAAATGTGATCAAAAATACATGTGATGATTTTAGAGAGTTATAGGGGTATTTTGGAGTATAAATATACATTTTTAAGTGTTCATATGGTTCATTTGTGCATGATAGAGTGGAAAAATTGAAAAGGTCATCTTGAGATCTATTTTGGACCTGGTGGAGTGTTCATATGATTCTTGTAGATGACTTGTTTGATGAATTGATTTTTCATAAGTGTGTGAAATTTTTCATAAAGGTGAATAAAGGTATGTTATTGGTCTTGGCTGACCTATATGATTACATGAATGATTCATGTATATATACAAGATATTTGGAAACCTGAAAGGTAGACTTGAAGAGTGAGTTTAAGAAAGGGATGAAGCAAATAGAATAAGGAAGTGTAGAGAGGTGTGAGACCATGGAAGACATCATAATGTCTTGTTAAAGATATGAAAGTATGTGTGCATGTATAGAAGGGTTTGTCTTCATGATGGTTTGATGATATTTCTAGGTATGAGAAGTGTTTGAGTAAGTAAAGAAGAAGAGTTATATGCCTATGTAAAAGACAAATTTGAGGTTATTGTAGCAAGATAAGATCATAGTTAGGTGTAGAAGAGATTAGAGATAAAGTATTCATCATATATTGATAGATAGGAATTGGTGGTGTGTTGGTGCTCATCATCAAGACAAGTTGTTGCTTATCACCTTAAGGGGTTGGCGCTCCTTGTGGAGTTGGTGCTTCATAAAAGGATATCTTGATTGCTCCATCTTTATGGGACAATAGTCCATTGTTGTTTTAGAATTGAGAGTGGGCTTTCTACACCATGAGGATTTCCCACTATATATCTTGTGTCTTGGTTGCTTGATCTCTCATTATTTTTTAATCATTGTTATATCTATCTTGTGTTTCTAATATGTGTTGATAAGATTGTTTAAGAGGTTTGGAAAATAATAAGGATTGGAGTAAAGGTTTATAACCATTGATTCACCCACCCTAAGTAGACTATACCTCTATCAATTGTTATTAGAGAATCAAGCCCTTTGGAAAAGGTCTAACAACCTAAAGGTGATCCTAAGGAGTGAGGTATGGTTGGTTATGAGTGCACACAAGCTGAAGATGATGTTCTTCATTTGACTAATAAGGAAGATTGCTCTGAAGAAGAAGATGTCTTGTCTAATGAAGTTAGTTACTATGTAAATAAGGTAAAATTTAATCATGCTAAGGTCATAATTATTATTGGAATTATGAAGAAGCAAAGCAAGATGAATCATCAGCTAAGATATATGCATCTTGGTGATCAAGGTAAAACTCATAAAAGAATTTTGAATGATTGCCATAGGTCAAAGGGTATAGAATAATATATTGATTGGTATGCCATTCCCTTTAGATATTGGTTATTTTTCAAACAAACTAAGCATTGGACAATGGAAAAAAATAATAATAAGAATCTCTTATGAGGAAATGTGCATAGAGAAAGTTTACAAAAAATAAATGTGAATAGTTTGTTGACATGAGGCTTGGTAGCCTAGTCTATTGATCATGATGAGACTAGGGAAAAGAAGGTTGGTATATGTGGAACATGGAATGAATTTTTATGACATGTCTCTGAGGTTGTGAGATTATTTTAAGAAGTTTTAAGGTGGTTACCTTAGTTTGTAGTCCTAGACCTAGTATGCATAGTGACCTAGTGAGGTCCAAATGGAGGGTCAAGGTAAGATTCCTAGATGACAAAAGTCATGTAATAATTTATTATGGTATGAAATGTATTTTCAAAGATTTTTACCAAGTATTAGGACTTTATGAGGAAGATAAATCAAGATAGTACATCAAGAAGTATTCTATGCATGCAAAATAGAGGTTTCCTATCCTAAGAAGAATTTTGTGATGCTCATTAGCACATATAGATTTTGCATGGTGACCTTATTCTTTTGGCAGAGGTATAAATAGACCTATTAAGTCTTTCTAATTATTTTTAGTGAATTTAGGGATATATCTTTATGAACATTTGTTAAGAATGTAAACTGGTCAAAACCCTCCTAGAAACCCTTATAGTGACTCAATTAGAGAAAGCTAGTTGGATATGAACCTGAATGGACTATTTGACCAAATTTGACTATTTAAAGATGTAGATGACTCCTCCAAGAATCATTAGGTGGCATTGGTGTGACAGGGTAATGATTAGAAGATACTAAAATATGCTTGTTTTTGAAGACTTTGGTACTACAGGTAGGTTTGATTGAGTCAATACATGAGAGTCATTAGAGTTTTAAGGTCAATAATTAATATTGATAGCCATGGAGTTTATTTGGAAAGTTATTTTCATTGTGTCAATCATCTTGAGTAATAAATTTGTCTTATCACTAAACTGTAGATAATGAAAATAGTGACAAAATACCAGTCTGAGTGAGAAGAAATTTAGGGATGTAGATAATATCATTCCAATAAGATTGTTATCATTCAAAAATAAATAATTTTATTATATCTATTTAATAATAAGTGGAAAACTATTGAGAGAGAAAACCAACATCTTCTAATTGATGAAGTATTAGAAACAAGAGGGATGATTCAAAGTATTTATAATAGATTAACACTTGAAGAGAAGCAATAAATGTAATATATTTAATATTATATGCCTCCCCCTACTCCACATCAACATTATTTTAATCCAAGCCTATCCCAAGTCAAAATATTCCATGAAGAGAGGTCTATGCCAATGTAATCATCACACACTCTTCCTCAAGAACTTAAGATAATTCCATATTGGATACCTTATTGGACTAACACCCATGATTATGTCATGCCTACTCTTGAAAAAGAACCTTCTCCCATGCCTATCCAAAGTCAAGAAATGGAGAAATGTATGGAGGTGAAGTGAAAAGATATCTCAATTTATTCAAGATATTTACCTATCCTTAAAGTTGCATCCATCTATGAAGATCAAAACACCTCAAAGTTTGATAGAGAAATTGAAGAATGGAAAGAGAAGAATACAACACCCTCAATCCAAGTCTCTTCTTCATCTCTTAAAAAACATCATAATCAACCTATTACACCCAAGTTACTAATTTATAAAGACATTATATCAGGTTTAGATCAAGGTAATGAAGTATTTTTACCTCCCACCCCATCCTTTTGTGAAGGAGAACTAGTTTCACTAAGTGTAGATATGGGCATTCAAAATGTGAAGGAGAGATTATCAAAACTAGGTGATGAGGTGGAAATCCTTGAAAAGGAAAATCAATTAGCTACAAGTGAATATTAAGAAGGTTATGAGGAGAGTGTTTCTAATGTATATGATGAAGAGATATTTTTTTTAAATCCTCTTTGTCAAGAAGGAATAAAATTAGTTTTCAAAGATGATGAAAAAGATGGTCTTGATGGATGACTACAAATTAATATGAAAATAACCTCTTGTCAAAGTGATTCCTTTGATAAGAGTGAATAAACAAATAATTATCAGGCATGGAAACATTTTTACCATATTTTTATGCAATAAATATACTTTCTTTGCACTCATGTTACCCTTTTATCGCATGAAAGTGAACTCTAACATGAATTTGTAGAAGTTGGTAGCCTCCTAAAGGAAGACAAATCAAGTTGGCACAAGAGAAATATGATGATTTAAACCTTGAATGGGAAGATGAGATTTCATTATCCATGTAGGGATAATAATAATAATTGATTTATCAAGTATTGAGTCTTGATGAAGAGAAAGATGACAATGCAATAGATAAATAGGTTATAACTAAACATGAGGCAAGTCTTCTTAAATATACATTGTCTATTAGCCTTTTTGAAACTCATAGGGAAAAGATAGATATTTAATAATATAAATTGTAGCTATGTAATCAGTCTATTTAATAATTTGAAGAATTTGACTAGTCTATTATCCCTCAAGAGAATAGAAAGATTGAAATTAGACCTAGCATACTTTCAAGTGACCAAGAATAATTTGCCTTTTATGAAGTGCTATAAATTTTTTTCTCTAGTTTGGATAGTGAACCTAAAGCCTATGAGGAGAGTGATAAGGTTGTTATCTTGTCTAATGAATGTGTTGACGTCATGTATGATAAGTCTCTAGAAGATAAAACCATGTTGATTATATTGTTGAGTCTCATGGACAAGTCCAAGGAGGTCTTGAAAGCATATGGTAGTCCTACATGGACATGTTCAAGGAATTTGAAGAGCTTGGCAGACTAGCACATCAAGAAGAACAAGGTGAATCTTTTGATAAAAAGTATTATGCTCCTAAATATCCTATAAATCTTATTAATCATCAACAAAATATTCAAATTTATGATGTGACAACCTATGATGAAGATGAGTCTTTTCAAGGTGACTAAGATATGGATTTCAAAGAACTAATATAAGTTAAGGATGTTGATGTGTTTATGAATCAAACCATGGTATCTTTGGAGGTTTCTCAAATTTCCAAGGATGGAAATTAGTATGACATAATAATTGAAGATTAAAATGAATTTATCTTTATTGGAGACATGTTTGTTGTTGAAGATCCATTTTTGGTCAAGCCAAAGAAGGTGTTGTTTAAGAAAGGATTTGTTTAATCAATAAAAAAACATGACCAAAAATTTACATATCATCCTTCTTCATCACATGAAGGTAAGTCAAGGAATTTTCCTTTTGATCTAGGAGTATCAGTTATAAAATGTTAGTTGTAAATAGTACTTTATTATCTTATCTTTTACCTAAGTACTTTGTATCATAATGTTTTGTCTTGTTGTTTGTTGTGTGTTTCTTGATTTGGTGTGTTTTCATCTTGTCTTATTGTGTTGGTGAAGGTAATCATTTATTTAGTTTTTTAAAGAGGTTTACAATCATGTGTCAAGTTTAATATAGGTCTTGTGTTGAATTGAGGTTACTCCATAGCCTAATGGATGGACTAGGCAACTAGTCTACAGTGCATAATAAAAATGCAATCCCATTATTAATTAAATATGTTAGCAAAAATTTGGATACAATGAATGAGGATAATTTGAAACTTTGATAAAATTGATCTTAACTTTATTGATAGCCATTACGAAAGTCTTGTGATAGTCATTAATGATATAAATTGATAGGGAATGTGTCCTCCTTGGTAGCTTACAAGGTCATTTAGGATGGTCTAGTTGGTATCTGAGTCAAGTTACTTGGTCTTGTCATGTAGTCGTCATTCTTTATAATCTTCATTTTTTTAGCATTGTTTAAGGTAAGTTTGACAAAGTTAAGGCTAAATGTAAATCAAGTCCATGAAGAAGCATGATCAAGGAGAGAAGGTGATGACCCTTACATGACAACCATGACCTAAGGCTAGCCAAATTAGTCAAAGAAGAAAAACTAGCAAGTTGATCACATTTTTTTGAAAGTAATTTGGAGAGTTTAAGGTATTTTTGACAATATTAAGTATTATATTACTTTAGTCTCATTGTGTATTTCAATGTGTAAATAATACTTACTAGTAAAGATCAAATTTAAATATTTTTTCCTTGGATAAGGGATGTTTTAAGTCATCTAAAAACTATGTTATGACATAATTCTTGTACATGAATATAAACATCCACAAAATGCTTTATATAAATTATTTCTAATGTTGGAAGTCTTCTTTATAACTGCTATTTAGCATTTTCCAATGTACCAATGAAGAGTTTTGAGAGATTTTAAGGTAAATTATGGTATGAAATGTTTTGGAAACCTAATAAACATCTATACAAGCTAGGGGAAGATGAAGAGTCACTTGGTTCACCATATTTATTAGTTTTGAAGGTCGAAATAGTTAGAATCTTAAGAAAAGCATAGTTTTGATGATCTTTTGTAGAGGATTTCTAATGAACCTAAAATATATAAAGATAAAAAAATACCAATAGGATAAGATTATTAGTAATAACTTGTATTTATTCATATTTAATGATTTAAATTACTAGAAAACTACACCATGACTAAATAAGCCTCAACTAAAAAGTTCTAGTTTACATGCAAAATTAAAAAAAAAAAAATCTAGAAAAAAATATCTATTTTTAAAAAACTCTTTAAATATCCCAAAATATCATAAACACTATAATTATATTATGAGACTAAATTCAAATAAATTTGATGTCTTTTTCTAAAAATATAAAATTTAAAAAAATAGAAAAAACCTAAAAAATAATTAAATCGAAATTTTGGACCCTCAAATGATCATGTAAGGCCTCATAAAAATATTGAAAACATTCCTAGGTAAGTATACCTACTTAGGAAAAGTAATTTACTTATTTATGTGGTCATTTTGGTACGTGTAAGATATAAAATGGAGCTATGGGTCAAAAGTTATGGCCTCTAGAAGGTTGGCCTATTTTTTCTACATCATTCTCCTCCAGTTGAAAATAACTTAGCTACTCTGAGTTGCCCTAATTATACTAATGTCATTTTTCCTTATCAATGTTCTTTAGCTCCCATTCTATAATATAAGTGTTTTCTTCTTGCTGCACTCCTTCCCATTGCACCAAATACCTATTATAATTCCCTTACCTTGTGCTCACTGTCTTTGAATCCAAAACTTGCACTATTTTTTCTTTCTTCTTCTTTGGAACCTTCTACTCCCAATTTACTTATTCATCTTCATCATCTTCACCATATTATCCATGTAATTTATATAAATATAAAACATTAAATAGTATAGATATATAAAAATTATGCAATAAAATCACCTCATATGCATTATCATTGATTTTCTTCATAATTTTGCATGGTCTAATTTTCTTGTACTTTAACTTGTTGTATGTGTCTTTTGGAAATATTTATTTCCTCAATTAAACCATTAATAACTCTACTTATTCAAATACTTTTTATCTTCTTCTAACGTTTTTTGTTACTTTATATTTCTCATTAATTTCTTGCAACTTTCTTTTTACTCCTTGTAACTGCTACATATGCTTGGTAAATGCTTTTGCATCATCACTAATTTGATCCGTAATTGGTAATTTTACCAAGTATAAATTATCCATTGGATTTATCCCATAAATAATTTGAAAATATGGCTTTCTATTGATCTATTCACTAAACTATTATATACAAACTCAGCTTGTGGTAAAGCCAAGTCCCATTGTTGTGGCTTCTCTCCCACTATGCATGTTAATAAATTTCCTAAGCTCCTATTCTCAACTTTTGTTTTTCCATATTTTTATGGGTGATATATAATATTTTATTATATATTATTACCAATATTAATCTAAAAAATCCTCCAAAAATTACTTATAAATTTTGTGTCCCTATATGAAGTAATAGTTTTTGGAACAACATGCAATCTCATAATATCCATAAAAAATAATTATGCAACTCTAGTGACATCATTGATTTTATTACATACAATGAAATGAACCATTTTATAAAATATATCTAAAATAAAAAAATTAAATCCTTACTTCTCTGTGTTTGTCAATCCCAACACAAAGTCCATACTCAAATCTATCCATGATCCTCTTGGAACTAGTAATGGCATGTATAGTCCAATATTTTGTGCATGTCCTTTAGCCACCTAACATATTTTTCACCTTGAAACGTTCCTTATCACATATATCTTCATCTTTGGACAAAATTACTTTTCCTCCACCAAAGATATTGTCTTCATCTTACCAAAATGTCCAGCTAAACCACCACTATGTAATTCTTTTATTAAATTATCTAGTAGAGACCCAACTAGAATGCATAATTATTTCCCTTTGAAGAGATAATTTTTTTGTATAAGATACTAATCATGAATAACATCTATCCCTCTTATTAGTGGATACCTACACTACTTGACTACCTTGTTAAAATATGGATCAATATCATATAATTCTTTAATAGCTTCAAATCCAACTACTTCACTCACCATATTAGTTAATAATGCTACCCTCCTAATCAATGCATCAACTACCTAATTTATCTTTCAACAGAAAAATATACCCTTGTAATAAATAAACCCACTTTGCATGTCTATTATTCCACTTCTTTTGTGTATTCACATACTTCAAAGCCTCATGATTTGTAAATATGATAAAATCCTTAGGCACTAGGTAATGCCTCCAATGTTTTAATACTTGAACATTTGCATAAAATTTAACATCATAAGTAGAATACTTTATCCTTACCTCATTCAATTTCTCACTAAAATATGTTATTGTATTTTCTTGACTCAACACAACACCAATTCCCACAAATAAACCATCACAATCAACCTAAACACTTTGTGAAAATATGATAAAGCTAAAATTGGTCTTTTTATAATCTTTTTCATCAAAATTTCAAAACATTTTATGGTTGCTCTAGTCTATGTAAATTATTTCCCTATCAAGAAGTATATTATTGGTGCCACAATATTACTAAATTTTATATAAAAGTTGTTAAACCATGTAGAATTCTTACCTCTATAATAATTTTTGGAATAGGCCACTCAACAATCACCTTTATCTTTTCTTCATCCATTTTCACACCGTTTACTGAAATTACAAATCCCAAAAATACTAAACTATTCGACATAAACCTTCACTTATTCAAATTTTCATACAACTCATCCTTTCTTAACAAATCCATTACCATTCTCAAATTCTGTAAGTGTTCTTATTTAGTCTTATTGAATATAAAAATATCATCAAAATAAACAACCACAAACTCACCAACATATTCTTGTAGCACTATATTCATCACCTCATAAATGTGCTAGGTGCATTAGATAATTTGAATGGAATAACCATCACCTCATATAAGCCATCCCTAGTCTTAAATGTAGTTTTCCACTCATCTCCTTCATGAATTTGAATCTGATAATAGCCACTCCTTAGATTAATCTTGGTAAAATATTTTGCTCATGTAAGCACATCCATCATATCATTTAAACGAGGTATATGAAACCTATACTTTATTGTAATTTTATTAATTTCCCTACTATCCACACACATTATCCATCATCTATCTTTCTTTGGCTTTAGAAACACTAATGTTTCACATGGACTCATACTCTACCTTATCACCTTTTTCCTTAACAATTTAGTAACCTATTTATTTAATTCTACATGTCTTATTGGACTCATCCTATAAGCTACTTGATTGGGTTGAGTTGATCCTAGAATAGAATCAATGTGATGTTGAATATCTCTTTTTAGTGGTAAACCATTTGGTAACTCATCAAGCATAAAATTTGTATATTATTTCAACACTCTTACTGCTTCTATTTGTATTGGTACTATTTTTGTTTCTTCAGTCTTTGCTACTAATGTATAAAAATAAACTACTACCTTCATATCTTAGATAAATTCTTTAATACAGAGCATTATTTCTATCTTTTCTTCCTCTTTAAGAGGTAACAAAACTACCTTTGTGCCACCATTCCAAAAAGTGTATGTGTTCTTTGTTCCATCATGAACTACTTTCTTGTAAAATTACCATGGTCTCCCCAATAACACATGCCATGCATCTATTGAAATAAAATCACACCATATTTCATCATTATAAGTTTTTCCTATAGAAAACTTGATTAACCACATTTTATCTATTATAACCTCATTCCTTTTCTTAATCCATGAAATTTGATAAGGGTTAGGATGCCTTTCACATTGTAGATTCAATTTCTCAATCATTTCTTTAGAAACTATATTTTCACAACTACCACCATCTATAACTAATTTACATACCTTTCCACCTAAAATAAATCTTGTTAGAAAAATATTTGATCATAGAAATGCATCCCCACCTTCTTTATTATACACTTTATCCTTCCTTGGAGTTATTATTGTTCTTCTTATTATGATATTCTCTTCAAAATGAGCTAGTGCAACTTTAGTCTTCTGCTCTTCTATTTTAGCCTCAACTAGATCTACTCTTGGGAGATCTTCTTGCCTTCTTTCTTAATCTGGATAGTGTGGAAACTCAAATGATATGTTCCCTTCTTCTCCACATATATAATAGACATAATATCTACATTGATTCAAAATCCATCCTTTAGCACCACCATAACCTCATCCCTCTCTGAAATCCTCTTCCTCTTTGTTGGTACTGAAACCCTTGCCTATTATCATCTTGTCTTTCTACACCACGTGATGATTCACCATTATTAGAATTAAAACTACCTTTGGTTTTATTAAACCTACCTCATCCCCTTATTGGAGGGGATCTACCTCTTTTGTGGCAAATAAATGTCCTTCTAAAATTTTCTCTATTTTATTTTTCTTCTACCTTCAAAGTAATTGGTAAGCCTCCTCCATATTAAGTATTATATGGATGCTTAATTCATCTTGAATAGAAAATTTCAAACTATTTACATGCTTTTTATCCATCTTCTCTTCTATTTCATCATACTCCACTCGTATGGAAAGCTTAAAAAATTCATTTATATACTCTTGTATACTATGATCTTTTTGCCTCAAATTCTAAAATATTTTGTATAGGGTTTGTGCATAATCTATATGAAGGCATTTCTCCCTCAAATTCTTCTCCATATTTTTCCATAAATTAATCTCCTCTTTACCTTTTCTCTATCTCTCTTTCTATAGGTGGTCCCAATAAATCATTACATGACCTTTCAATTTTTTGCATACAAACATTAACTTCTTGTCTTCTCTCATAATCTTCCACTCAAAGAATTTATCCTTGCTATTCATCCAATCTATCAAATCTTATGGTTTTAAACTACCTCCATTATATGGGACATCAACCTTGATTCCTTCATTTCTTCATTCTAAATGTTGAGCCATCCTCTCCTCCATTGATGGTGGTTACTCTTGTTATTATTCTTTTTTTTGAACTTCTTCATCTTAATCTATGTATTCCTTATCACCACCTTACCTTCTATTTTGATTGGTGCTAACCTTTTTTAATTAATTTAACTTACATCTATTAAACTTTTATAGTCTAGTTCATCTACACAACATCTCCTCATCCTCTCACCATTCTTTACTCCTCCAAGATTCAAACTTACTCTGATACCAAATAATGAACCCAAAAACTATCATGACAAAAAAAATACCAATAGGCGAAGATTATGAACAATAACTTGTATTGATTCTTATTTAATGCTTGAAATAATTATAAACCGACACTTTTATTAAATAAGCCTCAACTTATAAATTATATTTTACATGCAAAATTTAAAAAAAAAAATCAAAAAAAAAAATGCTTATTTTTAAAAAACACTCAAAATATCCCAAAATATCCAAAACATTATAATCAGACTATGAGACTAAATTCAACTAAATTTGAAGTCTAGTTATAAAAATATACAATTTCTAAAAATAGAAAAAACCTAAAAAAATAATTAAATCATATTTTAGACCCTCAAATAATCATGTATGGCCTTAAAAAAATATCAAAAACATTTCTAGATAAGTAAAACTACCTAAGGATGGAAACATAATTTTTGATCTGATCATTTTGGAATGTGGAAGAGCTTAAACAAAGCTATGGGACAAAATTTATGGCCTCTAAAAGGTTGTCGTATTTTTTTTGCATCATTCTCCTTTAGTTGAAAATAATTTAGCTCCTACGAGTTGCCTTGATTATAATGGTACCATTTTTCCTTGTCAATCTTCTTCAACTCCCATTCTATAATCCATGTGTTCTTTTCTTGCTATAATCCTTCTCACTACACCAAATATTTTTTATAATTCCCTTGCCTTGTGTTCATTGTCTTCATATCCAAAACCTACATTATTTTTTCTTTCTTCTTCTTTAGAACATGCTGCTACCAATTTACTTCTTAATCTTCATCATCTTCACCATCTTCTCCATGGAATTCATACAAATCTAAAATTTTAAATTTTATATATATATATATATATATATATATATATATATATATATATAAAATTGGTAAACTCACCTCATATGTGTTATCATTAATATTCTTCACAATTTTGCATGGTGTGATTTTATTGTACTTAAACTTGTTGTATGTCCCTTTTGGTAATCTTTATTTCCTCAATTAAACCATTAATAACTCTCCTTTTTCAAATAATTTGGATCTTCTTATAACATCTATTACTACTTTATGTTTATCATTACTTTATTACAACTTTCTTCTTACTCCTTATAACTTTTATACATTCTCTACAAATGCTTTTACATCATCACTAATTCAATCTACAATTGGTAATTGTACAAAAACTAAAATACCCATAGGATTTCTCCCATAATTTTTTTGAAAAGGTGACTTTATTTTTGATATATTCACTAAACTATTATATGCACACTTAACTTGTGGTAAAGCCAAGTCCCATTACTTTGGCTTCTCTCCCACTATGCATCTCAATAAATTTCTTAAGATCCTATTCACAACTTCTAGTTTTACATATATTTGTGGATGATATGTGCTATTGAATTATAGATCAGTATCCATGTTATTCCACAAAGTCCTCCAAAAATGACTTAAATTTTTCATGGCCCTATTTGAAGTAATAGTTTTTGGAACATCATGCAATCCCAAAATATCCATAAAAATAATTCATCAACTCTAGTGGCATCATTAGTTTTCTTACATACAATGAAATGAACCATTTTAGAAAATCTGTCTACAATGATAAAAATTGAATCATTACCTCTCTATGTGTTTAGCAATCCAAACACAAAGTCAATACTCAAATCTATCCATGGTCCTCTTTGAACTGGTAATAACATGTATAGTCCAATATTTTGTGTATGTCCTTTAGCCATTTTAAATATTATACACCTTAAAACATACCTTATCACATCTCTCTTCATCTTTGGACAAAAATACTTTTCTTCCAAAGCTATTTTCTTCATCTTACCAAAATGTCCAGCCAAACCACCACTATGTAATTCTCTTATTATATTGTCTAATAGAGACCCAACTAGAATGCATAATTATTTACCTTTGAAGAAATAACATTTTTGTATAATATATTCATCATGAATAACATCTATCCCACCTATTAATGGATTCTTTTACTACTCAGCTAACTTTTTAAAATAGGGATCAATATCATATAATTCTTTAATAGCTTCAAATCCAACTACTTCACTCACCATAGTAGTTAATAATGCTACCATCCTACTCAATGTATAAGTTACTTGATTTTATTTTCTTGATTCATTTTTTAACACAAAATGATACCCCTACAAGAAAGAAACCCACTTTGCATGTCTACTATTGAAATTATTTTATGTATACACATACTTCAAAGCCTAATGAGCTATAAATAGGATAAACTCCTTAGGCACTAGGTAATGCCTCCATTATTTTAATGCTTTTAAAATTACATAAAGTTCAACATTATAAGTATAATACTTTCTCCTTACCTCATTCAATTTCTCACTGAGATATGTTATTGGTTTTCCTTGTTGACTCAATATAGCACCAATTCCCACCAATGAATCATCACAATAAACCTCAAACACTTTGATAAAATTTGGTAATGCTAAAATTAGTCTTTGTATAATATTCTTCTTCAACATTTCAAAAATTTATTTGGCTACTCGAGTCCATGCAAATTCTTTACCTCTCATGCAAATTATTTCCCTCTCATGCAATCTATTATTGGTGTCGCAATACTACTAATTTTTTTAATAATTTTTCTATAAAAAGTTGATAAACCATGGAAAATTATTACCTTTATAATGTTTTTTGAATAGGCCACTCAATAATCACCTTTATCTTTTCTTCGTCCATTTTCACACCATCTACTAAAATTACAAATCCCAAAAATACTAAATTATTCTATATAAACCTTCACTTCTTCAAATTTGCATAAAACTTGTCCCTTCTTAACAAATCCATTACCATTCTCAAATGTTGTTAGTGTTCTTCTTTAGTTTTAAGAAATAACAAAATATCATATAAATAAAAAACCATAAACTTACCAACATATTCTCATAGCACTGTACTCATCACCCTCATAAATGTGCTAGGTGCATTAAATAATCTGAATGACATCACCATCCACTCATATAAACCATCCCTAGTCTTGAATGTGATTTTTCACTCATCTCCTTCATGAATTCAAATCTGATAATTGTTACTCCTTAGATCAATCTTGGTAAAAATATTTTTCTCCTTCGAGCACATCCATCATATCATCTAAATGAGGTATAGGAAAATTATAATTTATTTTAATTATATTAATTTATCTAATATCCACACACATTATCCATCCTCCATTTTTATTTAGAGTTAGAAACACTAGTGTTGTACATGGACTCATACTCTCCCATTTCACCTTCTTCCTTAGCAATTCAGTAACATGTTTATTTAATTTTATATGTTCTATTAGACTCATCCTATAAGTTGATTGATTATGTAGAGTTGATCCTAGAATCAAATTAGTGTGATGATGATTATCTCTCTTTGGTGTTAAACCATTTGCTAAATCATCAGACATAACATCTACATATTCTTTCAACACTCTTATTGCTTATGTTGGTATTGGCACCATTTTTGTTTCTTCATTCTTTGCTACTAATGCATAACAACAACTTGCTACCTTCATATCTTGGATAAATTATTCAATATAGAGCATTATTTATATCTTTTATTCATATTGAAGAGGTAAAAAAACTACCTTTGTACCACCTTTCCAAAAAGTGTATGTGTTCTTTGCTCCATCATGAACTACTTTCCTATCAAATTACCACAATCTCCCCAATAACACATAACATGCATCTATTGGATTAACATCACATCATATTTCAATCATTATAATTTTTCATTATAGAAAACTTGATTAACCACCTTTTATCTATTGTAACCTAATTCCCTTTCTTAAACCATAAAATATGATAAGGGTTAGGATGCCTTTCACATTGTAGATTTAATTTCTCAATCATTTATTTAGAAACTATATTTTCACAACTACCACCATCTATAATTACTTTTCATACCTTTCCACCTAGAGTAATATTGTTCAAAAATTATTTTATCATAGCCATGCATCCCAACCTTCTTTATTATACACTGGATCCTTCCTTGGAGTGATCATGTTTCTTCTCATCATGAGATTCTCTCTGAAATTAGCTAGTACAACTTCAGTATTCTACTCTTCTATTTTAGCCTCAACTAGATTTACTCTCAGGCAATATTCTTTCCTCCTTTCTTGATTTTGATAGTGTGGACACTCAAATTATTTATGTCCTTTTTCTCTACATATGTGATATACATAACATCTACTCTAATTGAGAAGCCATCCTCTAGCTCCACCATAACATCATCATCTCTGAAATCCTCTTCATCTTTGTTGGTATTAAAACCCTTGCCTATTATCATCTTGTATTTTTCCACCATGTGATGATTCACCATTAATGGAATTAAAGACACCTTTGGTGTTATTAAACCCACCTCATCCCCTTATTAGAGGGGATCCACCACTTTTTGGACCAATAAATTTCCTTCTAAAATTATGTCTATTTTGTTTTTCTTCTACCTTCAAAGCTATTTGATAAGCATCCTCCATGTTAAGTACTTTATGCATGATTAATTAATTTTGAATAGAAAATTTCAAATCATTTACATACTTTCATCCATCTTCTATTCTATTTCATCATGCTCTACTCATATGGAAAGCTTATAAAATTCATTTGTATACTCTTGTATATTGTGATCTTTTTGCCTCAAATTCTAAAATATTTTGTGTAGGGTTTATGCATAATCCATAGGAAAATTTCTCCCTCAACTTATTCTACATATTTTTTCATGAATTAATCTCTTCTTTACCTTTTCTCTATCTCTCTTTCTATAGGTGGTCCCACCAAAGCAATGCATGACCTTTCAATTTCATGCATGCAAACTTTACCTTCTCGTCTTCTCTCATAGTCTGCCACTAGAAGAATTTCTCCATCTTACTCATCCAATCTATCAAATCATCTTGTTTTAAATTTCATCCATAATCTAAAATATTAACCTTGATTCCTTCATTTCTTCCTTCTAAAGCCTGAACCATCCTCTCTTCCATTGGTGGTGGCTGCTCTTGTTGTTCTTCTTGTTAAAAATTTTCATCATGATTTGTGTAATCGTCACCACCACTTTTTCTTCTCTTTTTATTTTTGATAACCTTTGTTAATTATATAACTTGATTCTAAAAATCTTGTATATTCCACTTCATCTGCATGATACCTCCTCATCCTCTCTCCATTCTTTACTCCTCCAAGATCCTATCTTGCTCTAATACTAGATAATGAACCTAAAAACTATCATGACAAAAAAATACCAATTGGCCAAAATTATGAATAATAAATTTTATTTATTCGTATTGAATGCTTGAAATAATTACAAAACCATACCATGCTTAAATAAGCTTCAATTTAGAAATTAGTGTTTACATGTAAAATTTGAAAAAAACTAAAATATAAAAAAAAAAACCTATTTTTTAAAAACTCTCAAAATCTCCCAAAATATCTTAAACACTATAGTTATAATATCAGACTAAATTCAAATAAATTTTATGTCCTATTCTTAATAAATAAAATTTCTAAAAATTGTAAAAAATTGAAAAAATAATTAAATCATAATTTTGGACCCTCAGATGATAGTGTATGGCCTCAAAAAAATATTAAAAACATTCTTATGTAAGTATAAATACCTAGGAACAACAATTTACTTTTTGATATGATCATTTTGGCATGTGGAAGAGCTCAAACAAAGCTATGAGTCAAAATTTATGGCCTCCAGAAGGTTGGCCTATTTTTTCTACATCATTCTCCTCTAGTTGAAAATAACTCAGCTCCTATGAGTTGCCCTAATTATAATGATGCCTTTTTGCCTTGTGAATATTATTAATCTCCCATTATATAATCCAAGTGTTGTCTTATTACTGCAATCCTTCCCACTGCACCAAATACCTCATATAACTCCCTTGCCTTGTGCTCATTATCTTCATATCTAAAACCTACACTATTTTTTCTTTCTTCTTCTTTGGAACCTTTTGCTTCCAATTTAAATTTTCATCCTCATCATCCTCACCATATTCTACATGGAATTCATATAAATCTAAAATTTTAAATACTAGAGATATATAAAAAATTTGTGGTAAACTCACCTCATATGTGTTATCATTGATTTTCTTCACAATTTTGCATGGTCTAATTTTCTTGTACTTTAACTTCTTGTATGTGCCTTTCAAAAAAATTTATTTCCTCAAGTAAACCATTACCAACATGCCTTATTCAAATACTTTGGATCTTCTTCTAACATCTTTTATTGTTTTATATTCTCATTACTTTCTTATAACTTTCTTCTTTCTCTTTGTAACTATTGCATATGCTTTGCAAATACTTCTGGATCATTAATAATTTGATATAAAATTGTTAATTATACTAAATATAAAATAAATATAGGATTTATCCCATAAATAATTTTAAAAGGTGAATTTCCTATTTATCTATTCACTGAACTATTATATGCAAACTCAACTTGTGATAAAGCCAAGTCCCATTGCTTTGCCTTCTCTCCCACTATGTATCTCAATAAATTTCCTAATATCCTATTCACAACTTATATTTTTACATCTATTTGTGGTTGATATGAACTACTAAATTTTAGCTTATTATCCATCTTCTTCCACAAATTCCTCCAAAAATGACTTAGATATTTCATGTACCTATTTGAAGTAATAGTTTCTGAAATACCATGCAATCTCATAATATCCATAAAAAATAATTTTGTAATTATAGTGGCATCATTAGTTTATTACATAAAATGAAATTAACCATCTTATAAAATATATCTACAATAACAAAAATTGAATCATTACCTCTATATATGTTTAGCAATCCCAACACAAAGTCTATACTTAAATTTGTCCATGGTCCTCTTAGAACTGGTAATGGCATGTACAGTCCAATATTTTATGCATGTCCTTTATCCACCTAACATATTATACACCTTAAAACATACCTTGTCACATATCTCTTCATCTTTGGCCAAAAATAATTTTCCTCCACTAAGTCTATTATCTTTGTCTTACCAAAATGTCCAACCAAACCACCATTATGTAATTCTCTTATTATATTGTCTTGTGGAGACCTAACTAGAATGAATACTTATTTTATTTTGAATACATAACCTTATTTTATAATATACTCATCATGACTATCATCTATACAACCTATTAATGGATTCCTACACTACTCAACTTCCTTGCTAAAATATGGATCAGTATCATATAATTCTTTAATAGCTTCAAATTCAACTACTTTACTCACCATAGTAGTTAATAATTATACCCTCCTTCTCAATGCATAAGTTACCTAATTATGTTTTCTTTATTTATGTTTCTACACAAATGTATACCCCCACAAGAAAGAAACCCACTTTACATGTCTACTATTCAACTTCTTTTGTGTATTCACATACTTCAAAGCCTCATGATATATAAATAAGATAAACTCCTTAGGCACTAGGTAATGCCACCAATGTTTTAGTGATTTTATAATTGCATAAAGTTAAACATCATAAGTAGAATAATTTTTCCTTACCTCATTCAATTTCTCACTAAAATATGCTAGTGGCTTTCCTTCTTGACTCAACATAGCTCCAATTCCCATAAATGAAGCATCACAATCAACCTCAAACACCTTGTTAAAATATAGTAATGTTAAAATTGGTCTTTCCATAATATTATTATTCAAATTTTCAAAAATATCTATGGCTACTCTAGTCCATGCAAATTTTTTCCCTTTCATGCAATCTATTATTGGTGCCACAATATTACTAAATTTTTTAATAAATTTTCTATAAAAACTTGCTAAAGATGGAAAATTATTACCTTTATAATGTTTTTTTTAATAGGCCACTCAACAATCACCTTTATCTTTTCTTCATCCATTTTCAAACCATCTACTGAAACTATAAATCCCAAAAATACTAAACTATTCTACATAAACCTACATCTGCATATTCTTTCAACACTCTTAATGCTTCTATTAGTATTGGCATCATTTTTGTTTCTTCATTATTTACAACTAATGCATAAAAAAATATTACCTTCAGATCTTGGACAATTTTTTTAATAGATAACATGTTTTAGGTCTTCTCTCCCTCTTTAAGAGGTAACAAAACTATCTTTGTACTACCTTTCCAAAAAGTGTATGTGTTCTTTGCTCCATCATGAACTATTTTCTTGTCAAATTGCCACAGTCTCCCCAATAACAAATGACATGCATCCATTGGAATAAAATCACATCATATTTCATCATTATAAGTTTTTGTTATAGAAAACTTGATTAACCACCTTTTATCTATTGTAACCTCATTCCCTTTCTTAAACCATGAAATTCAATAAGGGTTAGAATGCCATTCACATTGCAGATTTAATTTCTCAATCATTTCTTTAGAAAGCATATTTTCACAAATACCACCATCTATAATTAATTTTCATACCCTTTCACCCAAAGTACATCTTGTTTCAAAAATATTTGATCATAGCCATGTATCCCCACCTTTATTCTACACTTGATCCTTCCTTGAAGTGATCATGGTTCTTCTCATCATGATATTCTCTCCAAAATTAGTTGGTGCAGCTTCAATATTCTACTCTTCTATTTCAACTTCAACTAGATTTACTCTTGGGCAATCTTCTTGCCTATTATCATCTTATCTTTTTGCACTGCATGATGATTCACCTTTATTTGCATCAAATCCATCTATGTTTTTATTAAACCCACCACATACCCTAATTGGAGGGGATCTTCCTCTTTTTAGACCAATAGATATTCCTCTAAAATTATATCTATTTTTTTATCTTCTACCTTCTTAATAAATTTTAATCTTATTTATCCCATTATCTTTGAGAAATTTATTTAAAAATGATGACACACTTATTTCATCTAGTATAATTACTTTAAACTTTTTTTAATATGTTTTTCTTTATTTTTATAATCACATATATTATAACAATCCTCAAAGTCTATTTTAATAGATAAAATTGATGAGGAATAAAACATATATTTTTATAATATTGACATATCTCAATCTTTGTGTGTGTGTAAGTCTCCCCCATGTTAAGTATTATATGCATGCTTAATTCATCTTGAATAGAAAATTTCAAACTATTTACATACCTTCCAACTATCTAATCTTCTATTTCACATGCTCGACTCATATGGAAATCTTATAAAATTCATTTGTATACTCTTGTATATTGTGATCTTTTTCCATCAAATTCTAAAATCTTTTGTATAGGGTTTGTGCATAATCCATAGGAAGAAATATTTCCCTCACCTTCTTCTCCATCTTTTTCCATGAATTAATATTCTCTTTACCTTTTCTCTATCTCTCTTTCTGTAGGTGATCCCACTAAATAATTACATGACCTTTCAATTTCATGCATGCAAACTTTACCTTCTTGTTTTCTCTCATAGTCTTCCACTAAAATAATTTCTCCATGATATTCATCAAATCTATCAAATCTTGTAGTTTTAAACTACCTCCATAATCTCAAAAATAAACCTTGAATCCTTCATTTATTCCTTCTAAATCATGAACCATCCTCTCTTCCATTGAAGGTGGTTGCTCTTAATTTTATTCTTCTTACTGAACTTCATCATGATCTATATTTTCCTCATCACCACCTTTCCTTCTCTGTTGATTGGTGATAGCCTCTATTAATTGTTGAAATTGCCTATATAGCTCTTGTATAGTCCATTTCATATACATAACACCTCCTCATCCTCTGACCATTTGTTACTCCTACAAGATTTGAACTTTCTCTAATATGAGATAATGAACTCAAAAACTATCAAGACAAAAAAATACCAATAGGCCAAGATTCTAAACAATAATTTGTGTTGATTCATATTGAATGATTGAAATAATTACAAATCCTCTTCATGCTTAAATAAGCACGAATTATAAATTAGAGTTTACATGTAAAATTTTTAAAAAAAAAAAAAATCTAAAAAAATGCCCATTTTTAAAAAACTACTAAAATTTCCCAAAAATATCTTAAAATATCCTAAAAATTATAATTATATTATGGGATGAAATTCAACTAATGTTGTTATTTGGTTCTAAAAGTATACAATTTCTAAAAATAGAAAAAACTCAAAAAATTAATTAAATCACAATTTTAAACCCTCAGATGATCATGTATGGCCTCAAAAAAATATTAAAAACATTCCTAGGCAAGTATAACTACCTAGGTATAGCAACATACTTTTCAATATGATTATTTTGACACATGGAATAGCTCAAATAGAGCTATGGGTCAAAAGTTATGGCCTTTAGAAGGTTCACCTATTTTTTATACATCAAATTTTGATGCTTGAAAAAATAAAAAATGTATCAAAGGTCCCCATGATTTTATCAGACCTAAATCCATACATAAAATTGAGGTGTAGATCCAAATAATGTAAAACCCACTCCATTTCTCCATTGATCTACTTGGTAGCACAAGACAAGCAACATGTTTTCACTTGGTAATTTAAGGAGAGAGAAATTTAGAGCCCAATATATTTTCCATAGGATGGGACCCTAATTAACTTCCTCTTTTTTCATTGGTTATTTGGTTAAGCCCCTTAACTTTATGAACAATCATTAATAAGTTAAGGTTCAAAAAAGAAACTTCAAATCCCATAGGCTTAGTTTTTTATGTTTTCAAGGTATTATTGAGATCATTATTGAAAATTAATGATTGTGTGATATCATGAAAGGACCCATCATCTCCTTTACATAAAATTATATTACTTTTTGACACATATCAACATCAAGAATAATGAAACCTTGATTTATGTGAATTATAATCTTGGAAGAGAAACTATGAGAAGGATTTTTGTCAGTCTGAACATTTATTCACTTCAAGTGACCTCTAAGAAACCTATTTATTATATATATCCTCTTATAATCCTAATCATAATATTACCAATCATCAAATTAGATATAACAATGAAGTGAGAGAGAGGATCATACATTCAAAAGAGTTATTGTAAGTTGCAATCCAAAGATAGACTTTGTTAAGGTCATGAAGAGTTAAACAAGAGTATTTTAATCCATAGGGATCTCTAATATGTTATTAAAAAACTTATCACATCCTTTTCCATCCTTCCTCAACCTAAATTCATCACACAAAGTAGTCTCTTTTATCCATGGCATGCTCCCAATAAGAGGGTATAGTCACCTATAGGTCTACTTGTAAGGTAGGATGATATAATATAAAATTTACAAGTGAGAATGATTTGATGAGTCTCATGGGTTGTGTAAGTCCTAATGAGAATGTTTGAATATTTTAAATGTCATTTAAGTTATATGAATCACTATAATGATCAATAAAGGATTCAATAGGCTTATTGAGAACTTGGAAGACAATGTTGACCTTGTTTCCAACATGAAGAAACCAATATGCGATTGTTTTTTTATCCCCATAATGGAATATACATATTTAATGTATTAAAATAAGATAATATATTAATTTTTAGTGTGATTTAATAATAAAATGGTGAAATTCATAGGTGATCAGGCATAGGGAAGAAAATATTCTATCAAATGGATTATGTAGAACTTGTAGAGGATTGTAAGATCTTCAAGTTAATATCCCAAGTGAGTTGAATAAATTAATAGATATAAATTTATCTCAAAAAATAAATACATCTACCTATATTTCTATCATTGATCATGTGAGGTCAAATAAGACCAAACAAGTAAAATGAGGGTTTTGGATTATTGACTGCATATAGGTCTATTAGCAGATATAGGGCAAAAAATCATGTTGGTGATGAGGTTTAAAAGAAAAACTATGGTGTAGAAGCTATAATTAAATTAATTAAAAGCTTACTTTCATTAAGAACACTCTAAGAATGCTAAACTAACCTAGATAATCCTAAACTACAACCTATAACAAAGATGCCTAATTGACTGCATATAGGCTTGTACGAAGCAAAAATGAGGAAGGTTGCCATGTGTGGTGTGAAAAAAGGGTTAAGTTGTTTTCAGAGGTAAATGGAATAATTATACATAAAATATCATCATTTAATAACACAAAATAACTAATTTCAATAACTCTATGTCAGACTTGTAGTCATGGAGTCATGAATACCTACATTCTTGTTTAGGCAAATTGAAGAGATTATGCATTTTGAGATAAGTTTGAGGTTTTTGAGGTGTGATAATTTTTTTGGGATATGGTATGAGGTTTTTATATCTATGTTAAAAATAAAACAATGATAAAGGGGCATTTTTAGTGTTGATAATTCAAGAAACTTAACACAGACCTACAGATCTAATGTGCACCTATAGGCCAATGGGTCAAAAAAGGGTGAAAAATCTTGTAGTCTTGAGATTTTTTCAATATTTGAGAGCTTTGAGAAATGGTTAAGTCATGATAGTATCTCCCACAAAATATTTAACTCCATACAAGTGAAGAAGATGCCAAAACATGATAGTTAGGGTTAAAAGCACTAATTTGCCTATAAACCCTATGTATAATCCAGTGAAACATAACACATATTGGAGAGAAACCAAATTTTAGAGAATAATTAGAGACATGTTATAGATTATTAAAGACCCATTGGAGTTAGTTCTAACTAGTAATAATTATTTGGAAAGTGATTTAACCTATTTCAAAATATTGGTGTATTATTCCTAAGTTAAAGGGTCTGAGTAGTAAAATTGTAAATAAATATGTAATAATTAAGATATTAATTTCTATCAATTATATTAGAATTTTGACCTTTATAAAAATAGTAATAAGAGGTAGAAAAAATTCCTTAGCTAAAAACTAACTAATATGGCTGAGACAAGGTCTGAGATTCATAGTGCAAAACTAGGACACTATCATAAAATAGGATATGATCTTCATTTTATGATTGGATAAGAATGCCAAAAGTCAACAGGTGGCACTAGTGTTGTAGTCCACCTCTACTACTATTCTTCAAGAGATTTAAACTTTTTAGGTTTTGTTCACTATGCATATGTGACCCTATCTATGAAGTTTTGGTAGATTGAAGTCTTTAGAGATCCCAATAGAGCATATTTTATCTTCAAACCCTATACTCAATTATGATTTAACCAATTTATAGAAAGAGGGGGGGTTAGTGTATGTAAGATTCATTTAATATGTATCCACACCCATTGTGTGGGCAAATTGCCTACATACCAATACTCCAAAGATGGATTAAGCCATATGTAGTTCTCCCACTTGATGTTTTTGTGAAATAGAGTGTATGAATATGTAAAATACTAAACTAGATGTTATTGAGGTGGCTAGGGATTGGTGTAAGGATTGAATAAGCTTGTAAATGAATTGGATGGATGTATAGATAGAATAGGGAACATTTCTTGAGTAGTCTTGTTTGTATTCTTTCTTGTTTAGTGATATTTTCTAACCCTTTTTGAATGATCTTTGAATGGGATTTTATAGGAATCTATTGGTCATGGGTTGAATTTACTTGCATTAGGATGATAAGGATAAGCATGTAGAAATAGAAGAAACTAATCATTATGGCCAAAAATGCTTTTGGATAGGAGCACTAAAAGTGAATAGGAGTGGCACCAATGATATAGTCCAAGTGTGTGACTATTATCATAAGTTGATAGGGCCTAGAGGGATCGATTAGTCACGGAAAAAGTATTTTGGCTGAGCTAGGATTAAATATAGAAGGCTATAAATGACTGGGAATTAGTGAAAAGAGGCCTATGAGGGTCTTGAGAGCAATAAAGAGGGACCTAAGGGTTAGGTGTCATAAGCCACACTCAAGTTACCAATTTTTTCATTTTGTATGACTACATTTGCCCCCCTTTATTCCAATGATGAAGCACAAGAAAAATACTAGGATAAAATAAAAATAAAAAGAATACCCAAAATTACCTATAAGGGTGAATCCCATGAAGCTATGTGATGCTAGGTGTGTATAGAGAGACCATGATGTGAAGTGTGAATCTATATGATAAAATAAAGAGTAGATCAACTCTTACTAGATATGGTATATCTAAAATATGAACATACAAAACCTAGGTGTGTGTGTGTGTGTGTGTGTGTGTGTGTGCGCGCGCGCGCGCGCGTGTGTGTGTGTGTGTGTGTGTGTGTGTGTGTGTGTGAGAGAGAGAGAGAGAGAGGAATGAATAAACCTAATCGAGTACACTAACCAATACAAAACCTATTGTGATGTTGAGTGATGTTGGATGATGTTGTACCAAGAGTAATATCATGAATGGAGTTGAGTGTTTAATTCCCTAAAAGTGGCTCAAGAATGTAAAGCCTAATCATTTTTCTCTATTATTTCACACTAAGTGAATCTATTTGATCATGTGTGTGCTAGTATATTTTTGGACTGTGTGTTCAATCCCTCTAAATAGGTGGCTCAAGAATACAAAGGTTAGCTAGTCCTTTGGCTCCATCATTACCTTATAAAGTTAAAATATAAATTGATACTAGTATGAAATGTGTGTAGAATGAGATGGCTCCTTAATCCCATGAATAATCTATAATCTAAAAATTCTGGTGTGGATAGGTGAATGTATGTTAGAAACTAGACCATTCTTGGCCACTCTAAAAGATGGACATTAGGATTGTATGAAATCCACTCTGAAACTAGCCACTAGGCTTGTATGAAATCCATTATCAAATGTGGAGGTTAGGTTTGAATGAAAGACACTCCAAAATTATGCCAACCACCTATAGATGGAATAAGGTACACAACTATTGAGAATGTCTAGGTAATGTTAAACTTGAAAAGCAAAGAAAAGAAATGTGTCGCACACATTACCCCTAATCACTAGTGTCCAAAATATGGATTCTGATCTAGAAGTTATAGAAACTATCATATCTGAAATTATAAGTGAGATCCATAATGCCACACATAATTCCCCCTATATCTATATTCTTTAAGGAGAAGTGTACTGAAAACTATGAATTTTGAACTAGTCTGATTATACAAAATTGTAGTTCAACCTAATTTTTTGCTTGATTCTAGAAAGTCTAGTTTTTATGTTGTTTAGATAAGAGCACCAAAAATGTATAGTGGTGTCACAAAAAATTGTAGTCCAATCTTAATGATGTTATCCTTAGCTAAATATGATGACTCTTCTAACATTTTCACTATCTGTCTAGTCTATTCTAACTAGTTTGATGTCTAGGTACTATTATAGGTGTCCTAAATGCTGATTTTTTTTACCACTAGGAGCTTTGATCTTTGTGAAAAACCCTATTTATTTACCTCTCTTCTAAGGTTAGTAATGGATAACCTAAAAATACTACCCTAAAAAAAAATATCGCTACAAGTATGTTATGCTGCAAACATACATGATATAGCAATGATAATTGACAATATATCTCAAGATATAACTTGGTTTGTAATGAGAGATTATTAGATCAATAAGGGTATGCCTATATAGGTATAACAATTTAATAGTATGTGTAATTTATTAAACTAAAACATGAAGTATATTTAGTTGTTAGTTGGCAAGGAGGGATGGAGTATGATGTTATCATGGCATCCAAGATAATAAGATAATGCATGATGTGGATCATGGCATTGAAAAAAATGAAAATCAAATAAGAAACAAGCACACAAGGTAAGAAGCAAGAAGCGTATAGGATGACCAAGGGGCCAAAAAAATAATGGACATGGGTAAATGTCACTCATATTGGAAATTAATCATATAAGGCATGGTCAAATGCTAAATACACATATAATTGAAAAAATCAAGGTTTGTGTGGAAGCCACAATCACATATAAGAGTATAAGCAAAGGAAATTGGAAAATGTCCTAAGGCACACACATGAATAGAAGAAAAGTACATTGGTAAATGTCTTAAGACACATACAGGAGACAATTTGGAATTGAGAAATGTAATCACATCTAGCTACATGAAGCAAAAAGTGGAAGCATGTAAAAAATGGAAATACAATTACCTCTAACTAATCAAAGAAATAATGTGAAAGTATGTAAGACATGATAATACAAGACTAGGTATATGCTAAGAAAAACACAATATACTAGTGAGTGTCGATGGAGTAATTTGTGTAAGCTAGTAAATAATGTACATCATCATGATAACTAGATTGTGTGGTGTAGAAATGATATAACCTAGATGGTGTAGTCATGTATAAGATGCCCCTGGGGGGTAAATATATTAATGTACATCTTGAATTTAGAAATAGGATGCCCCCTCAATGCGTAGATTAAAGGAATCAAGGAGTTGGACATCACTGCACACACTCAAATAAGATCAAGTAAAGTATGGTAATGCAGATAAATTGACAAACAATAGCATAAAATGACAAATGTAAGTCTAACATGATAGTATAAATGTAAGGCATGGATGATGCATAAAATCAAAATATTTTTGGTATTTTTGGATTATTTGCATGTTTTGCATTTTAAAATGTTTGGATATTTTTAAATTTTGGATATATTTGATTTTTTTTGAATTTTTGGGATTATTTTCTATGTCCAATCAATCACAGGAAGATTATATACAATCAAGTAAAGGAAAATATGTACATGTAATCATTAGGAGACCATGTACAAGAAATTGAAAATAAGCTATGCATAAGTAATACTAAGAATAAATGATACTAATTGATGAGTCTCATGAGAGAATCCCTATCATGGTGTCCTATATCAAATAAAGGAATCATGTGTGATTGTAAAGCATGAGGGAATGGCTATGGATTTGACTCTAACTAAAAATTCATTGTCGATATCTTGGAAATCATAATAACCTGTATTGTTCAACTCATCATTATCATCTTGATTTTAAACCAATGGAATGATAGTGTTTAAATTTGTTGTATTTGGATATTTTCATTTGATAAATTGTGTCTATGAATGAATTGTGTTAGGATGTTCAATAAGTCCTAAACCTTGGTGATAAACATTATCAACTACTAGAATAGTAGTGATACCTTGAGCATGCTTTCCCAACCATTTACCTTGAAAATCAAATTGTTTTAGATATTTTTGACCAAATCCATACCACTTTATAAGTTGACCCTCATTTTGGAGAAGTATATTTTCATTTGTTTCATGCTTTAATTTTGCTTGTGGTATTGTTTCTTGCTTTGATTTTACTTTTTGATCCTTTTGTTTTTTTGAGTTACGATTTGGTAATCACTTTCGTATTGTTTTTGAATTTGACCCTTTGTGAATGGTTTATTGTGTCACTATGGATTGCTTGATTGATTTACCTTATATAGGATCCTCATTAGCAATTATCTATTATATATGTTTTTTCAATGCCAAACATGAGTCTATGTGATGCCCATGCATTCTATAATATGCAAAATAATATTTGGATCTTCTCACTAGATGTAGAGGAGGTATTTTGATAAACGTATATTCAATCATTTCCCTTAGTAACTCACTTGAAATCTTATTTGATCTTTGAATATCTATTTTTAGAGTTACTTTGTTGTGATTTCTTGTTTTAATATGTAAGATTATTTACAACCAAGTGACTAGGTGAAGGTACATATATATGATTGACACTAGGGTTCCTTTGAGGCATTTGTATTATAATTTTATTTTTCAATGTTGTGATATTTTCATGTAATACCTGATTTTGTGTTTGTAAATCTAAAATTACCTTGCTCATACTAGTGATTTTATCCTTTAGAGTCTCACAAATGTAAACCCTAGTTGCTTCTGATTGAACATATAAGCACATATGTTTAAGAGGTTTTGAAGAAGCTATAGGATGAATGTATACATTAGGGATAATAGCATAGGCTACCTAACCTTGTGGATAGGTGATAACATGGACCTAGTTAGAAAGAAAGTAGTTAGAAAGGAGGATAAGATATGACATTGAAAATTGATAGGTGGTAGTTAGCTTATGTAAAAACCATGTATATGAGATGAAATGCATATAATTTTTATATCAATAGGATTATAAGGAACAATCCACATGATAGATGTCAAACAAGGGATAGAGGGCATGAAACTTTGCACTAATGCATAAAGAATTATGACTTATGTTATGATATTTCTAATGTGTTTAGCATGATAAACTTGAAAAAAAAATCATATGAGAGATAGAAACTAAGGGATAGAGAGCATGAAATTGTGCAAGAATGAATAATTTTTTTTGAAATGTAACATGACATTTCTAATGTGTTTAGAAAAATAGAGTTGGGAATTATTTGGCATGAGTGAGAGAGAGCATTCAAAAGGAATATTGAAATATTGTGTATTTTAAACAATAAATTTTGTAATATCATCCCTTATTATAAAAATTAAGCATGAAATGCAAAGAATAAAGCTTTATACTAACATATGGTATAATTCACCATTCATGTACATGATATTACATATGGTATGTCTTCTTATTATTTGTAAAAAATGTAATTTTTAAAAAAAAAAAATAAGTGAGATCCATTTTTGTAATTTGATTGTAGATGTAAGGTGATACATCAAGAAGCAATGGGACTTATTATAGGCAACTAGGTTTTGAAAAATAATTATTTTGAAAATTTACTATAAAAATTTTAAATTGAAAGTGAATTTGTAAGTTAAATATGCAAGTAAAAAATCAAAAATTTATTGGAAATTTTGTGATTTAAAGAGACCTAGTAGATTCAAATAGGGTTTTGAAAAATAAATATTTTTGAAAATTACTATTGAATTTTAAAATTAAAGGTGATTTTTTTTTAATATGCTACTAAAAAATAAAAAAATTATTGGAAAATTATTAGGAAAATACTGGGACCTAGTATGGACAAATAAAATTTGAAATAAAATTATTTTAAAATTACTATAAAAATTTAAAATTTAATGCTAAGTTTTTATTTTATTATGCAGGTAAAAAATTAGAAAAATACAGGAAAAAATAGTAAGAAATTTACCCCAGGGTTTCTAGGGTTTTTATGCACAAATGAAGTTAGGTTCACCAACTGATTTAACCTATTTAGGAATATTGGCATATTATTCCTAATTTAGTTAAATGGTCTGAGTAGTAAAATTAGTAAATAAATATGTAATAATTAAACTACTTGTTTTTGTAAATTAGACTGCAATTTTGACCTTTTTAAAAATAGTAATAAGAGGGAGAAAATATGACTTAGCTAAAAATTGACTAATATGACCGAGATAGGGCCTAGTATTCACTATGTAGGATTGGGACACTATTCCAAACTAGGATTTGATCTTGATTTTATTATTTGATAGGAGTGTTGAAAGAAGATAGGAGTTGCACCTATGCTTTATTTCAAGTGTGGTGTTATTGTCTTGATTTGATGAGGCTTGGGGGGATGGATTAGTCATGGAAAAAGTAGTATAATTGAGCTGAGATTAAGTCTAGAAGGCTACAAATGATTATAAATAATTGAAAAGAGTCCTATGAGGGTCATGAGAGAAAATAAGAGGGACCTAAGGGTTGGGTGTCATAGTCCACACTCAATTTGCCATTTTTTGCATTTTATATGGTTAAAGAAAGCTTTTAGGCCTAAAATTCATTCTCAAGCATTAGACACAAACCTATCATACTCGAGAGGTTACTATTTTAAGCTTAGAACTTTACAGAGGATCTGCATGGGAAGTATTGAATATTAGATCTGTTATGGAGGTCCCCACACTATAATATTTTGGCATTTGTTTTTCATCAAAGGTTTTATACACTATGAACAATCATTAAGGAAGAGTAGTTAAAAATACTATTTTTCCTTAAGAGGAGCCCAATAAGGCATAAATTTTTGAATATAATGTCAAAGAGGGAAATATATGGGATCAAAATATCTTAGGGGAAATTAAATACCTATATTCATTTAAACCTTATGGCATTATTCATAAAATCATATCCCTTATGTATTTGAATCATTGTTAATAATGAGAAGCACCTTAAACCATGTTAAAACCCTTTCAAATACCCAATGGAGTAAATTAACTTCCTAAGGGGTCCAAATGAATTAAATTGACCTTTAAAACACATGAAAAATATTAATCACTCTAAGAGGTTCCTCACCATTTAATTTGACTCTACTTTCACTTGTATAGATGTATTTAATGTTGTACTTTTATAAGATTTTAGGTTCAAAATAGGGTTTTTAAACGCATGAAATAATGAAAATCATTGGGTAACCTGGTGTGGAAGATCATATACTTTATTATAGCCCAAATTACACTCTCTTTATTCTTAAATTTCCCCTACATGTCTAACTTCTAAAGGCAATGTATAAATGCTTATGCTAAAAATCATTGGGTAAGTTGGTGTGGAAGATCATATACCTTATTATAGCCCAAATTACACTCTCTTTATTCTTAAATTTCCCCTACATGTCTAAATTTTAAAGGCAGTGTATAAATGCTTATGCAAAGCATATATGGTTACCTAAGAGATTTAAAACAACATGGTTGAAGCACTTACAAGATATGAGTCATACTATAATATGGTTTTTTACCTTTGAGATATGCCCATAAATTTTTTATCAAGTTCTCATTAAGGTCTTATTTCTATTCCAATGGCTAATACCAAATAAATCAAAACTATGTACTAGCAAATGGATATGGCCAATAAAGAATAATCTCTACAATGACTAGGTGTGAAGAAAGGTGTCAATTAAAGACAACATAGCATATCTAAGTGTCAAGGAGAGTATATTGTAGTTTAAAATGTGTTATAAAATCATATTCAACTTTTCATTTATCAAATCCAATCATGAGGGTAGTTTCAAATGGGGTTGATGAGTTATCTAAGGAATTGAGGATTCTCTTATATGATATTCTTCTATAAACCAATCATCAAGAATGAAACACATGATAAAGATATGTACAAAACTAATCTTATACTCTCTTCTTCTATTTTAAATGACTTGGATGAAGTGAAAGTTTTCATTGGAGTTAATCCTATGCCTCTCTTCTATCTCTCCTTAATTTCTCCTATATATGCTACCTTGAGTGGCTTGTTATGGATCCTTTGGATGAGTATGGTGAATCCCTTCTCAAATAAATACTTGTACTATGCCTTTGAATATTTAATAAATCTGATTCTTACATTCTCAAATTATTTAAATTTGTGTACTTATGTGATTGTTGAGGAATGCTAGTAAAATTTCCTTCACTCTCTCTCATTTATCCTCTCTTACCTCCTTGAAAAATGGATTGTATTATTATAGGTTACATTGTGATTTCGGATAGATTTTCATAGTTTAGAAGTGGATTCGATTCATTATTGCTTTGTTTGGACTTCTTGATTGGCTCTTTAATTCAATATATTATCTATGACCTCCATGTTGAAACACTCATGCTTGAAGGTCTTTGTTGAGTAGTGTGATCAGATTTAGGCCTAACTCATGCCATTAGTGCATTATGGTCAAGTGTAGGGTTTTAATTTGGTGTATCACCTCCCTAGTTTAGTTCATTTTAATTTTCTCTCTCCCTTTTCCCTTGTAAGTAATAGGTCTAGTAATAATTTTAATGGTAATAGCATCAAGGGAGCTATCCCTATCTAGAGATTCACCTCATTGATTATGAAACCCATAGCCTAGAGGTCTCTCCATGATATCATTCAAGTGAGGAAGCTTGGATAACATCCTAAAGGGTACAAGTTTTGATGATAAAAATAACAAACAAAACCTGCGTCTTTTTATTATTTTAAAATTACTTAATTTATTTATCTTTTCACTTTGTGATATTTTCCAATTAACATAACCAAAATACTAAACAAAGTTACAAAGATAATTTTTAATTAATTTTGTTTGGGGTAATTTTGATTTTTCTTTACCTCATTATAATTTCACCAAAAATGGACAAGAATATAATATAACAAGACCAATGACACTCAAGTTTATACCAACTAAAATGAATTCAAAGTTAACAAAATATAGTTTGAGTTCCCATAAATATATTAATAAAAACCACCACTCAAATAATATGCTTCACATACTATGAAAATCATGACAAATGATGTACCTAATTGATGTAAATAGACCTGATTCATTATAAAGGAAAACCATGCAAGTAATATTTATTATTTAAGAAAAGTAATGACTAACATTCATTTCACTCAAGAAAAATAGAATGTGGTGTGTATGTATTTGTATTATTTATATCAATACCCAATTATAGTATATAATCCCCTCTCTTTACAATACTCTCCCTCTATACTACTTGTGAGGGTGGGATAATCCTAAAACCACCTTAATCAAATAAACATGTACTTAGTCCTAGATTATAAAAATAATAAATATATATAAGCATCAATAAACTAATGTAACATAATCATTTACAAAGAAATAATAGTTAAAATTATCATGGAACATAGTGTAAATGTGTGCAAATTTTATCCAACATAACTGATGACAAAACAACAATACAACTATCAATCATACAAGATTCATACCTAGATCAGACATAAAAATTATAACTTGAAATCAATAGTATAAGCTTAATACTTATTTTTTAATCAAGATAATCTTGTGAGTATCAATTATTATGATTTTTTATACTATGACCACCCTTGGATCTTAAACTTGTAGTGCATTCTAATTTGAAACATGTGTAGGATCAAAAATATACTTCTTAAGATAAGGTACATGAAAATTATTATGCATTTAAACTAAAGGTGATGGTAATGAAAGTATATATGCTACATGATTAATCACTTATATAATCTCTAAGGATCCCACATATCTCAATGATAATTTCTTTAATTTCATAAATTTAATAGAGCTCTTTTAGGTTTTGACTTGTATAAGAAATTTACCTCCAATAAATAACTACCCTGCCATTATTTTTAGACCATCATAAAATTTATGCTTATCATTGGATTCAACCAATATTTGATTTATTAAATTTATTATTTCTTCTATTTATACAAGTATATCATGTTTAAATACCACTCTATATTATAATTTATCCTATTTGATTGGTGTTTTACACCTCCTAACATATAATGCCTCAAAAAAAGATATTTTAAATATGATTGGTATGAGTTGTAATAAGCAAACTCAACTAATTATAGGTATTCCTTCCATTTTCATTACTAGTCCATTCAATATATCCTCAAAATATCCTCAAAAATCTGATTTATTATCTCTATTTTCACATCTATTTATTGATGGTAAGTTGTACTAAAGTATTGTTGTGTACCCAAAGCTAGATTAAAAATTTACCAAAATATTAAAGTTGTCTTAGGGTCCCTATTTTAAATGATATTTTCTAGAAACCCATGCAATATATAAATTTATTTCACAAACCTTTGGGTGATCATTGATATATCATCTATTAAATTACCTAGAAGGAATTGAGTTACCTTGGTAAGTTTACCCACAACTACCAAAATCATGTCATGATGATTTTTAAACAAAGGCAATCCTTAGTCAAAGTCCTTGCTTATAAATTATCACTTTCATTATAGTACGAAATGTAGGTACAAAATATAATATGATGCACATGTTTAGCATTAAATCACTAACACTCTAAGCATCTAGACACAAATTTTATCACATATTTTTTAATTCCCTTACACAAATGTAATGGTCTTAATTCTACTAATATCTTACACAGTCTAGGATGTACTAAATATTTAGCATTATGTAACTCCTTTAGCATAATATCCATCAATGTTTTGCTATTGGGAACATATATTATACCATAATACCTCAAAATTAATCATTCTTAAATTGAAAACCATGGTATCTATTATCTTGATAATTCTTAGTGAATGTTTTTATAATAAATTTTTAGAATTCATCTCCAAGTTATAATTTTACTACCTGATCTCCAAAAGTATTTCTTATGGCTAAAGCCACAATGTACCTTTTATGACTAATGACATATGTAAATTCTTTATCTTTATCCTTAATGTAGTTAATGTTGAAGTCATAATTTGAATACAAAATTAACCATCACCTCTATCGAGCATTAAGGTTATGTTGGGTAAATAGGCAATTGAGTCCCAAGTTGTATGTTTTTAACTCTAAAGGCTTTACAAACAAATAATGCCTTTAAACTTACAAAAAATGAAATATGATAGCTATTTATATGTCATGTGGAGCATAGTTTTTCTCATAAGGAATCAATTTCCTTAATTCACAAGCTACAAGTAAAATATTCTACATAAGAAATCCTCATAAACCATATCCTAATCATTTGTTATAAATATAAAATTACTATTTGGATCCATAATTTGCAACATTAGTGTTGAATTAAGCATCTTTTTAGGACCTATAAGGTTTATTTACATTTATAATAATAAATAAAATGCTTCTCTTTATACTGAAGATAGGTGTTTGGATTAGCTATTTTAGATAAAATTAGTACAAACTTTCTACAATAGCTAATTAACCTATGAAACTATACACCACACACACATTTTTGGGTCTTGGCCACTCCATAATGGATCTAATATTAGTTGGATCCACTAAAATTCCTTTGTTAGATATAATGTGTCCCAATTATTATACTATTATTTGAAATAAAACACACTTAGAACACTTTCGATAGATTTTGAGATTTCACAACTATTGTAAGGCCAAACACAAATGTTCAACATGCTCTTCTTCACTTTTGGAATAGATTATAATATCATCCAAAATTACTAGTACAAATTGATCAAGGTAATCCCTAAACACACTATACATGAGGTCTATAAATGTTGTAGGATTATTTTTTAGTCCAAATAGAAGTGTTGTGAAATCAAAATGCCCATAATGAGTTCTCAAAGTTGTTTTTGGAATATATTATAATCTAATTCTCAACTAATGGTACCCAATGTAAAGATTAATATTTTAAAATATTGTTTCACTATGCATTTGATCAAAATACTATCAATACAAGGCAATGGATACATGTTCTTGATTGTTAATTTTTTGAACATTTGGTATTTAATTCATAGACAAAGGGTTTTATATTTATTATTTATAAATATTACAAGTGCACCGTAGGGTGAAACACTTGACTAAATCAAACCTTTAGCCAACATCTCCTAAAGTCAGGCCTTTAACTAAATTAACTTGATTGTTATCATTCTATGGGTGGACTTATATTGTAGTTTTGACATTGAAATGGTATCAATATTGAAATAAAATTCCATTTTTTAAGGTAGACCCAATAATTCATCTACAAAGCATCTTAAAAATCTTGCAAAAGAATATATTATTCTAAACTGGGTTCCTTAGCTTCACCCATTTCATCCATTTTGACTAGGAATGTTTGACATCCATTTAATTGTGCCTTCTTCAATTGAATGTATGAATTTTACCTAATTTTTAACTCTCTATGATATCCTTGAATTTGGGTTTTATTTCCCAAATCATCTACACCCTCAACCTTCTTAGGAAACCAATCAACTTTGGTTTTGTGTTTAGTGAGATATATTACTCCAAGGATCACATCATATGCCCCTAGTAGTATTGCATGAAGATCAATGATAGTATTTAATTGTGAAAACTTTGTTTTATCCTAAATAAGACATTTGTAAACCTTAACCTTTGATCTATTCCCATATTTCATTGACCAAGAATTTTACATAAAATTAGCTCTCATAGACAACTTACTTAACATTATAGGAGAGATAAAACATTAAATGGATCTTGTATTTGTCCAAAAAAAATAGGATGCCCAAATAATGTATATTATACTTAAATGAGAGAGACTTAAATTTATTCTTGATAATTGTCAACTACTGTGTGGATATAGTACTGAAAGGTTCCCTACTATGATATAGATATGGACAAATTCTTATTTATTCCACCTATCTTCCACTGAGGAGAATCATTAGCATAATTATCTCCTCCACCATCTAGTTGGCAAGCTCCCCAAAAGGACTTAGTCATATCAAAATAATTTTGAATCTTGAAATATTTATCCATTTTTATGATTGAAGATTTAGTTCCATCACCCACTATTATACAACCAAACATGAGTGGGTTTACTTTTTTTGCATCATGTTCAAGATTTATAACTAATTGAGTTTTAGCTAGTAATTGACCTTCATCATGCCTTTGATCCTAAGGCTCTTCGTATTCATTAGGTTGTTCTTATGTATCCTCTTATTGAAATTCCTACTGAGGTCCATGAAATTCTCACTGAGTCACTATCCTTTATCTAGTCTCATTTATGATAATGATTAATTTGATCATATTTTTTAACTTGTTATATTTCTAACTGATTAGGATAAAATTTAAGGTTCATAATTGAAGTCCCCTCACCACTTTATTTACCTTGTGCTATTGTCCTCACTTAAAATTAGGATAATATATTTATGTTAAACCTTCTTTATGATACCATAATGTTATAGCCCCACTAGTTTAATCAATATTTACAAGATTTGTTTTAATTCCAGATGGTAAGTTGTACTAAACTTTTATTTTGTATCCAAAGCTAGATTAAAAATTTGCCAAAATATTGAAGTCATCTTAGGGTCCCTAATCGAAATGTTCTTTTCTAGAAACCCATATAATCTATAAATTTATTTCACAAACCTTTTGGTGAGCATTGATGCATCATCTATTTAATTACCTATAATGAAGTGAATTACCTTGGTAATTGTACCCACAACTACCAAAATCATGTGATGATTTTTGAACATAGGCAATCATTAGTCAAAGTCCATGCTAATAAATTGTCACTTTCATTATGGTATGGAATATGGGTACAAAATCCAATATGATACACAAGTTTTACATTAAATCACTGACACTCTAAACATATAGACACAAAGTATATTGCATCCTTTTTGATTCCCTTACACACATATAATGGTCTTAATTCTAACAATATCTTACACACTCTAGGATGTGCTAAATATGGAGCATTATGTAATTCCTTTAGCATAATATCCATCAATGTTTTCCTATCAAGAACATATATTCTATCATCATACCTCAAAATTACATCATTATTAAATTGAAAACCATGGTATCTATTATCTTGATAAATCTCGATCAATGTTTTAATAATAAATTTGTAGAATTCATCTCCAACTGGGCATTTTACTACATGATCTCCAAAAATATTTATTATGGCCAAAGCCACAATGTACCTTTTATGACTAAGGGCATATGTAAGTCTATTATATTTAACCTTAATGTAGTTAATGTCTAAATCATAATTTGAATAAAAAATTAACAATCATCTCTACTGAGTATTAAGGTTATGTTAGGTAAATAGGTAATTGAGTCCCAAGTTATAAGTTTTTAGCTCTAAAGGCTTTCCTAATAATTAATGCCTTTAAACTACAAAACATGAACTATGGTAGCTATTTATATGTCATGTGGATCATAATTTTTCTCATAAGGTTTCAATTTCATTGATTTACATGCTACAACTAAACCATCTTGCATAATAAATCCTCATAAGCCATCTCCTAATCATTTGTTATAAATATAAAATGGCCATTTGGATCCATAATTTTCAACACCAATATTGAATTAAGCCTCTTTTTTAAGACCAAAAAGGTTTATTTGCATTTAGAATACTAAATAAATTGCTTCTCTTTATATTTAAGAGAGGTGTTTGGATTAGCTATTTTACATAAATTTGGTACAAACTTCCTATAGTACCTAATTAAACCATGAAACTATGCACCTCACATACATTTTTGGGTGTTGGCCACTCCATAATGGATCCAATCTTAGTTGGATCCACTCAAATTCCTTTCCCGGATATAATGTGTCCCAATTATTATGCTCTTGTTTTAAATAAAACACACTTATAAAACTTTCCATAGAGTTTTTACTTTCACAAATATTGTAAGACCAAACACAAATGTTCAACATTCTCTTCTTCACTTTTGGAATAGATGATAATATCATCCAAAAATACTAGTAAAAATTGATCAAGGTAATCCCTAAAGACACTATACATGAGGTCTATAAATGTTGTAGGATTATTTTTTAGTCAAAATGGAAGCATTATGAACTCATAATGCCCATAATGAGTCCTAAAAGTTGTTTTTGGAATATATTATAATTTAATTCTCAACTAATGGTACCCAACATACATATTAATATTTTAAAATATTGTTTCACTATGCATTTGATAAAAATATTATCAATGCAAGGCAATGGACAAATTCTCTTTATTGTTAATTTGTTAAACATTTGGTATTCAATTCATATAAAAAGTGTTTTATCTTTATTCCTTATAAATAATACAGGTGCACCCTAGGGTGAAACATTTGGATGAGTCAAGCCTTTAGCCAACATCTCCTAAAGTTGGGTATATACCTCAATTAACTTGATTGTTATAATTCTATGGGAAGAATTAGATTGAAATTTTGACCTTGGAATGGTATCAATATTGAAATCAAATTCAATTTTTCTAGGTAAACCTGATAATTCATCTAGAAAGCATCCTAAAACTCTTGTAGAAAAATATATTATTCTAAACTAGGTTCCTTAGCTTCACTAATTTCATCTATTTTGACTAGGAATACTTGACATCCCTTTAGTTGTGCTTTCAACTAAATGTATGATTTTTGCCTAATTTTTAACTCTCTTTGATATCCTTTAATTTTGGTTTGATTTCCTAAATCATCTAAACCCTCAACCTTCTTAATAAACCAATCAACTTTGGTTTTGTATTTAGTGAGACAATTCACTCCTAGGATCACATCATATGACCCTAGTGTACTACATTAAGATCAATGATAGTAGTTAACTATGAAAACTTTATTTTATCCTCAGTAAGACATCTATCAACCTTAACCTTGGATTCATTCCCATATTACAATGGCAAATAATTTTACATAAAATAAGCTTTCCTATATAATTTACTTAACATTATAGGAAAGATAAAACATTCATGGCTCGCATATCTATCAAAACAAAAATAGGATTCCCAAACAATGTATCTTATACTTAAGTGATAGAGTCTTAAAATTATTCTTGATGGTTTTCAACTACTATGTGAATATAGTTCTAAAAGGTTCCCTCCTATGAAATAGACATGGACAAATTCTTATTTATACCATTTGTCTTCCACTTAGGATAATCATTAGCATAGTTACCTCCTCCACCATCTAGTTGGTAAGATCGCCTAAAGGCCTTAGTCACCTCATAATAATTTTCAATCTTGAAATATTTCTCCATTTTTATGATTGAATCTTTAGTTCCATCACCCACTATTATACCACCAAACTTGAATGGGTTTACTTTTTTTGCATCATGTTCAATATTTTTAACTAATTGAGCTTTAGCTAGCTATTGACCTTCATTATGCTCTTAATCTTGAGGCTCTTCCTATTCATTATTTTTTTCTTATGTAACCTCTTTTTCACATTTTTATTTAGGTCCATGAAATTTTCACTCTAGAGTTACTATCCTATATCTAGTCTCATTTATGATAATGATTAATTTGATCAAAATTTTTAACTTATTTTATTGATACCTGATTAGTATCAACTTGAAGGTTCACATTCAAAGTCACCTCACCACTAAATTTACCTTGTGATATTGTCCTCACTTAAAATTAGGATAATATATTTATGTTAGTGGACTCATTAGGTCATAGTGTTAAACCTTCACTATGATACCACAATGTTATATCCCCATTGGTTTAATCAAGATTTACAAGATTTTTGTAATTCCAAATGGTTTACTTATAAAAGCATATATAAATATTTTTAAATTCACTATTTGACTATTAAATACATTGAAATCAATAAATCCTAAAAATTAACAACCTACTAGTTAATAAAATGATCCATTTAGTTTCCAAATAGCCTATGACAGATTATAAGATGAAAATTTATCATAAAATAAATAGTGAAATTAAAGTACATCAAATTATTAATATATTATATAAATACAACTTTAAATAAAATGGTTGAGTATTTGAATAGAGGAAAATCATGATCTCAGTGCTTTACCTCCAACCATAGACCATCAGTCTCCCACACACCTCCCCATTAGGAGATCCATTACAATAATACAATGTGTATATAGCATACATAAGTTGGTCTTCACAATTTTTTTAATTGTATAAGATCATATTACAAATTTATACAACACATGTTTAGTCATCAATATTAATAAACATATAGTTACTTATGCAATTCATACTCATAATTTACCGTCATAACTAACAACCATACTAATTTAATAACATCCAAAGAAAATAAAAGAAGTTTTAGGTTTAATATCTCAATAATTGTTAACTACACATTTACATGCATCAATGAATACAATCATCAAAAAATTCTTTTATTCATACCAATGAAATAGTTTTTGTATACCAATTATTATCCATTATTAATTTACTAGATTCCTCATTATCCTATAAAATGTATGTGTCTATGAAATAGCCATTTATATACTTGTTTGTGTGTGTGTGGGTGTGGGTGTGGGTGGGAGTGTGTGTGTGTGTGTGTGTGTGTGTGTGTGTGTGTGTGTGTGTGTGTGTGTGTGTGTGTGTGTGTGTGTGTGTGTGTGTGTGTGTGTGTGTGTGTGTGTGTGTGTGTGTGTGTGTGTGTGTGTGTGTGTGTGTGTGTGTGTGTGTGTGCGTGCGTGCGTGTGCGTGCATTTGCGTGTGTGCGTGTGAACCCATAAATATGAATGAATACCAAAAGTATACATGTACATATAAAACACATACTAGGTTACTAACTAAATTATGTATTATAAATTCAACTATCCAACTTGAATTTTAATAGAGTTCATCTTAGGTCCTCAATTTTTATTATTTATATACCTATATAAAATTAAAATCATCATACAATAATTATATTGCATGTTTTTTATGCTACCATGTCTTTATATTTCCCTTAATTTTAACAAGCATTAAAAATACCCAATCCATCTCCATTTAAATGAACTATGGATACTCATTAAAACCCATTTATATAAACTCAAATTACCTTATAGTAACCTAAAATTGCATTAGATCATCAAAAGGAAATAATTAGTTACATGGATTTCATATATTTACATGAATAAAAGGATGTAATTATATTTATTTGTACATATAAATATATATACATTCACTTATGCATACGACTAAAATAACTTTCCAATACTTGGCTAAGTATTTACAAATCTGATCACATCTTTACACATGATCATAAATGTGAATGTGTGTATATACATATAGATTTTTATAGGTTTATATATATATATATATATATGTATATATGTATATATATATATATATATATATATATATATATATGCACACACACACACAAATATATATACATTCACTTATGCATACAGCTAAAATAACTTTCCAATACTCGGCTAAGTCTTTACAAATTTGATCACATCTTTACACATGATCATAAATGTGAATGTGTGTGTATATATAAATTTTTATATGTTTATATATATATATATATATATATATATATATATATATATATATATATATATATATATATGCACGTGTGCACACACACACACATTTTATTCAATTATAATAGATAACTAGTAACTCTAATGTAGGCTACATTAATATTGTAATGCCCAATTCTTTCTAAATATATCTCAGTATTATCCCTATATGCATGAGCCCTAGGGTTTTAGTCTAAGATTTTATCCAAAGAATATAGTTTTATTTATACATAGTTTTGGTAACTTGTGTACATGCCTTTATATAGAATCAAATTATATCCCCAAGTCTATATGCATGAACCCCAATTTTTTTTTTGACTAAAAACTATCATTTCTCACATTCAAACAATATATATAATAACCCATAACAAGAATCAAATTTTTCTTGGCATCCAAGTCTGAAATAAATAAAATATGAATTGACCTGGTTATATGATGATTAAAATATCAATGTGTGGAAAGATAAAATTTATCCTCCTTTACATGTTAATTTTACGTCCCCTTTTTATATTATTATTTTACCAGAATCTATCCACATTTTTCATGACCTAGAAACTCTCCTACAACTCTACAATTTCACCATCATGAAAATTGAAATCCTCAGTGCACAAACTAAACCAATGGCCATTAACTTCAATCATTCACTCTAATTTTAGCATGGTAGAATCATGAAACCCTTAAACTACCCAAATGGTTAAGTCAAATCCCAAATCATGTCAACAAATAAAACCTAATTGATTTCATTATTTTCAAATAATCTAGCTTATTTACCTTTTCACTTCATGATATTTTCTAATGAACATAACCCAAATCTTGAACCAAGTTCCAAAGTTCCTTTTTTAATTAATTTTCTTTCTCATGTTTTTACCTTTTTTGACTCCTTATAATGTCACTGAAAATGGGTAAGTAAAAAATTGAACAAGACCAATGACACTCACGCTTCTACCAAGTATAATGCATGCAAAATTAACACAATGTAGTTTTAATTAACATAAAGATTTTAAGAAACATAACCACTCAAATCATAGACTTCACATACTATGAAAATCATAACAAGTGATGTACCTAGTCAATGTAAATAGGCCTAATTCACCATAAGGGAAAATAATGCATGCAATATTTATCATTTAAGTATAATAATGACTAATATTCATTTCACTAAAGAAAACTAGAATTTGGTGTGTGTACTTTGACTTATTTATCTCAAACCTCAATGTTTTTATCTATAGTCCACTCTCTAATGATACTCTTCATTTGTACTTCCTGTGAGGATGGGAAAATCCTACAACCACCTCAATTAAATAAATAGATAGTTAGTTTGATATTATAATAATGATCAATATATAAGAATCAATAAACCACTATAATGTAAATCATCTTAAAATTAATTCATAATCAGCATCATCATGGAATATCCAAAATACTAACTAATCATAAAATAACAATATGAATATCAATCATACAACATACATACCTAGATCAGACATAAAAATAAAAAATTTAAATCTTTAGTTTTGTGTCCCCTACTAATTACTTAAGTATTTTTTATAGAGTGAGACATGACATGAAAAACTAATAGATAATTCAAATTTAAATGATGTATACTTTGACACATATAAAATAAATGCAACTATGATGTATCACACAAACAAGATATAAAAATAATTTAAAAATAGTAGGTTAAGAAGGCTCTTAGCTTATTTTATGTTTTTTCCATGTTAAGGATTTATATGTAGTTTTTTAATATATTTTATTATTAAATATGTGTGTATTTAGATTCATAATTGAATGTCTAATCTACATGAGACACTAATGTTAGACTAGGGTGGGTTCATCAAAATTTATATCTGGGGTTGACATTACTATCTAGGAGTCTTACACTTCACTGTTTCTATCTAGGGTGATATGCCTATTCTTGTTAAGCTCACTTTTTACCTATAATTTCCTTTATACCTACATAGAGTAACATGTGTAACTTCTTATTTTATGAATACCTAGATCTTGCAACTATGATCTATAATACCTTATAAAAGGGTTAGAATTTTGGGTTGATTTATCCTTCAATACCCCTTGTATCTAAGCATTTCCTATATTACCAATACTCTGAAGAGGGTTTAATTTCATGTATTTCTCCCTCTAATATGAGTGTGTGGAGCATAATTTAGATATCAATTTATATATTATTTCACTTAAACCTAGTCTTGATAGAATCATTCCTATTATATTTTTATACTTTAATATTAAAATTAGTAATGAACTAAATCAGTGTGCATTTTTGAAAATATTTTTTATCACAATGAACGGTTGTCTTTTAATTCCTTCAAGGGAATTGATACTTGTCGAAGTCTCAAATTTTAGTAATTGGATTTATTAAGATGAAAAATATGATGCAAAGGGTCTAATGTGTGAAATTAATGGTTTGGAAGGAAATGTGCGTGAATTAAATAAATAAAAAGACCCTTAGACACTTTTGTAAATCTCAATCACTAACATCGATGTTAATGTCCATAACTAATGAAGGCTCCCTCAATCAAGGAAAGTTATATGTTCTAATAAAACAAGACTAAGGATTATTATTAAATATTGAGTCTTATATTGATAAAATAATATTTTGCATAATCAAATAAAGTCAATAAGATATAAAAATAATAAGCCAAATATGATAATAAGTCTTTAATTCACAATTGAGAGTCGATATGTATAAAGTCACATAAAATCATAGTGTAAAAAGGATTTTACCAATTTTGGGTATATACAAATGCCCCTCCTTTAATATATCATTTTAAATGTGACTATAAAAGATTTAAATTAAAGAGATAAAGTGAATGTAGACCTATGTTGGTGTTATTAAGCTTGCATATGTGTTTGTCATAGTTTCCATGTGTTTTCCTTAAAATCAAATGCATGTAATCAAATAAATGTTTGCCTATAAAAAGATATAGTCATCATATGTAGTAAAATAAATTGAATGAATAACTAAACCTATGTGTGCATGTTGTATTATTTTAATTTTGGAGTATGTTTGTGATCTAGATAAAGTAGATGTCATAGATCATCAATTAACTTGATAAATGGAGAAGGATGATTGTAGTCTTGTTCCCTTTCTGGCCATGCACATGGAAAATATTCTATTCAATAATGAGAATGTAGTGTTTATACCATTAAACATAATTCACGTCAACCACATTACCCATATACATAGTATTTATTTTAAAAGGAGGAGTCCCCATTTAGACTCATGGAGTAGTGTTAAATTTTTAATCATCACTGAATTAAAATCACATCACTTGAGTAACTAATATATCAGTAATTTTGAACCCTAAGATGAAAGTTTGGAACACATAATGGGTTTTATATTCCATGGACATTGAACACCACTAAACCTTATTATATATTAACTTGAAATTCATTAATAAATTTCTATAGATAGACTTATATATAAAAGGTTGTTCCACATTTGAAATTTTTTACTAAGTACCAAAGGTGTAGATAAGTGAATATGCATGAACTAACATCACGCCCTAACAAATTGATGTCTAATGTAATATGAAGTAATTTATATATGTGTTTAATGGTTATTTTTATTTAAAATTAAAATTTAATAGAACACTAAGCTATTGAAATAATAATTTATATTACATAATATACATAACTTAAATGTATAATTTAATAATTTACAAAAATTAGAATAAGATATAAATAGTAAATTCCAATAGAATATGTAAACCTAACTTATATTTGACTTATTATAGATATACATGAGCATCATTGATATAGAACTGATTGGGAAGATTTGTGAATGATGTCATAGTCAAAGATATGATTTTATGATGTAAAAGTATAGGTCCACACTCGAGTAGACACAGATGCAATGCAACCTTGTCTATTGATTGTAGTCATATCTAGGCTAATTGTGTGATTAATATTTTGGTTTGAGTGCCTATGACTATTAAAAATGTAGTGTTGACTATTTACTAGTGTTGATGTGACACATATATGTCCTTGAAATTCAAAACCCTTGTTCCTACAAAAAAACCAAATAAAGATAAAATATAAAAAGGGGGGAATCAAACAAGGAGAATAACTAAGATATCCATATAAAATACCATGTAATATGAGTGTTTCCTACATATCCCAAAATAGATTCAGGTTGACATAGGTCTCCCTCCTAGAGTGAGTGTGTGAATCTTGATATTACACTACATGGATGCAAATTTGATAATAAATTATCTTGATTTATAATAAAATAGATTTTGGCCTATCTTATGACTTATACAATAAATTATAACATGAATTGGAAACACTAGTGATTTTTTTCTCAATGTGTAGTGTTTTTTGTAAGATTATCTAGTTGTTATATTTATTGACTTTTATGTGCTTGTATAGTGGAAAATTCAAAATATTTTTATTAACCAACTTTGATAAAAGTGCCATAAGGCCATACTTGGATCTTATCAAATTTGTAAATTTTCCATCAGAACATTAAGTACAAGGTTACACTAATGGACAAGGCTGAGCTATGACATTATTCTAACTAGTGCAGTCTTATCCCAAAAGACAAAAAATGTTGAAACTTGTTTGACAAGAATCTATGAGAATAATAGAGGTGGTTGGATGATTTTTTCAACATTTGTAAGATGATGAATAGAATAGTGATGGCTCTCATAGATATTTCAAGTTAAAAAAGTTATGAATAGGGAAAATAAGATAAGAATGTCAAGATTAAATATTATCAATCACTTAATGATAAATTAGAGTGTCTAGATTCACCCCTTATTTTGGTGATGTAATAAAGTGAATTTACTAGTATAAAGGAGATCTAAACTTAAGTGTATGTAAAAAAAAATTCTTTTGATGTGAAGGCATATTGTGTAATATGAATATATGAAAATAATATAAAAATTCCATTGAAATTAGTTATTTTCCATATATGAGAATTGAAAATCTGAAACTTGAAATTGGAAATTTGACAAGAGATCAAGGAAAAAATATGCCTTAAATAGTATGAAATATAATTACACTGTAACTTGAAAGTGGATATGTATGTTCCCACTTAATAAGGAATTTAGATAAATGTTAAACATTTTCTAAATTGATAATGATCAAATATCAATTTAAAAATAGGTGAAATCCCTTTTGTTATAAATATTGTATTCTCCAACTCTCATAGAGTATTTTTATAGAATAGTTGAAGGATGGAACAACCAAATGGTGATTGATATTCTATAACCATAGACATTGAGTGTCACTAAACTCAAATATGGTAGAATAAGTGGTGAAAACACCAAATTTGGCTTGATTAAGTGCAACCATAGACATTGATTATCTCTAGACTATAATGTGGTACACTTGTAAAATGAGATGAATCACACCACTAAAAATGGATATAGATTCTATTTGAAAAAGAGAAATATTAAATTTTTAATGTAGTAACATGAACATTAAATATTATCATTCCCATTATATTGTAATAAATTCATATATAATGTAAATTAAACTTGTAATTATTTAAAAAATGTAACTACAACTATTTTTTACATGCCCTTACATATGCATCAAATATATGTGTTTGTAGGAATGAGTGAACATGCTTAGAATATGCCCCCATAATCTAAAAATCATAAACCATAATATAATTTTGAAAAATTTATAATGTCATAAATCTAAAATGTATTGCTCATGAGCACTTGAATTCACAAGCAAAGGCCATTGTGATGACCTCATTTTGAGATGAGAGATATAGCCTACAAATCACTTGTATCAAAATAAAACATATAAAATATGTGAAAGTTATAATCATGTTGTAGAATATGAATCTCTTGAATTATATTTCACCATATTAGTGCATATAACATTGAATTTCTAATGAAACATGCGTTAGATATATAACATTAAAGTTACATAAGCATCATGTGCATGATATATATCATGAAACAAGGATAAAAATATAAAATATAAGCTATGGATGATAATAATCATAATTCCATAGTTTTAAATAATGAAAATATAAGTAATGCCATAAAATATAACATAATTTTACTATAATGTCATAATTTAGAACATAAAGGGCACATACAATGAACATGTGAATTTCAGACAAACAAACAAGGATAAGGGCCATATACAAATGTCATGATGATGCCATGTATATATTTCATGAAAAATGTCAAGGGCCACACACAATAATCAATCAAGCCCTAAATTATTATATAGTAAAGTAATAATTTGAAAAGAATCATAAAGAAAATGAGATTAGTCTACATCAACCATATGTATCAATGTTAGTGCTATACAATATCATATCCATGTAATACAATCTAAAGTATGAGTGACTATTAAAATATTTTTATGATTTATTTCTCAGCATGTTAAAGAGATTATGGATAGATATAATCTATTGAATTATTCATGAAGAACAAAGAAATACTGCTAGCTTAGAAGGTTTTTAGGTAAAAAGGAAGCCCAACATCAAAAAAAGCATGCAATAGTATGTCATGTATCACACTCACATACATCATGAAAATAAATTTTTTATTCAAAGATAAATTAAATATTCAATATAATTAACATGAAATAGAGGAAATTTGTAAATAACATAACTAGAAATATAATAAAATGATTTTGAGGCCCTAATTTTGATTTTCATTGAAAATATTTTGACCTTTCACATTTTTGGAATATATGAATTTTTTGAATTTTTGAACATATTTGATTCAATTTGAATTTTTAAAAAATTAGAATTGAAATTAAATGAAAATTAATAAAAAATAAGGATTTTATAATTGAATAAATATGAAGGATTTTAATAATCCATAAAAAGGTGGTAAAGCTTAATGTGTAGTAAAAAGGAAGGAATGCAAAATTCCCTCAATGTATGTGTGGTTAAATCATAATTTTATAGCACAAAAAATGGATGTGTAGATAAGGATATACATGTATTCAATAGGAAATAGACTATGTGTTCCCATGTGGTATCCAAAATTGTAAATATATGATCTTTTAAGTGCAATGGGAGCCATAACATGATAGATATGTAATTTTAAGCAAGTGAATTTCCATGAAGAATATGCATGGAAATAATTTTAAGATATTTTTTTTATATTTTTTAAATTGGTTTGAAATTAAAGAGGAAGAGTGCCCAAAGTGAAAATAAATCTAGGGTTGTAAGACTACTTATATTTTGGGATTATTACAATTTAATTTTTATGCATATGCTTAACTTTTTTTATTTTGATATGAATCAATACACCTTCAGCTAGTTCATGTTATTTATTTTTTGAATTTGAGAAATAAAAATTAGGTAAATTTATAAATTGAATGAAAAATTAATTTATAATAACTAATTGTCATTTTATTGATTTTATGTCTAATAGTCGGTTCATTATGCATCTATATTTCCTTATGCTTAGTTTTCAATTGCTTTGATGTACTAATGCATACTTGTGTAGGTAATCTAGTTGGAACTTTTGGATTTTATAAATTTTATACCTTATAAACATCTTGTGTTAATTATTGTTCACTTCTTATATTATTAACTTCAGAATGATCAATTATATCATTAACTCTATGCATATCATTGATAAAATCCTTTGAAACCATTATATATTATTTTGGGTATTTTTCAGAAATATTATGTTTAATATTTAGATATTTGTAAGGCAAAGATGAAGACTTAATTATCTTATCATTTAATTTTGTGAAATGAGATAATTTATTTATTTTCAAGATATTTTAGATGTTATTATAACACATAAAAATAATTATAATGATGTTCATTAATGCCATGATAAGTACTAAATAGTTGACCCTCAATTTTATCCACTCGATGTGGAGGGTAATATTAATTCAGGCATAGTTTTATTAAAATTTTATCTAGTAATATATTTAAAATATCATGTGGTAAATCTCTAAAAGTAAATATGAGTGATTTAAATTTATTTGATGTTAAATAATAATTATTATCATTAACTTTAGGAAAGGATTCTAGGACTTTGACTTGTTCTAAGGTAGATTCAAAATATACAAAAATTATTAACCATTAATCTTTTCCTATTGATGTAGAAGATTGTAGTAATTAGGGTGTAGTTTGATTAACCTTTTGTCTAATAATGTATTTAAAATATCTTTTGTGCTATTTGATTAGGGGTTTGTGTAGCACATGCACTTTTAAAAGACAAATTGTAATTTTTTTTCCATTTTACTAGTAATATCTATGGTCAAATTAAATGATTAGAATTTGTTATGTGGATTTTTTATATATAACTTAATGTCCATATGCATATTGTTTGATATTTAAATAGTACCCAATTATTATTTTTAATGCTAAAGCCTCATAACAAAGACCTTAAAATGACTCACAAGTATGATAGAGTATATTTGATGTTAACGGATAAATAAGACATTTATGTAAAATTTATTACACTTTCAAATTAGATAGATGATAAATTAATTAATTCATATAAGTCTTTAATATTAAAATATTATCACAAACTTGATTAGATTATCCTTTATGTAAATAAGGTAACCTCTCATATGTGACATTAGGTCCCTTTTTTTAATGTATTTTATCAAGAAAGTTCTGTCTAATTCTACGTAGGTTTTTATGGATCCATTAATGAGTAAGTGAAATAAAACAAGTGCACACCTCAATAAAATCTTAGGAAATAATAATAATAACATTCCACCACCATTATAACCATTCATAATTTCTCAAAAATATCTAAGATATATGTATGGGTCCTCACTTCCTTAAAATTTGTAAAATGTAGGCATTTGGAAGGTTGGGGAGAGAGGTGCATATAAAATATTTAGCACAATAAAGTAACCATATATTTCATTAGAGTGAACCCAAGATTGATATGATTTAATTCATAATGATTAGTGATGTAATTTATCTTTAAAAACACCTAAAAAATGAAATAAGGACATAAATTATTGAAAAGGCATGTTGAGGTTCTTAATTGGTTAATTTAAGGACTAGATTATATTATCAATTTTAGCCATTACTACACTAGTTATAATACCAGATGGAGGTGGAAGGATAAGTTATTCATTTGGTTTGGGGGATTTACTTGACATATATGAATCATTTGATTCTTGTTGATTGATATCATTAAAATAAGTATTATTATTAAGAGATTAATTATCATCACATGGTAACTATATGATAAGATTATGACCTTGTGGCATAAGAGTAGCATCATGTTGAGACAAACATTAGGTTGAAGTGGAATCAACATCACAAGGCATGGTAAAAATAATTTCAATTATTTAAATTGTATATTGTTATTTACTAATGGAAGAGGAAAGAATTCAATATGCTTTGGATGAAAAAGGGGAAGAGTTATGGTATGTAGGATCAATAGCTACTAATTGAAAAGGAGGGATGGCATCATTACTATTAGTAATTGTTTGAACTTCAAAGGAAGTAGAAATATGGATTTTTTCATGAACATCATACTTATTTACTAAATTTTATGTGTATCTATTTTATAATCATGAAAGTGAAACAATGAACTAGAAAGTTAGAAATATAAGTTAGGTGTACAAGGATAAGGTTCCTCCTTTGGGATGGTAGGTGGAATTTTATGAGATTGACTATTAATTTTTAGAATTTTCTATTTACTTTAGATTATTAGTCAAGGATAAATTTAAAAGAGGAGATTGAGTAGAATCTAAAAGTAAAGCCATAGATGAATCCAAAGAATAATCCAGAGGTGAAACCAAACAAAAGTATAAATATGAAAGGTTTAAAGGAAAAATTATGTTATAAACCATTTAGTGAAATTTTTTCCAAAGGAGAAAAATATCCTCCAATGTCAAGACTTAGTATAAAAATAATGAAAACTAGAGGACAAGGAATGAATTCATTCACACCATGGAAAACTCCTGATAAAAAGGTCAAAATTTTTAATTTTTATTCCAATGGGGATTTTAATATGAATTATTCTTCATTAGATGAGAAGGTGAATGATATGGATGGTAGTATGTGAATAATATAATTTTAATTGGAGAATAGATTAAAATAAATAAAAATATATATGAAGAATATGTGCAATGGAATGAAAGGAAATGTGGATAACATCTGAATTATATGATTGAAAAAATGACTTATTTCATGCCTTTTATCAAGATGTTTTTAGCCTCAAATCTAAATAAAAGTGTGTCTAGGTGTAACCCAATATTTTTATAAATATTACTCAAATTCATTTCATAGATAACATTAATTATATACCTAGTAACCTACTACCAAATGTGGACGTGTGTAAGTTTGATGGAAAGGATCTAGTCAATTGGATCAATAAAAATGATGATTTATGATCTACATTAGATCCTATATGAGAACAATATTTATCATGTAATTCTTGTATTTGGAACCTAGATAATTTATTTGGTATTTAAGGTTTTGTGCTCAAAATAAAAATAAATATCTTAGTGTCAACATTTTAATTTCAATGAAGGAGCTACAAAAACATTATAGTAGTAATGTGATATATAATTAATTTTACTATTTTGTAAATCTAAGAAAATAGACTTGGTTAAGGATTTTTTTCATCCATTACAAAACCTATATTTGTGCATGAGGATAATTATATATGATAACATAAATGACCTATTTCTTGGTCATCTCAAGGACCACGTTCATCATAAGGTATGCATGCATAATTTTCTTAATGTTCATGTTTATTTTATCATGGTGCACATTATGGAATAAAAATTATTAGCTACTAGTAGTCATGTGGTCATTAACAAAAGTGATAATACCAAGTCGACATCATTAATTCCTACACTAACACGATGAATTACCAAAATTATTGAATAAAAATAACAAAATATTTATGTTTTAACTATGACAAAATTTATATTTAAGGACATAATTATACCATAAATAAATTATTCTACATTGAGAGAATTAATGAATAATAAGGGGATGAATAAAAAACAATAAAGGTTGTTGACAAGCTAGATTTTGGGGATTTCCAACTAGCTATATCTTGGCATGCAATATCATGTGTTATAAAGATAAAAACTTTCAACGTAGTAGTTTTATGAAAAAAAAGGTCAATGTATTGATTTAACTATCAATTACTAACCATATCATCACTTAAAATTTGGTCTCATGTTTGAATTATTTTTTATCCAACACCATAATTTTAGGATATGATTATAGATTAGGGTATTGTTAGTTATGTAATAAAATAAAATATTCTTAAAATAACTATATTAGATTACATATTTCAAATCCCTTTGTTTTCCATTCACATGGGGGGAGTTGATATTGTATTGAGAGTCCAATGGCTCAAAAATTTGGGCATGATTGAGATGAACCTAAAAAAAAATTTAAGCATTTTAATTATAAAGGAAAGAGGATGAAGTTGATAGGGGTAAGTGAAAATTCTTTGTAAATTTTAAGCTCTCATAAATGATAAATATTCAAAAAACTGAATCAGTGAAACTTGTGGTAGAATTATTTTCTATGGAAGAAAAATAGTCACATAGTTAAATACCACCATAATTTTAGGAAAGGGTGGAAAAGTATTCAATGGTTGTTAAGTATATAATAATAATGAATCAAATTAAAAGAGGTGATCATTCAAAAAAATCCATTTAGGGAGTTTTTGATTACTAGTCACCATGTAACACATCTTATTAATTAGAAGAAACTATTGAGAGAGTATATGACATGGGAGGATGAATAATTCATACTAAAGAATATAATGATCATTAACATTGAGGAAAAATATTGCGGGGAATGTTACACCCTTAGTCTTTAGCATGTATATGGATATATAGGGCTGAAGTGTGAGTTATATTGACTAAGTCATATGATAATCTCCTTAACTTAATATTGGTGGTAGGGATGGCCTAGGTTGCTTTCATAACATAGTTAGGGTATATATACGAGGTAATGGTTAGTATTTCAATATCATATTATGAATTATTTTCTTATTATAATATTATGTAGGTTTTACCTTTGAAGTGGGTCATAATTTATTCATATATTTTGATATATTTTATCGTATTATGGTCTATTATTGTCATTATACTTTATTGGTGAATTAATTTCAATATATCAAGGTAATTTAAGTTTAATCTAGGCCCAAATAGGTGTGATTTTATTAATGAATGTTGATTATGTCTTATTGACATATAAATAAGTGTGGTGTGAGTACTAAAAATTTATTTATTCACCTAAATAAAATGAAACACATTTTTTGGGGTCCCATATCCACCTTAATTTATTCACTGTACCTAACTATGGCCTCTTTTAGTCAAAATAGGTCTAGTAATGACATATAACCATGCTATAGTGATAAATGGTGCTATATTATATGAAAATTTCCCAAAATTAACCTAAATTTTATGCACAAATTAGTCTTGTTAAACCTCAATTTATAACCTATTTTAACCAATCAATTCGTTAGGTGAATATTGTGTAGAATTAAAGATATTTAGGGCCCACAAGGCCAATTAAAACCAATTAATATATAGTAGGTCTTTATGAATCATAATATGGAGACCCTAAGGAGATGTTACTATCTTAGGGGATGTGACTCAATTAATGGGATGTAATTAATTAGTGTTCAATAATTTTTGGTATGCCCAATTTGATTTTTTATTGAACCTATCAAATAATTAGTTTAATTAGGTATGTGAGTTATGGTAATCAAATATTCATAACCTAATTACAACCAATAATTTTAATTGGTACTTATTTATACTAAATTATTTAATTTATTTATTTAATTAAGTAATTGGTTAAATTAAAGTATAATTGAGAGTAACCAATTCCAATAAACCTAATTTCAACCAATTATCATGTCTTGAGAATCCATTAGTTTCTATTACACACCTGATTGAACCAATGAAGTAAGTAAAAACATTAGGTATGTAATTAGATCTAATCAAGCCCCTCAAACATTTTTTTTTCGAGTAATCTGCTTTCAATCAATGTGTATGTGAATTCATGTGTTAGTATCCACATAAATCTCAGTATTTTTAATATATGTGAGGTTCATAATTCTTCTGACACTCTATAACTCCTAAAATGGTAGAAATTAATACAAAAAGACATAAAATCTAAAAAATCACTATATGATTTTTAAAAATGAAGATTTGGTGAAAAGACTACACCCTAAAAGCCTAAGGTTCAATAATGAAATCTTGAAAAGGATCAAGTATTGACTAGATTGGATTTTGAAAAACTATTTTCAAGACACAAATCTTGGAAATCTGAGACCAATTCTAAAAGATGCAAATTGGAAATAATTTCTTGTATTTATTAATATAAACATAACATTATAATGTCAATCATATTAACAAATATTTTAGTATATACACATCATGCCATTTAATGTTTAAGTACATATAACTTGGAAACCATAACATTGATAATAAACCAACAATAACATATATGAGTTACAAAATGTATTATAATGCATTATAGAAATATAAGTTATAGTAGGTACTTAAATTTACTAATATATAAGTAACATTATAACATAAATTATATTTCACATTTATTATACTATGTACACATCATGACATTAAATATTTCAACCAATATAACTTTGAACCATATAACATTGATGCTCGAAAAATAGTAATGTTTAAAAGCTATAACACATACTCTAATGCACTATATATGGTACACATTTTAGGATTATAATTTTGAGCCTAAATCTTGGACAATCACATGCATAGATGAATCCACATTCCATATTGAAATTTTCAAAATCCACTTTCAACCATGATAAACACTCTGTATTTCATCATGGTATTTATTGAAAATATGGCTGTCATGTTAATATATATATATATATATATATATATATATATATATATATATATATATATATATATATATATGCACACACACACACACACACACACACACACACACACACACACACACACACACACACACACACACACACACACACACACATATATATATATATATATGCACACACACACACACACACACACACACACACACACACACACACACACACACACACACACACGTATGTATGTATGTATGTATGTATATGAGTATATTAAGGTTTTAAACTTTACAAATCTCTTTATATGATGATATAATATTAAAATACAAATGTATAACTTTAATTATTGATCTTTCATTACTTTCATAAAAATTTGGAAAAAAATACAACATAACAAACTAGGTTTAATTCTATATAAAATGAATAAATGCTCATTTTAAAAATCTAGTTAAGGGTTAGATATCTACTATTTTTTAATTAAAAATAGCAACACCTCTTTGAATTTAAATTTTTTTAACCCATTTATAACTCTCCATTTTATAAAAATTAATAGTTTACAAATAATATTTGAAATACTACAATTCATATCCTTATAGCATCTTAAAATTTTGTGTGTAATCCATGTAATTTTAAGTTTATCATTTTTTTAATCATTTTCCAAGAAACAAATCTAATTAATACCTATTTTATACCCCAATTCATGTAATTACCTGAGTGATAAAGGACTAAGGAGGGATTCACCATTCCAAGGATCAACATTTTTTCTTGTAATGTTAGGGGACTTAGAGTCCCTATCAAATGGATACTCCTAAAAATCTAGATCTATATTTCTTTTTATCTAGATTTAGTCTCTATTAAAGAAACTAATTTTTCTTAGCTGGGTTATCTAGAAAGATGTTTAAAAAATATGAAAATATGGACTCTATGACTGTTGATTTAGATGGTGCTTTAGGAGGGATATGTATTTTAAGTAATAAAAAGAAATTTTCTTACATTGTAATTAAATACAATAATAATTATCTATGTGATAATATTATTAGATTAATAAATTAAGTATATTTTAATCTAATAAATTTATATGCTATAAATTATCCTCTTTCTAAAATAATCTTATCAAATAATATCTCTCTTATTAATCAATTCCCAACAAAATTCTTTATTATGGAAAAGGATTTTAATTGTATTTTCATAAATTCTAAGAAAACATGAGGTACATTTTTTTTAAATATTTAAAATATATATTTTATTATATCTTTTGGGGATAAAAACTTCATTTATCTAGAACTAAAATCATGGAAGTTTATTTGGACTGATAAAAGAGATAGTTTAGGATATAATGTAGAAAAAATTGATAAATTTTTTAATTTCTAATCATTGCATAAATTAAAATTGCAAGTTTTATTTTTATATATAAAAGGTTTTAATATTTTTATCATCCCTATATTTATTTTAAAATTATAAAAGATACTACTACCTTGGGTTCTCTCTTCAGATTTGAAACCATGTGGCTTAATGATAAGAGCTTAATAGATTTAGTGAAAAAATGGTGGGATAAAATAGTTCTAAGGAAGTTATAAAATGTTCATTATGGCCATTAAAATAAAAAATATCTTATATAATTAATTAATTGGAATATATTTACATTTAGATATGTTTTCAAGCAAACAATAGCTTTGGATCCAGATATAGCTAACTACAATGATGTGGTCTAGAGGATAGGCTATGATAGGGGTTTATATCAATTTAAAAACATCATTATGTATAAGTTGCATTATGTTATTGAAAAGGAAAATATTATTTAGAGATAAAAATCTAGAGAAATTTAGTTAAAAGGAGACATGAATGCAAAATTATTCCACAAATCTATTTTAGTAACAAAAAATTTGAATATAATTATTATTCTTTTTAAACACATTGGTATTATAACTGATAAAATTGAATATAATAAAGAAGAATCTATTTTATTAAAGTGAATTAATTTTAGATTCTTCCCCAAACTATGATTTATAAAAATATGATTTTATTGATATTATTCCTAATATATTTTATAATCTTCATATTAAGGATATTATGAACCTTATCCAAGAACAAGAAATTAAAACTTCTCTATAGAGTATGGAAAGTGAAAAATATTCGAGTCTATATGGTTTTGCCTCTAGGTTATTCAATTAGTTTTAGGAGATTTTAAAGAAATATGTTATAAAGAAGTTAATGAATTCATATATTATAAAAAAATTCTTGAGTTCAAATTTACCTTTTTTTGCACTCATCCCTAATATAAATAATGGTGATTCACTTGTGAATTCCATACCAATTTATATCTGGAATGTGATTTATAATATTGTTTCTAAGGTAATGGCTATTTTTTGTAGTCTTTTTTTTTTAATCATTTTTAAGTAATAGGGTGAATTTATTCATGAAATACAAATCTTGGATGGAGTGGTGATCATGAATGACTTTTTGAATTACACGATGTTAAAAAATAAGAAGCCATGGTTATTAAAGTAGACATTAGTAAAACTTATGATAGGGTAAATTGGATTTTTTTGTTTAAAATTTTAAATAAATGTAATTTATTTTAATATTAGTGTATTTGGATTCATTATTTTTTCCCTTATCCTATGTTTTCAATCCTTTTTAATTGTGTTCCAAATAGTTTTTTTTCTTACAGGGAGTTAAGACAAAAAGACTTGATTTATCTCTATTTATTTATCATCCTTGATAAATTTTTAGGGAGAAATTTGTATAAATAAAAAATCTCAATAATATTATGGGCATCACAATCACTGATGATATTTATTTTTACCATGATAAATTTATTGGTGAAACTATTTTGGATAACCTATCCAAGCTCCATGAAGCAATGATGTTTGAAAGAGTCCTGGACTGGTATAAAATTGATTTTGGTCATGGTGTTAATTGTGTTAAATCTAATATTTTTTCTTAAATTTATCCCATTTAAAATCCTATAAATAAATAATTAAGGAGTTCAATTAAATCTTTTTAACATTCATCCCTAAGAGAAATAACATTGATTTTCTTGGGAATTTCTTACCAATTGTTATTTACAACATGATTTATAATATTATTTCTAAGCTACTTAATAATTTTTTGTAAATATGTATTCCTATTATTATTTATAAATAACAATGTGGATTTGTTCAGGGATTTTATTTATGGGGTGGTGTGCATGCACAAGATTTTAAATTTTTGAAGTTGAAAAAATAAGAAGCCATGGTTATTGAACTAGATATTAGTAAAGATTTTAATAGGGTAAGATAGAGTTTCATGATTATAATTTGGAAAAAAAAAAAAAAAAATCTCTAAAAATTAGTATATTTGGATCAATGCTTATGTGTCTTCTATATTTTCAATCCCTTTTAAAGCATTTCTATATGAGATTTTTCTATTCTTCTAAGGATTAAGATAAACATACCTAATTTATTTTATTTTTTTATTATATTTATTTAATATTTAGGGAGTGATTTGTACAATTAAAAAAATCTCAATAAGATTATGGGCATCACAATTAGTGGTGATATTTATTTTTCCCATGATCAATTTATTGATTATCTTAACTATCCTTTCTTATTTTTGTGAAGTAAAGATCTTTGAAAAATTCTTTGATTTATACTATATTAATTCTAGTTAAATTCTTAACCATTTTAAATCTATCCTCTTTTTTTTCATTTTCTCCATGAAAGATAAATTTAGATTAAAATTGTTTGTGGTTTTAAGGGTACTATAAGAAATAATACTTGGAAAGTTTTATCTCATTGATAAAAAAATATATTAGATTATTATAATTAAGATGACTCTCTAGGATATAAAAATTCAACTTATTTAAATAATTATTCATGTTATTCTTGTTTGTCTCATGTCAGTTTCTCTAGCCCTAAAAATTATTAAGGAAATTCTTAATTTTATTATGAATAATTTTATATGGAATAGAGATAATAATTCTATAAAAACATATTTAATTAAATGGGAGGAAATTTCTAAGCCTATATCAAAAGGGGAATGAGAATTAGAAACTTGTTTACATTTATTTTGGATTTGAGAGAAAATGTGCTTTGATGAGATTTTAGAGAACAAGATAGAATTCACAGTTTGATACTTTGAGTAAAGTAATTAGATAATGATGATCCAAATATATTTTCTATTATATAAAACTAGATAAAAGGATATCATATTTAGATTTTTGTTTTGAAAGTGTATATTTTTTATTTTTTTATTTTATTTGTTGGAGTGTTCATAATCATGAGAATGTCATTTTCTGGAGAGATTCTTGGTCTTCCTCAGGACTTATTTTCCTTCATCATTCTATCCATATTTTAGAGGAATTATTCTCTATTGTTTCGGTTGTGTTTTAAAATACTATTAGAAATAAAATAAATTATTTTTGGTTTTCAAACCTCTTATAGGAAAAACATTTTTATGGGGATCCTTTTGTTTCTTGTCCTCTCATTGCCTTTTTCCATAAATTTATTGTTTCCCAACATCATGGTATATTTAAAAATGAGGATTATTTTAAATGGATAGGTCACTCTTCTATAAAGTATTCAATTAAAAATGGATTATTTAAAGCTTATTGGAAGATTTTCGTCTCCTCTTTCATCAATAAATAAAGTTTGGCACTTGGTGAGCAATATAATATATAATACTTTTATTTAGTTTTATATGAAAATAAAATCGCAATTTTGGGATAGATTATAAATAATTAGGTATGAAAAACCTTAAAAAAATATTTGGTCATTTGGAATTATATAGCCTACATTATATTTTTATTCATTTCACATTTCATTTCAATTTATAAATGTTATTTTTAGATAAAATGAAACATTCTTGGATTGTGTCAAGAAGTATTCAAAAGATTTTGAGTGGTTTGTTTGGAGGGTATGGAAAAAAAAATTGTAACATAAGGTAAATGGTGTATTCATTGATTTATTGGATTTTTAAGAGAATAAATAAAATAGTTTATATATTCATCAACATTCTTAAATATATTTTCCTAAGGAAATTAAGAAATATCTTTCAAGAGGAATATAGATAAAAAGTTCCTTTACTGAAAAATAATATCATGGGTGATGAAAGACATTTTATTATTAAATGAAACTTGTTTATAAATAACTCTCTTCATTCTCAATAGATTAGTAACCTAAGATCTGAATCTATCTAGCACATTTCAAAATAAATTTTATTCAAGTGAATTTTGATGGGGAATTGAAGGGTGACTCATAGATTTATATTGTAGGAGGTATTATAAAAATTTGTGAGGATGTTTTTGTTTCTTCATATTTTTTGACAATATCACTTGGGATTATATTAATTATATGGTAGATTATATACTCATATAAGGTTTCAACTTATATTTGAACATAATATTCCAAAATTGGAGTTTGATGGAAACTAAATGCTAATATAAATGTTGTCAAAAAAAAGTAAGAGAATTAGAAATATAATGAGAACTATTTCTTATTTTTTCCTTTATTATTCATAATTTCATTTAAGAATTGTTACTAGAAGATTAAAAACCCTATTTATTTGCTTGCCAATGTGGGAATAGTGGCTTAAAATTAGGGAGATGAAGTAATTTATAATAATGTTAGTCGATAGAGATATTTAAAAAATATTATTATCTATGATAAAATGTGTTTGCATTAATCCTTGAATACATTTGGAAACTTAGATTATTTTGGTGAAATATGAGTCTTTGGTGAGATGTTAGGTGATGCAATGTATTCTAATGCCCCCTTAATTAAATTGAAATTTAGTTTTAGATATGATCCTTGGTTTTAGGTGGTGAATCCCTATGGATTGATTAAATCATTTCTTAATGAAGGAATGGAGATCAATTACTTTATTCATTATTTTTATTAATTTCATATAGTTTTTAGTTATTATTATAGTGTAAACCATTATTAAAATAAGGGTTTTTTTTGTCAATATTAAAAATATAAACAAAATCATGAAACACAACTCCTCACGTATGGCTTCTTGGATCGGGAAAGGTCTATGAAACAAAGAAAAAATGGAAAACATAAAAAATGTAGACTTATAGCTTCCTCATCAACTCTCCTTCAAAGTTGGATCACATACATGATTATGCCTAGATATATAGCTCAAAGTCTTTAGTAATCTCATGGTGTAAGAGCCATCAACATCTCCACAAATACTATATAGTATGGTTTGTAAATCAACTGGAAGATAATATGTTAAACTTTTGGAATATTTGTGCAAAGTTTCTTTACAAAATCAAGCTTAATTTTATTCTATTGTGGCCCTTGTATTTATACGTCCTCCATATTGACTATGACATTTGGATCAATATCAACATGAGTGGATAAAATTCAATTTAATTTTAGAGGTAAATGCATTTATTATTTTGGAAATAGGTTGAGGAATGGATTGTCTTAATCCTAATATTTATTTCCATTAAGGTATAATGTTTGGCAACTTCCTAGATGGTGTCATGGATGATGTCATGATTTAGATATTTTTTGAGTTTTGAATATGACATAATTATTTATTAGCTAATTTCCATAGATTTTTAATTTATATCATTTATTTGATTTGATTATGGAATAAATACTAATAAGATTTTATGTGCTTTATGTAATATAAAAATATGAATATTTGTTTTAGTTAATTACCCCACAACATTGCCTACAAAGTGGTAATTTGATTCACATTAATTTAAATTAAGCTAAAATTTAGTTATAATACATTTTATCAATAATGGAAATTGCAAATTATGTGTGTGGATGAATTAGAGTGTTTTAATGGTATTTGGTTTAGTTTTTGCATTATTAGAGGAAGTCATTCTGACTTACAATTTCAACATGGAAGTGGTAAAAAGTGGATGTCTACATTTTTCCCCTATTTGAAATTGTGTGGTGAGACATTCAGATAAATCAACATCATTTCAAAAAAATAAAAAGGTGACTTAAGATTATCACAATAAAAAAATAAAAAAATTATTTCCCACTTTTATTGATTTTAATTGATTTTCAAAAAACATGAGCTCAGTAAAATGTCCCAAAAAACCTTTTTGAGGGTTATGATTCCCACTAAAGGTTAGGGTGTAAAAAAATAATTTTTATATATGCACCCTTGAATAGATTACAATTATGCATGTTTTAGTAGAAGAAACTGAAAAGTAAAGCAATTATAAGAAAATGGGATGCAAAATAGATGAAGGAGCCAAAAATAAGCCTCCTAGGTAGAAGAATGAAATGCAATAAGGTTGAGGGGAAATTTTGAAATTTAGGCTATAAAATTACCCCCTATGGGTGAAAAATAATCATTTTCACCCTCCCCCTATTGAAAGTTAAATCTTTTGTTTCATGCATAAGATGAGTGAAGAAAATGGCTCATATCCCACATAAGAGGCACCTTGGTTAGTGAATACAAGATTAATAATGATTAACAGGGAGTGAGGAATTAATAAGTACAATTTTCATTAGTTAATTTTATTATTAATTGCATTTAATTTCTTAGGAAATTTATGATATCACTTAGATTTTTCACTAGTCTTAGTGTAGTTACATGATGTATGGTATGAGAAAATTATGGAAAATGTAATGACACAATGGGATCACTTCTAATATGTGGGACCTTAGTGAATTGAGGTAAACCTATAGATAAGTCTACATTCCATTCACTAAGTTTAGTGTAACTGATAAATTACTTGTTCATGTTAAAATACTACTTCTTAGTGATCTTACTCCTAACTAGGGTTTAACTTATGAGGAAAAGAGTGTTAGGAATGAATTTGAAATAATTGAAATGGTGATTACATGAAATAACTATATTGGAAATTAATGCTTGATTTGTATGAACACAATAGAACAATAAATATACTTAATTATATTGAAGCATGAACTCATGCAAATATGAAACCAAAGGTAATATTGGGAATTTATCATATAAGGAACAAGATTATTTATTTTAATCAAATTTTTATTTGAAAGGGATAAATAATACCATAGATGAATTTTTTTGACTAAGACAAGAGTAAAATAAATCATGAACTTGAAAAATATCCTTTCATATAAAAAAAATAACATAAACAAGGAAGGTAAAACTTTAATCGATTATCATCCTCCTAGTTACAGCATGTAGATTAATTGTTCAAAATGTAGAATAATTTCTCCAATAGAAAAAATATAAATGGGCTATACCACAGTACCCATATTTATACAAAATACTATCTTAGAAGAGAGGTGGTTATAAATAAACCTTACACCTAGTTAAATATCAAGAAAATTTTGAAAAACTCATGTAAAGGGTATGATATTCAGTTTGAAATGGTGTCTTTAGTGAGGAAAATGATTGGAACAAAAAACATGCAACTACTAGGTGCTTTAACAAGTGTTGGAGGCATGGAGAAATACTATTGAATCTTAATTCAATGTCCTCTATGTCTTAAATTCAACTATTGTTAACTCTTTTAAGGAATGAGGTGACAAAATTAACCAGCACTTAGAAAAGTTGAATTCTTTTAGTCACTTTAGGTTACAACTTAAAAAACCTAATTTCTATTTTTAAATTATGACTTTTAAAACTTTTTAAGTCATTCAACTTGAATAAATTTAAAATTTAATTTACAACATCAGTTTTTCCATGTTAAGCAACTCAGACTTTATCAAAAAGAAAAGTGAAATTTACTTGTTTCATTTCACAACTTTATAAGTAGCCAAAAAGATACTTGAGAATTACAAGTAGCTCTTTCTCAAAAAGTTATACAAAAATTATAGCTACCTTTTAAAACCTTGAAATTTACAATGTCTTTTGTAATATATGGAACACATTTCATTGAAAGAATTAATCTACAACAATAACCTCTGAAGATTATTTGTCCTTATTTTCTTGTATCTTCTCAATATAAGCATCAAAGCTTTTGAATATTTTTAGGAGATGATATTCATTAAGACTAAGTGAATATAGGTTTATTATCTCACACTTTGCCATTGGATCAAATATTTATCTAGTTGTAACCCTATATACTTGAGTGTCTTTCCCCATTTAATCTAGTGCATTATGATACCTAATGAATCAGTGGATGGAACTCAAGTTTAATGTTGTATCTCATCCTGACTCTCTCTTGACCGCTCCTTTAAACTTGTATGGAATATCTTTAACTAAAATTATTTGATATTGATGATCCATTTCTTCACATGACAACCTACTAAGAAAATCTTCAATGTCATATATTGTATAAGTGGCCTTATCACATGTATCTTTGGCCTTATTAATACTCTCAGTGAGTATTCTTATTCTAAAATTTGTTGCCCTATCTATTTCCTTATGCTTTGCATCATTTTTCATTATTTTATCTATAATGAGGGTGTCATCTTCAATAAATTTAGGATGTTTCAATTTTGTTAATAATATTTTCAACCTTTCAATCTCTTCCTCATATTTATGCCTTTAAATATTCCTGATCATCTTCCATATTTTTATAGTAATCATTGCTAACTTAATTACTTTGTTTCCCTTTATGACAAGATCCTTAACCTAATATGTTATATCCCTTCCCATAATACCAATATCTATTATTAATTAAAATGTTTCTTAACTGGGGAATTGAGTAAGAGACTATGTTGGTTAGGATACAGGCTCAATGAACTTCTTTAGTGTAGTTGTCAATTATTTAACTTTATTCTTCAATTCATCCTTTTGACCTTGTCACTATCCATCTTATCAAAAAGAGATATAATTATGGATTGAAAATCATGTTTCAATACCTATCTTATAGGATGACCCATGTTCACTTTGGATATTTGGTAATCCCCCACCACTAGATATTCTTTTTGTTTGTCTGGTGGGTGGACTACAATTTCTACATATTTATCCCCTACTTAATCACATAATATTATAGATATAGTTATGGGGCTTGCCTTTGATTTTTTTATGCCTCTATAAGTCCAAAACCTAGTGTGCAAGAAGACACAATTTGTTTCCATTTATTCCCTACTAATTAAACTATCCATATTAGAGTTACATCTTATGAAATTGGTATTGTAAACTATGAATCTACAGTTATAGTTGTTGTACTAGTGGTTATTGTGATGAGTGTTGTATCTATCACTAATATGTGTACTAAATCCTTGGCTGATATTTTGTAAATATATTCCCCATCTATGGGTTGAGCATCCATAGTTTCATTAGTGACTTCATATATCTCTACCTCCTTAATGGGAGTTTGAGCTATTATGTAAATGGATGAAATGGGTGTAGTGGAAATGGGTGTGCCTATTGGGGGTATGGAAGCTATAAGTGACACATGTAGAGGGGTAGTAATGGGTAGTTGAAAATGGGGAACTTATGCAAGAATGGAAAATAGGGTAGTGAATGAATCAATCAATGTGGTGGGAACACTCAAGGTTGATGAAATGGGTAAAGTGATGGGAGATGAAAATGAAGCAGTAGTTATCCTTATGGTTGAGATCACTAGTGGTATTGTAGTCAAGATAGTTGAATCCATATCCATGTATTTATTGGCTGTGTTAGTGATAAACAAATTGGTAGTGGATATTAGAGATGATGTGAAAGGAATTATGAAAGAGGGAAGTGAAATTAAACCCCAAGTGTCTAATTGTGTTGATTAGATTCTTGACAATAGAGTCACTGAGATAGGTGACCTAGTGGAAAGAGAGGGGGTAATGGTTTGAGGTGGTTGTGGAGTGGATACATGAGGAGGAGGTACCATACTTGTTAAAATAACATATATTAGAGGAGAAACTATTTTTTTTTGAGTAAAAATTATGTCTTTAGTGGAAATTGGCATTGGTTGGTTTGTTTGAGGTGTTATTTCCCATTAGATATTGGATTGACTTATTTTAGCCTTTTATTTCTAATTCCTCTTATGTTATATCACTAGTGTATCTACCTATTCTATTTTGGTTCTAATTATATAACACTCTAATATTATCAACACATCTTTATCTTTTACTTCTTTCAACATATCATTGATACTTAAGGTTTCCTTTGCCACCTTGACCCCTTTGCTCCTTATCCTAGTAATTGTCCTATTTATTACATTGGTGGTCCTATACATCAATGAGAAGGATTCATGTATGGACCATATGACTTATGGAAGAGGTTTATAAAATATCTTGTTATCATAGTACACCCTATCCACTAGGGATTTATCATCTATTATGTCCTTAAGGACTGGTGCCCTACTGTAAGTTTTGATCTTCCTTAGGGTTATCTTGATATAATCTCTTAGTCTCACTTCCTCTTAATCTTACATGTCTTCATAATAATCTTCCTAATAGGTAATGTGGGAATATTTTTTGATTCCTAATATGATGGTAATGATGACATTCACATCATAAAATGGCCTTCCATCTATAGCTCTTAAGGTAATTTGAGTCATCTTGGCATCTACATACTTGGATTTTGATAGAGGAGGGAATGTATACCTCCTTATGCCAATGGGGAAATGGATTCCTACCTTATATTTTCTTGATAACAATTTGTGAGTCTCTACAAGTTACCTCACAAGTTCCATTAGATCCCATTTATCACTTACATACCTTGGGAGGGTATAAGAACAACCACTAAATCCTCCTACTCTATTGTATGAATATGTTGGGAATTGAATGAAATAAAATCCCTAATTTATGATCTCAAAAATTAGAGCATTAGAAAATATCCTCCTTTCTATCTCTTTGTCAAACATGATTATGAAGTAGTATATGAATGTATCATTCACCCTTATGAAATTTTGTCTACTTGCATAAAGGGTGAGGTCAAGGTAATAATCTAAGAACTTGTTGAATTGGTTAGGCACTATTTTCAACCTTGGGAAAGCCCTTCCCTTTGTTAATATTTATAATAAGTATGAATTCATGTAAAACTTTCCTATATCTGGGACTTCCACCAATTATTTTTGGATGAAGTCACTTATCAATTGGACCTAGTGGATGTACTATTTATTTTAGTGGATCACCTAGATGTATTGGTACATAAAATCCTAAAAGTTATTAGAATATGGGTTCCTAGTGACTCTATGTAAGAGTATGATTATGTCACCCACTTCCTCCTTGAAATCTATTCTTACCAAGGCTTTAGGTACTCTTGTACATGTGGGTCTAAAGACTTTTAGCCATTATTTTTTTAGGACGCTTAGACATGAAATGTTATTATCTTGATTAAAATTCTTAGATGAGTTAGGGGTTATATCAAGATAACTCTCATACTCTAAAATCAAGAACATTGTATTGAATAAGTCATGATCTAGGTTTAAAATCCTTTATCCCTTATCATTTACTACTTATCTCTTTTCTACATCATATTGTTGTACCAATTTGAGTACAAGATCAATGTTTTACACTAATAATACGAAGGATAGTACCTAGGGCAATCCATGATCACAATTTTTTTAAATCCAATATTTTTTAATATAACATTTACACTTGTCTAAAAATCAACTAGGTTTGTATGACCTAGGTAAATGTCTATGATTTAATTAGTGTTAGATTCCAAATTGAGTGGGATACTATGTCCCTTATATTTTAATTTTCATTTCATTTCCAAACATTGATTTTAGGAAAATTTGTGTGGGAAAATGAAACTACAGAGTTGATGAATTTTGGGGTATAACAACATGTAAAATGTTTAGTGGGCTTTAAAGATTAAAAAATCACTAGCAAATAAAGATTAAAAAATCACTTGCAAAGTTTGATGAAAACTTCAATGGGTTTTAGGCTTGATATTGTAGGTAAAATTTCAAATAGGTTTTGGATTTGATTTTTAGTGGAGATTCCTGTTGGATATAATGGTTAATTTTGTAGATCATATCTATGCAGGGTCTTAGATTTGTTTTTGCATGACAAAAATATAAAACATTTGTGTAGGGGATCCTTTAGAGAATATTCTAGATTCTCAAAACCCTAGATTTTTGCAATATAGGTAAATGATGGAAATAACTCAATAAAATAGATAGTGTTTGGGAAAATCACAAGAAATCATAATAAAGAACTGGAAGGAACATGCACAAAATGAAAAAACTAGTTTCTTGTATGAAAAAGGAAAACTATGTTTTTCTGTAGAAAGATAGAAATTTCTTTGGAAAATTCCTATAAAAATAGAGGAATTCCATTTCTAGAGGATGGAAATGGAAGTTGTGGCTTGGTGTAGTGTTGGTGAGGTGTGGTGTGGTTTCCTTGTGCATAGAGGTCAAATTATAATCTGTAAATGTTGACAATGACTTTATAAAAAACCTAATTTTCTTAATATAACCCTAATATTAATGATTTTTATGTTAGTGGTTGTGAGGATAGAAGGATTTTTGGAGTCGTGGTGTAATTTAACAATTTTGAAAAATTGTATTTTCCACTCTAACTTTTTTTTCTGCTATGAGGTTTGGTGTAATGAAAGTGGGAAAGTGGAACCTGAGGTGAAATTTGCAACTTCATAAGTTACAAAGTGCAAGGAAGGTTTTGTTTTCTATAGGTATGGTGGTTGATATAAAATATAACTTTGATTGTACTTTACAATTTACAAATTTCAACTAAAGTTCTAATTTTTGTGGATGTGGTAGATGATGGAAAGTAGGGTTCCACTTGCAATTGGAGTTTTGATTTTTGCTAGGATTTTTATGAGATAGAAGTAGAGGTTCTATTAAAATTAGAATGTTTTCAAGTTATAAATTTTATTTTTTAGCTTTGGGTTGCATTCAGAATGTGATTGGTAGAAAGTGAGGTTTTGCTTGCAATTTGTATCTTGCAAAGTTAAAAATTATGACCAAAGTTTTAATTTCTATCGGTCATGAGGTGAGTGGGAAGTGGAGGTTCAGATGAAATTTGCAAGTTTAAACATTTAAAATTGCATTAGAATCCCTAGTTCTATTAGGCATGTGCAATGTAGGAAGTATAGGTTGGATTATCCAAATCTCTAATTCCTATTGGGCTTGAGAAAAGGGTATCCTAGGTCACTTTAAGGCCTTTTTCCCAAAAAAATAATGGGTCTCCCTTAGTGGACTATATGTTTTGACATTTTTTGTTAAAAAATAACAACATTTTTGGTGACCTCAATGGGGTGATTTCCTATTAATCAATTTCTTTCTAGTAGCTATCGAGTTTATTGGGTATGGAGTCATTTTAATCTTAACACAGTTTTAACTACGGAAGAACAAAACTGAGATTTTGCCTAAATAAGAATGAAACATGGAAAAAACAAAATATAAACAAAGGAAATAAAAAACTCTTAATGAGTTGACCTATGTGAAAGTACTTATTTGGTAAAAATAACTAAAATTAATATATGTAATGCTTTTTGGACAGAATTTCAACCTCAAAATCAAGCTTTGACGTATATCCCATTGAATAGGAGAGGTAGTTTTGATCCATGGAGCTAGGATAGCTGGAATTCATTTTTTCTCTTGAATTTATTTATGATGTATGGACTGCTCCATATTACATCAAACTTTGTATGATTTCCTAGTTTGGCCCTTTCAACAACTCATTTTAGAACCATATCTCATTCATTGAAGTTCTTGTCAGATGATTTTTGGTTGAAATATCTCTTTATTTGAGCCTAATTTGATTCAAAAAAAAATATTTTCTAGTTCCTAATTTCTTCTAGCTCTATGATTTCTACCAATCATACTATCATTTCATAATTTTCAATCAATTCCAACTGATGATTGAGTTTTAGAGATGCTAACTCAATTGACATCATAAATTGAACTTACCTTCCATGTACCAACATGAGTGGAGAATTTATAATGGCTCTATTGAGAGTGGTCCTTGCAGCCCAAAGTGTTGATTTTATCTTTTTTATTCCATGTCCTTTGGTTGTCTTCCATTGTCCTTTTGATAATCCTTATTATATTTTTGATGGTAGAATTGGCCAAGCCATTACCATGTAGGTAATAATTGTATGAAGTAATTAGGTATACATTGTGCATTACAACCCATTCACTCACTTGAGTTCCCACAAAATCTTTGGTCTTGTATGAGATAATGGTGTAAGGAACATCAAATATTATGATAATTCCATCTATGTGTTCTACAATAGATGCCTATATGGCATCTTTCAGTGTAACTTATTAAGACTATTTGGTGAAATAACTAGTTATTGTAAGGACCCATTTGTGGCCTAAAATTGATGGTAGATTGATCAAGCCAATGAAATCCAATCCCCATTGGGCAAATGGTTGGTCAACTTGGATTGGTTTGAAAGGGAGAGCTGCTAATATTTGATTACCTAAAAATTAAGCACACTTCTCATAATTACTTAGACATTGATGGTCATATTTGAATATGTCTTGCCAATAATATCCCACTCTCATTATTTTAATGGTAGTGGTTCTTATAGATAAATTTCCACCCAATGCACCATCATGAAACTCCTTGATCACCTTGGGAATCTGGCCATGATTGATGCACCTTAGCATGACTCTATTCATATATTTCCTAAACAATATTCCATTAACAAGAACATAATGAATATATTGGAGTCTACAATACCTTTTATTGAATTGTTATAAATCATATGGATACTCACCAGTATGTAGGAAGATGGTCATGTCATAGATCCGGCTATTGAGTAGAGGTGGAGTGGCTAGTTGGAATGTATTTTGAGCATATAATGCATCATATACCACTTTAATAATGTTTATATCATAATAAAATTGTTCATATAATCCCTTTCCTCTTATGGTCTTTGTAATATCTATTTTCACATCATATTCCATGACTTTTGTGATCCATGCTACTCTTTTCTCATTTATTTATTGCCTCAATAAGAACTCTTTGACACTTTGGTGGAAAACCATCATATGGATTTTATTATTAGAGATCATATGCCTAAAATTTTTAAGAGATTTTATTGTAGCATATACTTGTTTCTCCATGAAACTATAATTTTCTTCATAATCCTTCAAGGATTGACTGAATAAAGATATTGGCTACTGTTGGATTATTTTTAGATGGTCTAAATGTTTTGTTAGCTTTGTTGTTCAAGTAATTTTATACCTGATAGTTGGTTTTTAAACCAAATAAAGTTTTTATAAATATTTTTAAAGATCCTTTAAACAAAAATAAATATTTCATTCCCATATATTTCTCTATTTATTTCCTCCTATATCTGATGACTATAGTGGTATCAGAGCCACATATTAAAAGAGGAAGTGCAAATGCAAAGATAGTGATGTGGTTGGGGATTTTAGAGGGATTTATTTCCAAGTGATTAAGGAGTCATGTATGTGTTGAAGATATTGATAATTATTGATCTCAATAGTGATGTCTTCATCAAATCAATAAGAATATCCATGCCACTAAAATTGTGGCACAACCAATTAACCAACTCTGAGACACTGATGCATGTCCAATTGATGGAAATGGACATTTGGATATCCTAATTCACTTCGTATTACTTTCCCAATGTGAGGGTTATGAGTAGTAATAATGATAGTTAAGCCTTATTTTTATAGAAGATAGATAGTCTAAAATAGATTAAGCACTCTCAGAGTCTTGATAACGTAGAAAAATAGAACAAAATAGAAGATGGAAACATGAAAGTCACAAAAGGAGATCCGTCAGTATTAAACACTTATGGATTTAAATCAAAATCCATAGCTTGCTTTCAGATGTGTGTTGAAATCCACAACTTACTCAAAATCTCCCTTAATATGCACACAGCCCATGGATTATGGATCGTCAATTTTCAATAACATTTGGTAATATTTCCTATGATTGCGGGCTCCACCATCATTTGATTTTCCAAGAAAATAATAAGTATTAGGTGAAAGTTTATTATGGTGAATACTTTTTTATATTTTTTTCATATTTGAAAACTTCATTTTATTTAGAATATTGTTCCTAAATATTCTAAAATTGCATGCATAGGGGATTTGGCAAATAATATTTTGTTAAACATTTGATCAAGAAGAAAAAGGGTTCAAAACCCTTCAATTATGTATTTTGGTCAAAGTTTCTTTTTTTGAAACTTATTTTTTTGAAAAATTGTAATGGGAGAGTTTTTTAATATTTGGAGTTATAAGGATATATTTTTCAATAAAAATTGGAGAAATAAGTGTGTAAGTAGAGTTATATAGTGTAATCTCTTTTTACAAGTCCCAAGAATTATTTTTAAATCAGAATCTATTCAAAAGTAAAGGCCAAAACCCAATAGAATTCTTCATTTTTTTTGCTTTCTCCTACACCATGGCTAAAATTGTGAGCCTAGCTTTTAAAAATGGACATTTAACTCCTAAAAACTTTAAGGAATGGTCAATGAACATGAAAAATATTTTTATTTTCAATGACTTATGGGACGTAGTTGAAAAAAAATACACATCACACAATGAAGATGCAAGGCTTGTTGAATTCTAAAACCATGATAAGCATGCTCTCACATTGTTGAAATCAACTTGTAGTATACAAATCATAATTCACATTGAAACCATCAAATATAAAGCATGGAAAGCTCTAAAAGACTTGTATGATAAACAACTTACAAGAAAATTGATCTTCTTATGTAATTACTTAACACTAAACTCATTGATGATGAAGATGTTTTAGAATACGTGTCACGCATTAAGAACTTGAAATAAGAATATGGCACTACTAGTGGGAAAATTGATGATGAAATGTCTATTTCTATTGTTTTGAATGGTCTTAGCCTAGCTATAAGAATTTTTTGGAGATGTTATAGCTTAGTGATAAGCTTAAAAAATCTAATTTTGATTCCATTTGTGATTTTCTCACTCAACATGAGTGACAATTTTTAAAGAAGAAATCTACTGAAGAAGCACACTATTCCAAAAATAGGAAATCCATTGTATGAGCCCAATAGAAAACACAAAGATAAATAGAGACACTCTCAGAAGCACACTTCCAAGCATAATCATCATTCTAGTTCTTAGAGACATAAGCATCATTCTAGACATAAGGATCATTTAGGTTCTCATAAGCAGATACATCATTCTAGTTCTCTGAAGCTTGAGCATCATCATAAACATTCACATAGACACACAAGAATAGGCATTATTCTTAATGTGGATATTATTCCTCTAGTTCTAGTGGATGTGAGAAAATATTATACAATTATGGTGGCATAAGACATCTCTCTATAGAATGTCTGTCCAAAAAGAGGTCCTCTTGACATCGACAGAAGGAAAAAGTAAACATTATTGGTCACTCTAGTCACTCTTGGTCTTCTTCTAGCTATTATTCTACATCCTTATTATTATGGATGGCATGACTATGTAGTTTCTTGTTCCATAGTTGATGACTATCTCTTTTGAGCTAGTGACACACCCATCTTGTGTGAGTTGCTAGGCTCAAGATTGGGATTTGATGTAGTAATTTTTGGCTCATGTACTTTGCTTTCATTGATGTAGTGTTTTATATGATCTTTGATGTGGATCATTTTAGTGATTTTTACTTGGCTTATTTATTGCATGGATTCTAACCTCTTGCCTAATAAGGAGGAGAATATATTACATATTAGTTTTTTCAATCACTCATCGGTGATGTGTAGTATGAGTCAACATTATGTTGTTAGCATTGTTAGTGTTGTGCAAAGGCCTAAGAGAGATGTTGATGATTAATGGGCATAAATTGGAGATGTGACATACATATTATATAGGGAAGTCACTTTTTAGATGGATTTTGTGTGAGGATTAATGTATTTGGATAGTGCATGATCATGTCCTATTGTAGTGTAGGGATGATTGCGGTGTGGGTGAGTCTAGGATGCATAGTGTATTAGTTGTAATTGTGGCAAAGTCTACTTGGATGACTCATAATCTATTTATTTAATCTTTTTATACCCCTTTAGATCAAGGGATATTTTAATGGATTACTTTTAAATGATCCAAATGTTTTATTAGCTTTATTGTTTGGGTAGTTTAGTACCTGATAGTTGGTTTCTCAACCAACTCAACTTTTTTAAAATCTTTTTAGACCTTCTATAAACATAAATAAATATTGCATTCCAATATATTTCTCTATTTATTTCCTTTTATACTTGGTGACTGTAGCTACTCTAACTATTATTTATTCTTTTATGTTATAATGGTTGATATGCTACCTTCCTCTCCAAAAACATAGAGAATGAAATCATTCTCATAGTTAGGGTTGACTATGGTGGGATCCTAAGAAATAGACTACTTGATGGCTTAAAAAATATCTCTTCCTTCATATGTCTAGCTAAAACTAACACCCTTCTTAATCATGGTAGTAAGGGGCTTAACCACAAAGGCAAAATTTGGAATGAATCTTCTTACAAATTTTATATTTTCCTAGGAAACTTTGTAATCCCTTTATATGCATCAAAAGTTCTAGTGAAGATATAACACTTACTCTCTTTAGGTCTATTGAAAGACCCTCTTTTGAAATAATGTGTCCAAGTAGTTTCCCTTAATGAGATCCAAAAATGCACTTTTTTGGATTGAAGGAATATCCAAACTCTCTACACCTTTCAAAAAATTTCCTAATGTGATCCAGGTGTGTATCAACATGTTTTAAATAAATAATGATGTCATTTAAGTATACCAAGATTATCTCATTTATCAAACCTCTAAAATACATATCCATATCTCTTTGGAATGTATCACTAGCATTAGTTATATGAAAAGTCATCTTTTTAAAAGCATATGTGCACCATTTTGTAGTGAAATCAGTCTTGAACTGGTCTACTTCTTGTATTAGGATTTGGTTATATCCATAATAACTATCTAAAAGGGAAAACTTTTCAAATACTAATATAGTTTGAATAATTTTATACATGGGTGGAAGAGGATAATGATCCTTTAGGGATGCTTTGTTTAGGTCCTTGAAATCTACACAAAACCTAATTTCACCATTCTTTTTCCTTGCAAGTACTAAGTTAACAACCCAATATGAGTGTTTAATAGGGAAAATGATATTACCCTTTATTATTTTGGATAACTCACTCTTCATCAAGCGTTCTATTTTTGTATTAATTGGTCTTTTTTTATATCTAACAAGATTTGTATTTGGGTTAAGCTTTATTATTTATTGGGCTAAGCTATAATCAAACCCCCTTAGATCTTTATAACTCTAAGTGAAGTTATCATAAAATTCTTAACATAATAAAATACTACTTTTTAGAAACATTACATACCTTTCTAATCTTCAATGTTTTTCCTTTTGAAATGACTACTAGTTTGTAGTCTTCTTTACTAACCATGCTATTCTTATTTTCACCTTTTAATTGATCATCTAAGTTGAAGATACTCTTGAAATTTACAAGGCCCATAGGTAATTTATTTGTCTTCAACTAAATGATTTTATTTCTATATTTATATTAGAGTCTTGACTATTTTTTATCTAATAATTTAGCCTCTTCTCTTAGAAAATTCATAATTTGCTCATAATTATTGAAAACTTGCCAGTTTGTTGCATTGTCAGGAATAAATGGTCTTACTATCAACTTTACATGCTATATAGTGTTCTTCTTTATTTATTTAGGTAGGTTATATTGGGATCCTATTGAGGCTATATAATCAAAATCCTTATTTTGTGCTATTGGCACTACTTGAATGTTTAAAGTGGTAAAGTCTTCTAACATGTCCCAAACCCTATATTATAGGATCTTAGTAACTTATTTTGGGTTACAATTTTAGATATTACTTGGTGAATACACAATTCACTATCACCAAACACATGTAGCAACTATATTCAACTTTCTTTTGCCATTTAGAGACCTAAAATTAATGTTTCATATTTAGCTACATTATTAGTGTAGCTGAAGCAAAGTTTAAAAGAATAGAAATAACTCTTCTTTTATGGATAGATAAAAATAATAATTGCACCTATACCATTCCTACTTATTAATTGATTAAATCATAATTTCCACATTTCTTGGAGATCTTTAGTTGGTTTTACAAGATTTAGAATGATTTCATGATTTTCATGGATGTAATATATACCCAACCCAATTTCTTTTACATAATCATAAGGATCAAATTAAAGAGATGATCCCCATTCATCTAGATGAGTGTCTATAATTTTTCCATAGGTGTCATAACCTCATGAACAAGCTCCTCTTCCTAATATTTCAATATTTAATTTATATCCACAAGGATAGGAGTGTATGGCTCAATATGGTCACTAAAAATTAGATCAACTCTTATTATCACTCTCTTCCATATCTCATCCCATGTAACATGTGGGATTAGATAGTAGATAAATACCCTCATATTTTTATAGTGAAGCCTCAAGAAAGGCAGATAGAAAAATAGGGGGGATGTCAATAATTGAGATATCTTGAAAAATTGACAAGATTAGACATGCATGGATGGTAAGGTTTAAACCTTTTATAGTCCTAAATATTTGAATAGTAGTTAAATACAATTAAACCACACCTTTTTTTATAGTTGTATACTTAATACCAAGAGCATCAACTATTTTCATGGGAATAATAGAATTGATAGCCCCTGAGTCTACCATGCAGTTATGGATGAGATGTTTCCCAACTATGAGGGAAAGTAAAAATGGGAGGCTTAATATTTTTAATAGCTTTGTTGTTAGTTATGGTTGACACAAATTAACTATAGCATTGGGTCCCTTATCTAAAACTTTCTATATTATTTGGAAGTTTTTCAAAGCTTCTTGTAGCAAGTCCCTTTGTGTTGGAATAGAGAGTGTTTCCCACATGGTGACATTCAAAATAAATTTTTTAATTTGTTATAAAATACTAAAAGTAATGTGACCAACATTTTCTAGTTCCTTTGTGGGAGATATATCTTCTTTCATGAGATTTGGGGTCAATAATTTTGACTTTGACTATCCCATTGGCACATTATGTAGCCTTTGGATTATGTTACCTTTTATAAAATATTATATAACTTTAGAATGTGTAACTATTCAACCCTAGGGGGTTGATCACTTTCAATTTCCCTCTTTTTACAGAATGTATTTGATACTAATGAACCACCACCATTTATTAGTTCTTCCTCTTGATTTACACCACAAAAATCTTCTTCTTACTAGTTCAAAAGGGTATCTTCACTCTGAGCAAGCTCTCATGTATCTTCCTACTGGGAAATGGATTCTTCTTGTTTTCCTTGAGGATTCAATATGATTTTCACCATAAAGGTTTGATTTATGATACCATTGGGATAAGAATTATGATTATGTGGTTGAAAATAAGGGTAACATGACTAATATTCCTAAGCTAGGTTGTTTTGAATTGGTACAATAGCCTTAGAAGTACCTAGTGCATGTAGAACATGGATGTTCAGAGGTTTTGCTTCCATGATTTGACTTTATGGATATAAATTTATTTGGTATGGATTCCTATTGGGTTGGTATGTCTAGTTAGCCTACTAATAAGTCCTATAATTCTAGGATTGTTTCCTTTTTATTACTACTAACTCATTTCCAAAACTTTTAAGTTGTGACTTAACCTCATAGAAATCATTACTAAGAGCAAGATTTAAAGTTGGTGCCTTGATTGTAGTGGGAATTAGGGAAACTATAAGTTATTTAGGAGTCACTTTTATAAATAGATACATTAGAGGCCATGGGGAAAATTTTCCATATTAAATTAGGTAATTTTTTTCTCTTATAACAATTTCATAGGCATTGGGAAGTGTGGTGACATCCATTGAATGAATCATGATAGCTATATCAATATTTAAATATCTCAAGTAATATATGAAAAAATTATTTGGGGTTGGTTTGACCAACACTAGAATTATATTCCATGTCTTTTGAAATTGAAAATTGAAATCAATCATGAACTCATGAGGAGAATGATGAATTGTAATTAGTTATTCAACCAAGGAGAGGTGGTCAATCTTGTATTCAGATTACATGCATAGTTTAGTCCCTAAGTCATCCAAAAAAAATATGGAATTGGGAAGCATACCTCTATACCATGTAAATATTTACCCTTAAATGAGGAGATAAGAAGTCTGATCGTAACATTTAGTTGTACTACATGATGAACTAAAAAAATATTAGCAATGTCTTATATATGTTTTATGAGGGTAGAAGTTTTAGCAGTAAAATATGGAAGGCTTTTTAGAGCCAAAGTGGGTATATCATAATACTAGGCCAACTGAAATGGGATGCCTCCATTGAAGGCTACAAAAATTTTATCTCTCAAGGCCATAATAAGAGGTATGAAACTATTTTGGGTATTTTTAGGAGATTTAAGTATATTTATAGGATATACTCTAGTGCAAGGTATAATTGATCTTGATTCATTTTTATATGGAACTTAGAATTCTTACAGTTAGTTTTCTTACCTTTAGTAGATGGTGTTGTTTGTATCTTTAGCATATGTGAACCTAGATTTCCTAAATCCATGAGCTAGTAGAGTTTTTAGGTGCTTTTGAAATGTGTATGAGGATCACATAATGCTTACTAAGAATATCACCAATCTCTTAGTAATGATATTTATGTCCCATCAGGCCTACCAAAAACTATTATCACTTAGATTATGTACCAAGGTAAATTTTAGTGATGAATATTCATTAATTCATGAATATTCAAATTTTTAGATTTTGGTTTTGGTGATTTTTTAGGGTTAACAAATAGGACCATATTGCCATGATTTTAGGGATATAAATTTTTTTAGGGTCATCTCACCAACCATTCATAACATTATCTTATAATATAGTTTAATTATCTGTATATATATATATATATATATATATATATCCCATGCCCTTGATATCAAACAAGGTAACTAGCAAAACCCAAACTGCGGAAGCAAATGGTGAAACCAAAAAGTAAATGCCAGTAGTGACAATCAAAGGAAAAAAATGATAATTACAAATGACAATACCTCTAAATCTTGATATTTTAGAATAGAATTGCCAAATGGTAATGTCAAATGACACTGCCACATGACAGTCCTCAATGATAGATCAAATGATAGTGCTAAATGGAAATATAGGAAAATTTACTAGGGTTAAAGATTGAGGACATGGTAAGAAGAAATGAAAAAAAAATCAAGGACTATACTCACAAACCCTACTAGGACTAGGTGTAAAACATTAAAGAAACCAAAAATTTGAATCCTTTGGTAGAGTCATTTGACACAACCATTTGACACAGCCATTCGACAGAGTCATTTGGTAGAGCCTTTTAGTTGAATAATTTTATAGATCCATTCAACCAAGCCATTTGGTAGAGTCTTTTTATAAATACCTTTGGTGCAGCCGAATAGTTGCATAGAAAAATTATAAAACTAAAAAAAAATTTAGAACTTTTATATTTTCCAAGGTTGTGAATTAGATTCACCTAAACAAATCTAAGGTTGTTTTAGATATGGGATCTTAAAATTTACTCTATTTTACACCTGTCTTAATGTAGTTACATGGTATGTGGTATAAAAAAACTATGGGAAATCTAATGGCATAATGGGGTCACCTCCAAGCTATGGAACCTTGATAAATTGAGGTGAACCTATGGAGAAGGCTAGATTTTTACATGGTATGTGGTATGAAAAAACTATGGGAAATATAATGGCATAATGGGGTCACCTCCAAGCTATGGAACCTTGATAAATTGAGGTGAACCTATGGATAAGGCTAGATTTTTTTTATCAAATTGAATGCAATCAATAAATTACTAGTTCATGTTAAAATACTACTTCTTAGTGATCTTGCTCCTAACTAGGGTTTAACTTGCAAGGAAAAGAGTTTTAGGAATGAATGTGCAAAAATCGAAATGGTGATTACACCAAATAATTAAAATGGAATTTAATGATTGATTTGTATGAACAAAGTTGAAAAATAAATATATTTAAATATATTGGAGCACAAAGTTGTGAAAATATGAAACCAAAGGCAATACTGGGTATTTTTCATATAAGTAACAATATTATTTATTTTAATAAAAAAAATCAAAATTGAAAAATAACAACACAGATGAATTTTTTTGACTCAAACAAGAATGAAATGATTCAAAAACTTGGAAAATATCCTTGAATATATAAAGATAACACAAACAAGGAAGTCAAAGCTTTAATCTATTATCATTCTCCATGTTATAGCATGCAAATCAATTGTTCAAAATGTAGGATAATTTCTCCAATAGTAAAAATATAAATGGGCTACACCATGGTACCCATATTTATACAAAATATTCTATTGAAATAGAGGAAGTTATCAAAAAACCCTATGCCCAATTAAAGATCAAGAAAAAATATAAAACCTCATGAAAAGGCCATGATATTTTGTCTAAAATGACATCTTTAGTGAGGTAAATGGATAATGGAATAAGAAACATGCAACTGTTGGTCACTTAAAAAAGTGATGAAGGGATGTCTAAACCCTATTTAATCTTCATACAATGTCATCCCTGTCTTTAGATCAGTTTTTATTAACTATTCTAATGAACAAGGTGCCAAAATGAACTAACACTTAAAAAAGTTGAATGTTTTTAGGTAATTTAGGTTATAACTTGAAAAACCTAATTTGTATTTTTCAATTAGGAATTTTAAAACTTTTTAATTCATCCAACTTGAAGAAATTGAAAGTGAAATTTACAACATGAGTGTCAGGAATCTAGAACAACAAACATGCTCTGATCCCACTTGTCAGGATGCGAAACCGGAAACATACAATTGATTACCAAAACTTCAAACAACTTAATATGCGGAAATAACCAGATTCACCAAGTAACTAGAATTTAGAATAACACAGCATATGAGAGACAATACACAACTTGTATTAACACTTTATATAGAAAAGAATACAATAGAGAATATGCCACATCTTCTCCACCACCTTACAGAGGATTCCCACACCTCAAGTGAACAGTAAATCTTCTCCCCAAAGCTCTCCCTCTCACAGGTCACAACACCCAACTCAAATACAGAGTTGATGTTCACCTCCCATGCTCCACGCATAACACAAGTGCTCCACGCACTCCACAAGCACTCCACGTGCTCCACAAGTACTCAAGGTACTTCAAGTAGATCTCCCATGAACCTGCAATAACCTGCACTTCAACAGACCATACTTATGGAAGGAACTTCCTTGCCTTCCTCTTGCTCTATCTGAGTACACACCTGTACTCCAAGTAGATCCTGCCTGATACTGCTCCCTGTTGTGTTGCTGTCTGTATGACCTTGCACACCTGCAAATCAAACAATGGTTCTATTCACCTGTGAACCTCGACCTTGCATACACATACACCTGCAGATCAACGATCTTACTTACCATGTAGATCTCCTATATAGGCCATGCAACTGTGACCAAGATCCTACACTCCTGAAGAACCCAGCTGGCTCTCCAATCCAGCACCAACAAGCCTGGTACTGTGGCACTAGGAGGAACGCACCATAGCTCTACCTCACACACAGAAGGAGCTTATAATTATGCTCTCTTACTCCCTAGCACACTTTTCCAATACAACCATGAGTCTATTATATAGATCTCATCCAAACAATGATTAGACATCTAATTACAATAATTAGATCCGCAGCTCTCAGTCTAAAATTAGATCTCTTCATGCAAACACTTGGTTCGTTAGCTAACTGCCCGTAGATAGCTCGCAGTCGAACTACACAGGCGACCGACGCCGGTCCCTGTCCGCCTGGGGGTCACCGACGCCGGCCGATCTCTGACCGACGCCGGTTGTCTTTCCTGCCCTTTCCTACCGACGTCGGTTGGCCTGATCGACGCCGGTGTCTCTGGCACTCAGCAACTCTCCTGCAACCTCCTCTGTATCTGCATCAGTGAAGCTTTTAGCTCCACAATCCTAACAATCTCCCACTTGGAGATAAACAGCTGCACTGTACCTGTACTTGTACTCCATCTAATCTGTTTCTTGGTTTGTATCCCTCTTCAAGCTCCCACCTGAAGACAACACACCACACAACCTGTGATGTACCACCTGTCATCCGAGTACCCTGCCACATCCGAACCTACAACACCTGTAGTGAAGTCCTGACCCTGCATAGCAACACCTACTGCCGGTCCCTCTCAGAAAACCTGAGAACCCACTTTCCCGAATTGGCTCCTAACTCTGACAGCTCCCACTGCATGGGAATATTCAGGTCTATACCAGACCTCATGTGATTTCAGACACTGTACCTGTCCAGCCCTTAGTGTGCTCTGGTTCTGTATCCCAAACCTCGCCAACACCTGATTCACATCAGCTCCCACTCGAGACAAAATCAACCAGTGATCTCCATGCCTCCCATGTCAAAGAATTCCGCTGCTCCAAACTCCTCATGACATGCCACTGAACTAACCTTACCCTTAGCTCAGCAAAACCCTGTATGTACACTCCTGCTAGCTAGCATACTATCCACATACAGCAACAGAATGATGTCATGACTCATCATCCCCCTGGTAAGACAAAACCACAGTAGTTACCCTGACATTGACTGAAGCCATGCTTCGTCCTCCACCTGTCAAACCTAGTACCACTGTCCTGCAGCCCCTCAAGACCGTATGCCTGGTCTTCCGTCTCACGTATCCATTCTCTCTATTCTTCTACTAAGGCATCCATTCGTCTCTGTGCTTTCATCTAGCTGGCAAACCTACCAAGTCTCTCCCTTGGTTCTGCATCATAAACCTGCCAAGCTCACACCTGTTTCCTGGATCCTTCCTGCTATACAATCAGCAACAAGTATGAAGAAGAGGAACAACGAATTTGAGGGCCTACTTATGCCTTTAGTCCTCCGTATGGGTGTTTGAGACTCCTTGACAGCTTGCTGTCCACCCAAAATTCGTTACAGTGACCGACCTCGGTCACCCCACAGTCTGCATCCGACCGACGTCGGTTCCATGCGTCTGTACCTGACTACCAACCTGCCTGCGCTGGTGTCCCTTCTGCCGACGTCGGTCCTCCTGACCGACATCGGTCTTACATACTGCCGACGTCGGTCCCATGACCGACGCCGGTCTTACCCTGCCTGACACTGCCGGCTTCGGTCTGCACATGACCGACATCGGCGCCTGTCTGTTCGACGCCGGTTCTTCCTGACCGACATCGGTGTCTGTGTTCGCCTGTGAGTGATGACTTTTTACCCGCGAGCTCCTTTGGATCAATCTCCATGTCCAAACTGCCCTGTTCAGATGTATCCAGCCTCATCCACTGAACTCTGTCCACCATCTCCTCCAAGAACACCAAGGCTTTCCAGTTCTTAAGCCTATCAAATATATCTGTCTTCCACTTAAGAACATGCATCTCCTTCCTGCTCATGTGACCAAGCCTACGAAGCCACGTCTCCACAACAGAAGAAGAATCAGTAATATAAACAAGTAGATAAAGGATACCTGTTTTCTTACCACCAGCTAATTCAAGTGCATCCGCTGTGAGAGTTCTTGTGCATCTCTCATCACCCAATATTTCTGAAGAAATTAGCCATATCTCCAAACCTGGGACCTGCATGACCTTCATCAACACCTGTGTGTTGGCCGCCTGCAATTTCAGCGTCACTTCTCCTTTGCCAATTCTTTGGCAAGGCTCACCAGCTCCTCTACCTGGAACTGCATGGAAAGAGGCAACCGAATCTTTTATCCAAGATTCAACTTTATCCAAGAAACCTGCAAACACATCCTGTGCAATAACACCTGCAACATCTGTATCTTCAGTTTCTTCATGCTGATCTGTTACCAACCAACAATCTTCTTTTACCTGCTCTTTCTTTCCATCAGACCGTGAGTAATCATCTGTGCTTTTCAACTCCTCCATTCTTAGCTTACTTTGATCTGCCGTTGCTCTACTCCCACTCAATCAGAAAACCCTGAGAGTGCCCTGTAATCAAAAACACAACCTGCTTCCTGCAACCTTAGCTCTGATACCACTTGTTGGTATCGAGCTAAGAACCTACAACCAAGGCTCTGATACCACTTGTCAGGAATCTAGAACAACAAACATGCTCTGATCCCACTTGTCAGGATGTGAAACCGGAAACATACAATTGATTACCAAAACTTCAAACAACTTAATATGCAGAAATAACCAGATTCACCAAGTAACTAGAATTCAGAATAACACAGCATATGAGAGACAATACACAACTTGTATTAACACTTTATACAGAAAAGAATACAATAGAGAATATGCCACATCTTCTCCACCACCTTACAGAGGATTCCCACACCTCAAGTGAACAGTAAATCTTCTCCCCAAAGCTCTCCCTCTCACAGGTCACAACACCCAACTCAAATACAGAGTTGATGTTCACCTCCCATGCTCCACGCATAACACAAGTGCTCCACGCACTCCACAAGCACTCCACGTGCTCCACAAGTACTCAAGGTACTTCAAGTAGATCTCCCATGAACCTACAATAACCTGCACTTCAACAGACCATACTTATGGAAGGAACTTCCTTGCCTTCCTCTTGCTCTATCTGAGTACACACCTGTACTCCAAGTAGATCCTGCCTGATACTACTCCCTGTTGTGTTGCTGTCTGTATGACCTTGCACACCTGCAAATCAAACAATGGTTCTATTCACCTGTGAACCTCAACCTTGCATACACATACACCTGCAGATCAACGATCTTACTTACCATGTAGATCTCCTATATAGGCCATGCAACTGTGACCAAGATCCTACACTCCTGAAGAACCCAGCTGGCTCTCCAATCCAGCACCAACAAGCCTGGTACTGTGGCACTAGGAGGAACGCACCATAGCTCTACCTCACACACAGAAGGAGCTTATAATTATGCTCTCTTACTCCCTAGCACACTTTTCCAATACAACCATGAGTCTATTATATAGATCTCATCCAAACAATGATTAGACATCTAATTACAATAATTAGATCCGCAGCTCTCAGTCTAAAATTAGATCTCTTCATGCAAACACTTGGTTCGTTAGCTAACTGCCCGTAGATAGCTCGCAGTCGAACTACACAGGCGACCGACGCCGGTCCCTGTCCGCCTGGGGGTCGCCGACGCCGGCCGATCTCTGACCGATGCCGGTTGTCTTTCCTGCCCTTTCCTGCCGACGTCGGTTGGCCTGACCGACGCCGGTGTCTCTGGCACTCAGCAACTCTCCTGCAACCTCCTCTGTATCTGCATCAGTGAAGCTTTTAGCTCCACAATCCTAACAATGAGTATTTTCAAGTTAAAAAAAATAGACTTTGTAAAATATAAAAGTGAAATTTACAAGTTTCATTTCTACAACCTTTTAACCTGCTAAAAAGATACTTAAAAATTACAAGTGGATCTTTCTCAAAAAGAGCTACCAAAATGATAGTTTCCATTTGAAACCTACAAATTTACAATGTCTTTTAAAATAAAGAAATGTAATATACATAATGTATTTCATTGAAAAAATAAATCTACAACCATAACTTTTGAATATTCTTTGTTATTCTTTACATGTATCTTCTCAATATAAGCATTAAAGCTTTTGAAGATATCTAGGAGATGATCTTCATCAATACCAAATAAATATCTCACATTTTTCCATTTTATCAGAGAGTTATCTAGATGTAGCCCTATATACTTGATTATCTTTCCCCATTTAATCTAGTGTATGATGATACCTGATGAATCCATGTATGAAACTAAAGTTGAATGTTATATCTCATGTTGAATCTCTCTTGACCACTCCTTTGAATTTGTCTTGAATCTATTAAACTTAAATAATTTGATCTTGATTATTTATTTCCTCTTTTAACCTACTAAGCAATTACTCAATGTTGTAGATCATATATTTGGCCTTATCACATGTAGCCTTGGCCTTATTAATACTCTTAGTGATTATTCTTATTCTAAAATTGGATTCCTTATCTAGTTCCTCATGTTCTACATCATTTTTCAACGTTTTCTCTATAATTAGGGTATTGATTTCAATCATATCAATATATTGAAATTTTAGGAATAATAGGTTCAACCTTTTAATCTATTCCTTATATTTTCTTATTTATGCCTTCAAAGATGCCCAATCATCTTTCAAAGTTTTATAGTAGTCAATTTATAGTCTAATTAATTTTTTTCCCTCTATGATAAGATCCTCAACCCAGTATTTCATATCCCTTCCCATAATTCCAATATATATTACTAATTAAAGTGTTTCTTTATTAGGGAACTGAGTAAGAGACTATGTTGGTTAGGATATAGGCTCAATGAACTTCTTTAGTGTAGTTGTCAATTATTTAACTTTATTCTTCAATTCATCCTTTATGACATTGTGACTATCCATCTTATCAAAAAGAGAGATAATTCTTGATTTGACATCATGTTTCAATACATATCTTCTAAGATGACCCAGGTGCACTTTGGATATTTGGTAATCCCCCACCACTAGATATTCTTTTTGTTTGTCTAGTGGGGGGACTATAATTTATACATATTTATCCCCTACTAAATCATATAATATTCTAGATATAGTTATATGGCCTAACTTTTATTTATTTTATGCCTTAGTAAGGCCAAAATCTAGTGTGATAAGAGACACCATTTATTTTCATTTCTTCCCTAATGATTACACTAGCCAGCTTGGATTGGCATCTTGTGAACTTAGTACTATCAACTATGAATCTCTAGCTAAAGTTATTATACTAGTGGTTATTGTGAGAAGTATTATATCTATCATTTATATGGTTTTTGAATCTTCAACTAATGTTTTGGCAATCTCTTAGCCATTTATGGGTTGAGCATCCATAGTTGTATCAATGATTTCCTTTATCTTTACCTCTTGAATGGGAGTTTGGTATATTATGGAAATGGATGAAATGGGTGTAGTGGAAATGGATGTGCCTACAGGGGGTGTTGTAATTTATAAGTAACACAAGTGGATGGGTAGGCATGGGTAGTTGAAAAATGGGAACATGTGGGGCTATGGAATCTATGGAAGTTAATAAATCAATCAAGGTAGTGGGAACACTCAAGGTTAATGAAATAGGTAAAATGATGGAAGATGAAAATTAGATAATAGATATCCCTATGGTTGAGATGGTTAGTAGGATTATATTCAAGATGAATGAATCCACATCCATGTAATACTAGGTGGTGTTAGTGATCAATGGAGTGGTGTTGGATATTATGGATTAGATGGAAGGAATTATGGAAGAGGGGAGTGAAAATTAATCATGGGTGTCTAATTTTTTTATTAGACTATTGACAATGGAGTCACTAGCATAGATGAGCTAGTAGAAATGGAGGGGGTAATTGTTTGAGGTGGTTATGGAGTGGAGATAGGAGTAGGAAGTAGCATAGTTGGTGAAATGATAGAGAGAAGAGGACAAACTATTATTTCTTTAGTATCATTTGTGTCTTTAATGGACGTTGGCATGGGTTAATTTATTTGAGGTATTTCTACTCTTTGGATACTAGATTTACCTCTTTAATCCTTTTATTTATACTTCTTCTTATGTGATATCACTGGTGTATCTTCCTATTCTATTTGGGTTCCACTATTATAACCCAACACTATTATTATCATACCCTTCTCTTTTACTTATTTCAACTTATCATGAATACTCAAGGTTTCCTTGGTCACCTTGAACCCTTTGATTCTTACCTAGTTAATTATCCTATTTATTACATTGGTGGTCTTATCTGTAAATGATAATGACTTAGGGAAGGACCATTTGACTGATGGAAGAGGTTTAGTAAATATATTGTTATCATTATAAATCCTATCCATTAGGGATTCATCATCTATTAAGTCCTTAGGGACTGGTGCCATGTTGTAAGTTTTGATATTCTCTAGGGTCATCTTGGAACAATATCTTAGTCTCATTTCATCTTCATCTTGCATGTATTCCTAGTAATATTCATAATAATGAATGTGGGAATATGTTGTGATCCCTAATAAAATGCTAATGTTATCATTAACATCATAAAATGGCCTTACATCAAGTGATCTTAAGGTCATTTGAGTCATGTTGGAATATTCACACTTATATTTTGGTAGGTGAGGACATGTATGTATCCATATGTTAATGGGGAAGTGGATTATTTCCTTATGTTTACTTGATAAAAATTTGTGAGTCTCTACAAGTTGTCTCACAAGTTCCATTAGATCCCATTTTTCACTTACATACCTTGGGAGGATATAAGGACAACTACTAAATCATCCTATTTTGATGTTTGGAATTGAATGAAATATGATCCCCAATTTATGATCTCAAAAGTTATAGCATCAAAAAATATCCTCCTTTATATCTCTTTATCAAACATGATTATGATGCAACATATGAATGCATAATTTACCCTTTTAAAATGCTATCTACTTACCTCAAGGGTAAGAGTAGGGTAATAATTGAAGACCTTGTTGACTTGGTCAAGCATCATGTTTAACCTTGGGAAATCCATTCCCTTTTATAATATGTAGACTAAGTATGAAGTCATGTAAAAATTTCATATATTATAGTCTTCCACCAATTATATGTGTATGGAGTCATTTATCAACTAGGCCCAATGGATGTACTATTTATTTTGGTGGATCACCTAGATGTATTGGTACATCCCATCCTAAAAATTCTTAGCATATAGGTTCCTAGTGATTCTATGTAAGAGTATGATTATGTCACCCACTTCCTCCTTGAAATCTATTATTTCTAGGGTTTTATGTAGTATTATATATGTGGGCCTAGAGACTTTTATCCATTATTTGTTGAGGACTCTTAGACATGCATTGTTATTATCTTGATAAAATTTATTGGATGAGTTAGGACAACTTATTATCAAGACAACTCTCATAATCTATAATTAGGAGAACTGTGTTGATGAAGTTAGGGTCCAAGTTAAGAATCCTTTCTTCCTTATCATTTACTACTTCTCTCTTTTTTGCATCCTAGTGATTTTTCAATGTAAGCAAAAAAATAGGTATATGTACTAATAAGGGGAAGGATTCTACTTGGGGTAATCTATAGTCCTAAATGATTTGAATCTAATCACTTTTTAATTCAACATTTACCTTTATTCAAGAATCAGATAGGTTTGTGTGACCTAGGTCTATGTCTTTGATTTCATTAGTGTTAAAGCCCAAGCTAAGTGGGATACTAGGTCCCTTAGATTTTAACTTCTTTTCTTTTCCATAAATAGGTTCTAAGAAAATTGATGTTGGAAAAAAAAAACATAGTTGGCTAGTTTTAGGGTTACAACTGTAGGTAAAATGTCTAGAAAGCTTTGGAGTTATAACATGCACTTACAGAGTTTGATGATAACTCTTATAGGTTTCATGCTTATTATTACAAGTAAAAGTTCCAATGGGTTTTAGAGTTACTTTTATAGTGTATATTCCCATGGGATCTAAGGGTTGATTTTGTAGGTCAGATCTCCATGATGTATTGAAACTGGTATTGTAGGTCAAAACTTTATGGGGTTTGTGTAGGAGATCCTCAAGAGAATATTTTATATTTTCAAAACCCTAGATTCTATAAATATAGGTAAATTATGGAAATAACACAAGAAAACAATTAATATCTATGAAAATCACAGTAAAGCACAATTAATAATTGGAAGGAACATGAGCAAAATGAAAAAACCTAGTTTCTTGCATGAAATTCAAAAACCAAGCTTTTTTTGTATAAAGATAGAAATGTTTTTGGAAAATGTTTGGGAAAATAGAGGAATACCATTTACAAAGGATGTCAATGAAAACTATTGCTTGGTGAAACATTAGTGAGGCCTAGTGTGGTTTACTTGTATGTAAAGATCAAATTCCAATTCATAAATGTTTATAATAACTTTGAAAAGAACTAAATTTGTTTAGTATAACCTTATCATTAATGCTTTTTAGGTTGGCTTTTGGGTGGATGGTAGAAGTTTCAAAGTTGTAGCACAATTTTGTCATTTTTAAAAAATACATTTTGTACTCTAGCTTCCACTTTTTGTTGGGTGGTTTGGTGTAATAGAAGTGGGAACGAAGACCCTGAGGTGTAATTTGTAACTTCATAAGTTGTAAAGTTTGAGTAAGGTTATGATTTCTATGGGTAGGTGGTTAACAGAAAGCATTACTTTTACTTCACTTTAAAACTTTACAATTTGAAAATTATAGCAAGAGTTCCAGTTTCCATGGATGTAGTATATGATTGAAAGCAAAGTTCTACTTACAAGTTATAACTTGAAAAGTTAGAAACTACAATTGGAGTTTCAGTTTCTATTAGGATTTGGATAAGTAGGAAGCATAGGTTTGACTATAATTTTCAATTTTATAAGTTACAATTTTCATTAAAATTTATGGGTTTTGATGGGAATATGATTGACAAAACGTGGGATTCTACTTGTAATTTACAACTTACAAAGTTTCAAATTATGATTATATTTTTAGTTTTAATTAATCATGGGGTGATCAAGGATCATAGGTTGGGATTAAATTTTCAAGTTTTCAAGTTACAAATTATATTTAAATCTCTGATTTCCACTAGATATGTGTAAGTTGGAAGTGGAGGTTAAATTTTAATTTGAAAATTTACAAGTTACAAATTGTATCCAAATCTCTAATTTTCACTGGCTTGAGAAAAGGGTATCCTGGGTCACTTTAAGGCCTTTTTAACAAAAAAATAATAAGATCTCCCTTAGGGTACTATATAACTTGACTTTTTTGGTTAAAAAATATCAACAAGTTCCAAAATGGTGAAATCATTATTTTAAAAAAAATGAAAATGATGAGATTGCTCAAGAAAATAATGATATCCCCAACCAAATGGTGAGTTTTCACATGTTTTGATGATATCTCCAAAAAGATATAAATTTGAAAAAACAACAAGGTCACTTTTTTAGATTAAAAACAACTTCAATAAAGCGAATGTTGATAAATCGATGAAATTGTGCATATGAATTGAAAATTCAAAAATGGAAAACCCATACTAGATAATGGGATCATCCTACCAACCAATGAGAATGACCTGGTAAATGAAGAACTTGACTAGAAAGGCTGAAAATGCAAACTCACTTAGAGAAAATGGTGAGAACATTTTATAGAAAGGTGGGAACATCCTACCAAATAGTGAGATTTCCAAGAAAATGTCAAGATCACTCAAAGGTAAACTAAGGTAATTAGAATTATATTAGTTACTTAATACAAGGTTTGTAAACCTAATAATTATAGGGGCCTAGGATTGAGATGGGTTAAAAGCATGAATTGGGTCCTCTTAGAAAAGTAATCTTGGAGGATCCTAAAATAAGATAATAGATGGATCAAAGTTATTAAAGGTAAGTATCTCACTAATATTTCAATGGATAAATTCTTTAAATAATAATTTCCTAGCTGAGGATCCAAATATTATAAAGTAGTAATCAAAAAAATATATCTCAATTTCAAAGGATATAATTGGATGCTAGGTAATGGTAAAAGTATTGATTTTTAAGAGGACCCCTACATATTTAAATTTTCAATTTAAATAATTAGGGACTATGATGCTTTGATTCATCACTTGAGCAAGTCATTGGGTTGTAAAGTAAAGGATTATTGGTTGAGAAACAATCTAGGAACAAGTTAGAAGTGGATTTTTTCCCCAATGCAACTATGGATCAATCTATATTTATGGAAATCTTAAATTAAAAGATTCTATAAATTCATATTATTTTATTTCCCAAGGAATACAAAGTTATTTGGCACTCTGAACCATTTGGTGATTACATGGTCAAGTCAAGTTTTTTTTGGTGATTAGGATATTCTAGGTCAAGGTCTTTTTTGTCATAAGTTTTAGGAAAAAAATTGATCCCTAAAATTGGTGTTTTCTATAGTTATATTTCCATAATAAAATCCTCATTGTTGATGACTTGAAACTCAAAGGCTTCCAAATGCCTAATATATGTTATCTGTATCTAAGATTAGAATAATTAGTTAATCACCTATTTTTGGATTGCTCATATTCCACCTTGATTTTGACCTTGATCTTGAGCCTATTAAATATTGAGTGGGTCTATCCATGATCCATTTCGGACCTTTTTTATAATGGTTTCGACCGTGTAAGAACAAATATTTGAAACTCCTTTGGAACCTTTCTCTATTGCATTATCTTTGGGGAATATGGAAGGAAAGAAACCATAATATTTTTAGGAACAAAATTACAAAGTGAAGAATAACCATAGATAACATCATCAAGGATATTAATAAAAACTAGACTTCTAGGTCCTCCATGAAGGATGACCCTTAGAGGGTGAGGAATCAAACATCTTGAAGTTTTGGGATCTTAAACCCACTTAAGGTTTAGGTCCTAAATAAAATATTTCATGTGCCTCAACTATATGGGCACCCCCTAAGGAAGGTTGGTATAAACTTAATTTTGATGGGGAATCTAAAGGGAACCTAGGTCCAATGGGAGGAGAAAGTATTATAAGAGATATCCAAGGAAAATTTGTGATTGTCTGTGTAGGAAAAATGGGTGAATAATCAAATTATGTCACTGAAGCTAGGGTAATTCTCTAAGGGATTAAGTTTGAATGCAAGAAAGGATTTTAAAATTTATATATTGAATGTGATTTCACTAACATAAATAATTGTCTAAGAAATGTGTATAGAACCTCCTAGACTATTGAAAAAATAAAGTTTAGATGTTAGGACTCTCTTGAACTACTTTTAGAAATTCCCTTTGTGCCATATTTTTAGATAAAGAAATAGTTACATAGATCTTATGGCCAATTTGGGGGTTTATTATGATTTCACTATCTAGTAAATGAGAGGAAACCCAACCCCTTATTTCAATATCTTGAATCATGTCCTTTTGGATAAAATGAAGACATAGATTTTTTTGTTGGAAGTGGGTCATCCTTTATTGGGCCTCTTTTGGTTAGGATCATTTTACCCTCCTAGTTTGTTTTAATTAAAAAGGGAGAATCAGACCTCCTTATGTGTCTAGAATAGATTTGACACTAGTAAAAACTAAGGTTATCTTAATCTAAACTAAGGTAAGTAGAATAAAAGTATAACTAGGATAGAAGAATAAATAGTAAGTCTATAAGTAGAATAAAGTGGTAATATAGATCATCCAATAGAAAAAGATATATTAACAAAGTGATTTTGACATGGCTTGTGATATGTAGTAGTGAGTGGAGGTTGTGATAACATGTGAGCATTGATCATCAGTGATGCATCATCTTCATATCATGAATGAGGATATGGTGGAATTCTTAGAAATAGTGAAGCTAATTCACATGATAAGAATGTTATTTATTCAAGCTAATATATGTTTATTAGTGTAGGTTTTTATTTTTCCCTATTTTTTAATTAGGGAAATTGTATTTCTTATGCTTATATGGAATTTTCCTACATTTGTGGGATAGGCTAGCTTATGTGGATTTGTGTGTCATAGATGTGTCATAGGTGTCATAAGTAACTCCCTTGATGGGAGTTACTTCTCTATTCTTAGCACCTTGTCACCACCTTTCATGGAGGAGTTACAGTTTATTCTTGAGGTGCCTTTTCCACCTTTTGTGGAAGAGTTACTTACGTACTCTCCTATTTGTATTCCTCACTTTGGCCATCTCATGTTAATCAAATTTTGGTTTTCTCCATTTTGTCTTGTGCAATTTAGCTTCTTGTATAATTTCAAATTGCTTTAGCATCTATGTGGTGTGCACTTGCTTCATCTCATGTGATCAAATCTCCATTGCATTCACATTATCCATATTTTGGCAACAACTCTGATATGGTATCAGAGCTACTCTGGTAATTGTGTGTCTGGTTATGCTATTAGTTTATTTTGAAATGCTTACTTTGCTTCCTTAGGAGTTTTTTTTAACTCCATTACATTTGAGAGATTTGGTAGAGTTTCTTGAAAATTCATGCAAATCCATATGGAACTTGTTTTAAAAAAATGGATTTTGAGTTAGATTTTGCCAAGACATCTTGTCTAGATCTATTGTGGCTTTAGCAAAGGTAGTAGAATTCATTTTCTCTTGATCATTCTATAGGAAAAGATAGATCTCTGCAATTGGTTTCTGTTCTTGGATGCCACTTTCAGTGTGGGGCATCTGGTAGAATGAGGTATGTAACTCCAGTAGGGCATAGTCTAGCTCCATGGCCCTATCTCTATCGTTGTCCTTGCTCAGTTTAGTCTTTTTTTATCTAGTGCCCCAGCCCCATGCTAGACACCCTTTTGGTCAGCAACACCTTCAGCAACACCTTGTAAATGCCTTCAGCAGTCCATGCAACAGTCTAGGCACAGCCAGATCCTTCTATTGTTATCCTTATACCATGCTAAGTCCTTCCTACATCCTCTCTATAGCAAGGTGCCATCAGGCCATATGACGTCCAGTAGATCTAAAGTTCATTTATTTTTTATTTTCTTAGCAAAATGTAGACTGTGTTTTTTTTGGTGCCCCTTCCTTGCTTGGCGTCCCATGTGGGCCCTTGGATGCTTGCCATCCATCAAATTGTCCTTTATTTTATTTTTAGTTAAAAATTGACTTCTAAAAAAAATATCAGTCAATTTTATTGAATATTTCATTTTTTAGATAGTTTGATAATTTGGGGGTTTACATTTAAAACTTGTATCTTCGCTTGTTGAAGATGAAGGGTGAGGCCTGGGTTGGTAGGAGGCCAATTCCCCCTCACACAAACCTCCTTTGGATTCCTAATTATATGTTAAATCTAATGAGTGGTTGGAAGGCCACTTTATATCTCATAACATGCATTTTTTTAATGTTTTAGTGCTTTTTTTGCAAAAACACTAGTTTATGGGAAAATTGAACCTTTAATATCTTGCAAACGGTAGCTCAGATTTGGGTACCATTTTTTTAAAAAGTGTTTTTAATTCAATTATCCATAGTGTAGGATTGTTATTTATCAAAAATTAACTAGTTTATAAAGTGCCTAAAATTTGGGTCTCCTGAGACACATTTTTCGTTAAGTCCGACGTCCTGTTTGCTTAAGTCTTGCATTGATTGCTCTAAGATGCATTCTTGGCTGATCCTAATGTCTTTTGAACATGAACTTGCATATTTTGTGGGGGCTCAATATTTTTTTTTGGGGGGGGGGTGTGATTGCTTTTCACAACTTGCAAATCTTTGCTTTCATTCTCCTTTTTGCATAATTTCACAAATTGCAATCAACACAACTTCACCTAAATTCAGCTTAAAATGGATTATTTTCAACTTAAACCCATAAAACCTTTCAAATATCATGAATGGAAGGTTAAAATGTCAACCATTCTTAGAAGCAAAGGGTTGTATAGGATCACCATGGGTACTGAAGTAGAACCCAACACTGATGCTGAAAAGGTCAAGTGGTACAACCGTAGTGATGAAGCCTATGGATTATTGAGCTTGTCCATGTATCCAAAACTTCTCTTCAATTTATAAAACTCTAAGACTCCCAAAGAAATATGGGACACCTTAGAAAACTTATTTGGGAAGCTTGATGAGATGAGAGGTCATGAGCTTGAAAACAAACTCATAAGTCTAAGTCCTCGCAACTTTGACACCCTATAGGACTTCTTCACTAAGTTTAAGGCCCTTAGATTGTAATTGAAAGAATGCAGGATAGAGAAGAAAGATGATCAACTCATCCTTTCTATTCTCACAAAGTTAGGTCTAAGTTATTCAGTCTTTGTCTCCACTTTTCATTCCACAAAAAGTGTCCTTGGCACTACATGGAAAATGCCTTCTTTGGATTCATTCATTGTTGACTTAACTAGGGGGAAAGATAGGCTAATTCAAATGGGCACAATGAAGTTTACTCAACCCCAAGCTTTGATAGCTATAAATGGTAAGGATAAGACTTTAACAAAAGAGAAGAAGAAAGAGAATAAGGACCAAGAGAAGAAGAAAGAAAACAACAATCCTACCAAAAACAACACTAAGTCTTCCTCTTCCAATGCTAAACCTAAGAAGGAGAAGGTTAAGTGTGCCTATTTTAAAAAGATAAGGCATGATGAACACAAATGCATGAAGAAATAAATAGATCACCTAACTCATCTTCTAGAGAAAAACAACATAGGTGTTTTAGAGTCCATCAAGCAAAATTCATCTACCCAAGATTCTACCAAGGCAAAAGGCAAGGCTAAGGAGAAAGAAAAGTGAAAGGCCCTTGTAGCTACTATAGCTTCTACAACATCATGGGTCATGGATTTGGGTGCTTCTCACCACATGGGCTCTTCACTAGTTGAGTTTTCATCTTTAGAGTCTTGTAGCATGACTTTAATTAGTTTGGGTGATGACACATCAATTTCCATTACAGGGAGAGGGTCAATTGAAATGGAAGGAGGAAAATTCAATAATGTTCTAAGTGTTCCTTCTCTTTCAACCAATCTCCTATTAGTTTACCAAATCACTCACATTAGTCAGGGCATGAGAGTTGAGTTTTCACCAGATTCAGTGGCTATCAGGGAATTGCATAGTGATACTATAGTGGCAGTGTGTAGGGTAGATCACTAAGCTAGGTTATACACCTCACATTTTGCACCAAATTCTTCTCCAACAACATTGCTAACTCATTTAGATTGAGTTATCAAATTATGGCATGAGCAGTTTGGCCACCTTAACTACCACTACCTTGAGCAACTTTGCAAAAATGACATGGTCATTGGCTTGCCTCGTGTCCAATTCTCAAAAGGATTTTGCAAGGGGTGCTCCCTTGGGAAGCATCCCAAAGTAAAATTTTATAAAGGTAAAGCTTGGAGGGCTTCACAACCTTAGGAGTTAGTCCACAGTGATGTATCAGGACCCTTTCCCAAACCATCTTTCACAAGGGCCAAGTACATCCTCACTTTCATTGATGATTTCTCTAGGTACACTTGGATATATTTTCTCAAACAAAAGTCTAAAGTGTTTGAAAAATTTCTAGACTTCAAGGATCTTGTTGAGAAATAGAGTGAGAAATCCATCAAGGTTCTTCAAACTAATAATGGAGCAGAGTATGTCAGTAATAGGTTTGAGTAGTTTTGTATCACATAGGGGATTGATTTTCAGTGCACAGTCACTTATAGTCCTTCATAGAATGGGGTTATAGAATGCAAAAATAGGATCTTGAAAGAGATGGGTAGCTATATGATTCACTCCAAATCCTTAGCACCATAGTACTAGGCTGAAGCCATCAATTATGCTTGTTACATTCAAAATAGGGTTCCTCACAAAGCTTTGAAAGGGATAACACCCTTTGAAGCTTGGCATAAAAGGAAACTTTATGTTGAGCACCTTAGGGTTTTCAAATCCCCATCCATGGCCCACATTCTGAAGAATAAATGTAAAGTTATGGAATGTCAGTCTAAGCCTTACATCTTTGTAGGATATTTAGATGGTATTAAGGGGTATCATCTTCTAGATCTTGTCACTCATGAGCTATTCATTGAGAGAAGTGTCCACTTTTAGGAGAGTCTTAGAGACTCAACACTTGTCACTTCTTCTCCCTCGTCAAATCTACTTCTTCATGATGATTCCTTGTCAGATTCAAATTAGCCAAAACATGTTCTTGAGCCAGAGACATCTTCATCTTCTTTGAGTTTAGATAGTGAGGATAGTGATGTAGAGTCATCCACCTCTAGTCAGTCAGAGGATGAGGAGTTAGCACCTGACTCACCCACTTCTGGGCCACTTTGGGCCAAACAGACACTTGAGAGTGCTGGCACTTGGGCAGGAGATCCTCCAGATGATAGACGTACTAGGGGGGATTTTTAGAGAGATCCACATGCCTTCTTTACTTCAATTTTAGATCCATAGACTTTTTGAGAGGAATCAAGGGTACTTGAGTGGGATAATGCTATGGAGGAATAATATTCTTCCTTAATCAAAAATCACACTTGGGATTTGACTTTACTTCCTAAAGGAAGAAAAATGGTTTAATGTAGGTGGATATATCAGACCAAGTTTGCAGCAGATGGGTCGGTTGATAAGTATAAGGTGTAATTGTTTGCCAAGGGTTTCTCATAGGTGACAGGCATTGACTACTCAAAGACCTTTGCACCCATTTCAAAGATGACTTTTATTCGACTCACCTTAGCTATTGCCACAACACATGGTTGGGATGTGCATCAGATGGATGTAAAGAGTGCCTTTCCTCACAAAGACCTAGAGGAGGAGATCTACATGGAGCAGTCGCCAGGATTTATTTAGGATTTTTCCTTAGTATGCAAACTTAAGAAATCTATCTATGGCCTCAAATAGGCCCCTCAGGCTTGGTATGCCAAGATGGATTCCTTCCTTCTCATAGTGGGTTTCACTAGGTGCCATTCTAACCCCAATGTCTACTTCTTACAGCAGGATGATTCACTCTTGATTTTAGTTTTATATGTTGATGACCTTTTGATCACCAAGAGTTCTTCATTGGCTATAGTAGCGGTGAAGGCATCTCTCTAGAATAGATTTGACATGACAGACTTGGGTTTGTTGCATTACTTCTTGGCATTGAGATCTCATAGTTAGATTTAGGGATTTCTCTTGCACAGCCTAAATATGCTCTTGACTTATTGGCTTAGTTTCACATGGCTGATTGCAAGCCATCTCTGACTCCCTTTCTATCAGGAGTCAAGCTTGAGGCTGATTGTTCTTCACCATGGATTGATGCCACTTAGTATTGACAACTTGTTGGTAGTCTCATCTACTTGACTCACACTAGGCCCGACATATCATATACAGTGAGACTTGTCTCAAGATTCATGTAGGAACCTCATGAGCTGCATCAGAAAGTAGCTAAGAGGATCTTACATTACATAGAAAGTTCACATAGATACAAGATTCACTACACATTTGGCATAGAGGTTGACTTGGTTAGATATACAGATTAGACTGGGCTGGTGATTCACAGACTCCCAAGTCCACTTCTAGTTATAGTTTCTATCTAGGTTTTGGTCATATTAGTTGATCTAGCAAGAAGAAAAATGCTATTGCTATATCATCCATAGAGGTAGAGTATAGGGGAGTTGTTAATGTAGCTATTGAGGCTATTTGGCTTTAGTAGATACTTTTTGAGTTTGGCATTCCTATCAGGTAGCCCACCATCATTTATTATGACAACCAAAATACCATTTAGATTTGGAAGAATCTAATTCAGCACCAATAGACCAAGCACATAGAGATTCACATGCATTTCATTCAGGAGCTTATTCATAGTTAGGTCATTGACTTGATATTTTGCTAGTCTTTAGAGAAATTTGTAGACATCTTCACCAAACCTTTCACTAAGAGCAAGTTCATTCATTTACAAGATCTTCTTAGGGTGCGGTCCACATCTATAGTAGTATCATCTTTTGGGGGGGGCACTAGCCTCTTCTTTCTTTTATGTCACTCTTTTGGGGGGGGAGTTTTTTCCTATGGGTTTTCTCCTTTTCTCTATCTTATGGGAGATTGTATTTGTACATGGGTACCTCATTAGGCCTAGTTGTCGGGACCCATTTTATATTTCGACACTGCCCACATAAGTTGTGCTTATGGGGGGGTATTAGTGTAGGTTTTTATTTTTCCCCTATTTTAAATTAGGGAAATTGTATTTCTTATGCTTAAATGAAGTTTTCCTACATTTTTGGGATAGGCTAGCTTATGTGGAGGTGTGTGTCATAGATGTGTCATAGGTGTCATAAGAATGTCATAAGTAACTCCCTTGATGGGAGTTACTTCTCTATTATTAGCACCTTGTCACCACCTTTCATGGAGGAGTTATAGTCTATTCTTGGGTTACCTTGTCCACCTTATGTGGAGGAGTTACGTACGTACTCTCCTATTTGTATTCCTAAATTTGGCTTTCTCATGTTAATCATATTTTGGTTTTCTCCATTTTATCTTGTGTAATTTATCTTCTTGTATAATTTCAAATTGGTTTAGCATCTATGGGGTGTGCACTTGCTTCATCTTGTGTGATCACATCTCCATTGCATTCACATTATTTGGATTCTAGCAATAACTCCGATAGTGTTACTTGTTAGTGTTATATGATTGCTATAAATTTGAAACATTGACCTTCTATTTACTAATAAGTGAGGCCATAGTGATGTTGGAGGATGTATTGAGGATTATAAATATTTTATTTAGGGATAAAATATTTAGTGGATGTGATGTGATATGATATACATGATATAGTACTTGATAAAAATCAAAAACATTGTGATTGAGGATGGGTCCATTTGTATTGATGCCTTAGAGGATATAACATTTCCCCTAGATGTCATGTTTAGAGGGGGTGTTGATGGATTAGTAGTAATAGTGGTAGTAGGATAAATATATGCATTGGGTCTTCTACCACAAACATAATCCTTAGTGACCAATGATTTGTGTTTTTTATGGTGATTGCCAATGACCTCTTATTGACTAACAAGATCAAACATTTTTTATAGATTATTTTGATAGGATTGGTATGAGATATGTTAGACTCAACCATGTATTATTCATGGTTACCTATACTACTAGCTTAGTTATACCATGATATGTCTATGTTAGCCTACTAGAGTGGGTGAATTATTAGGTCAATCCCATTTCTATAGGTATAGGCTTAGGAGCACATAATGATTGAGTGGCTAGTTGGTCATAAGATGTAGTAAGGAGCCCAATACCCACTAGCTTTCAATTGGTATTAGATAGGGGTTATCCTTTGAGGCCATAAGGATATTTGTATTATTATCATTTATCCTTAGATGATATGGTGAATGGGGACATTATTTTTTGTCCCTACATGGTTGTGTAGTTTTACTAGCTGAAGGATGGATTTACCACATGATATATGGTTACACCTTAATATATCACAAAGTGAAAAGACTTAATAATGGAGTGGTGCATGCTTGATAAATTTTAATGATAGTTTAGATTCTAGTAGGATGTATATGAGGGACCAAATTTTTTTTCTTACGTTAACTAGTATATGAGGGAATGGGGCTTAAAGATTCCTAGATTACAAGTGATTGTGAGCTACCTAGCTATATAACTAGTAGTTTGAGCATATACATGAGGAGTGGCATATACTAAAATTACATATGCCTATGAAACATGGTGGATAGGTTTTAGGCCCACATGATTGACTTGACCCTAGCCTCAGTATCCAAGATAGAATCAAAAGAGGGTTAGATATAGAAAGGGCCTAATATAAGAACCTCCATATGGATATATATAGGACATGCACATGTATGTCAATAGGATTAGGTACATATATAGGTCTTAGTCTAGTAGGTGGTACCATAGGTTCCCCATCAGTAGGTTATATAGGCTCTTATGTATTAAATTACATAAAAAGTAGTCATGTTCCCCATAAAACATGTTGTACATCATATTTTATAGGCCCTAGATGTACAATTTTCATTGGTGGTGATATATTCAAGATCAAAGACAAAATATAGGGTTGGGGTGGATACGAAGAACATAGCCATATTCTAGATGCATATGATAGAGGTAGTATTTGGTGGCTTTGTGTAGGGTAAAAATAATTTAAGAAACTTCAAGACCACTGAATCAATAAAGGATCAAGAACTCATAGATAGACTATAGTGGGAGATTACTACTAGATTAGTAGAGATCATAGGTCTTAAGTATCATTTTTCATGGCTATGCACCGAGTTGGTGATAATTCAAGGGGAGACCATGAGGTTAAAATATAACATTACAACCTATGACATGGAGTTTTTAGTGTTGAGATGGTAGGTTACCACACTAAATGGCCTTCATGAGTAGCTCATGATACATTATATAGATCATGAGATAACTATCAATGAGAGTGATAGAGCACACACACAAAGTGAGATAGATATAAGTATATTTTTAGAGTTTCCAAGGGGAATAAGATGAGGCATAATGGATTATGTCTAATGAGGTCTTGGCTAGGTCACTAGCTAGTGTGATTCAGGCTAAGGATGATGCCCTATAGGTGAAATATATGCCTTATGAGTGAAGAATGAGGAAAACTATTATTGGAGCCTATATGCGTTAGTTATGCCAATAGAGGGTATGGTTCCTATTATTTTAGAGGGTACACATGTAATTAGAAGAACAATAAGACCTTAAAATCACATCATAAAATATCCTTAGAGATATTAGTGTCCCAACCCATAGCTCATGAGAGAGTCATGGGGTTGCCACCACTATGTCTACCCATGCCAAGTACACGGTAGAGTTTTGAGAAAAGTCCCCATAGGGATAGATAGATCCATAGTTGATATTTTGGTTGTAGCTCCACACTTTTGATATGTGTGAGATGGATATATTTTCACAATGTATAAAACTATTATTTTGATAAATGTATATGACATTTAGCACTCTAATATTTTTTTATACATGATGCCCCTATTTATTATATTGAGATGTTAGATGTATATTATTGAGAAGAATATGTATGTTTATTTTTCATGATTATCTTATCTTTCTTGCTATTTGATATTTCACTTTGTGTTTATCTCATGGATGTAACATGTGTTATAAATATATGGTATAAGTTTATTTAAGGCATGCACATCCTAAATTAACATAGAGATAGCCATGTTTTTTTTCAAACAATTTCATGTGATGTGATTGTGGAAAATGAAAAAACATATTAATCATGTATTATATTGATAGATCATGCTTGGAGAGATGTTTTTGGTACAACATTGATATATAAAACATGATCAATTAGCTTTTTATTTAAAAAATAATAATATGCACCATAAGTATAAATAACCTATGATAAAATTATATGTAAATTGTGTAAGGACTAATTTACATGCAAATATTTATAACTTAAGATCGTGATATAGAACATAAAGACCTAAGTGTAAAATATAATGCATTTGAACAAAAGACAAAACACAAAATAGTTTAAATACAAGTGTAAATAATTTAAGGCCAAGATGTGAAATGTCAAGACTTACGTGTAAAAAATGTTGTATTAAAAATAAACAAATATTAAATCAAACAATGTTTAAACAAATAAATAAACAATCAAGTAAGTAAAAGACACAAAAACATAATGCAAGAAGATAAAACTCAACTAAGCAACCAATCAATTATGTGTGTGTTATTAATAAGGCATTATGCTTTGACACTTTTTCCCTAATCCAAGGGGATAATATATGGGTAATAAAATAAGGGGAAATAGAATAATAAGGAAGGGGTAGTCGAGTTGCCCTCAAATACCCCATGCAAATAGACACTATCTATATAGTTCATATGGACTCAGGTCAAACATAGTTCTTCTAGGATTTGGGATAAAATAAGAATTATGGAAAGTAGAGAGAAAATACTTTATAGAGTAAAAATATGGAGGGATAAAAAAAATTTGAGAGCATAAAAAAAAATTCATAAAATGGTGAGAGTGTAAGATAATGATTTCTCACAAAATGATGAAAGTGTAAGATAACAGTTGATCATAAAATGGTGAGAGTGTAATTTAATGGTTAATCATAGAATAATGAGAGAGTAAGAGAATGTTAAATACAATAATAATGGAAGAGGGAATGAATAGTGGCTGCGTTATCCAAGATACCCCCTATGAATCCAAGCACTACCTACATATTCTGTGCAGATCTCTAGATGATGTAGTTATCTAAAAAATGGGAAGATAATGAAGAAATGGTAATAATGAGTGGAAATGATTATGACTGTAGAAGAGGTTCCTACCAAATATTAGGACCAAGAGTCACCAGTGAGTAGGATGATAGAGAGGTCAAATATTTTGTGGATTTACACCTCATTCGGAGACTTTAAGTTGATTTTCTCAAAATTTTAATTTTTTGATTTTTTATCTTTTCAATGTTTTTGGGATCTTTTTAATAAAGAAAGTAGAAAAATATTAAAAAATATACAAGGAACCATATATAAAAGGAAAAAAACCTTAGGTAGGGGCTCAAATAATAGCTAAATTGGTTGCAATGGCATTGTTGACCAATTTTGACCCTCAAGTCAATATGATCAACCTTAAATTCAAAACTTGACCTTATCATAGGTTTTTGAGTCCTATAATGCCTTGATATGACCTTCATGAAGTTATTTTGTCCTTATTATTACTATTTAAGGTTAATTTAAAAAATTTAAGGTAAAAGACTTTTGAAACCTAGTGTTGTTCTAGGCATTCATGACCATTGTCAAGGTGGTTCAAGTGTAATACGTGATAAAATGGGAAATTTTTGGTAAATTAATGTTATTTTAATGTTTAATCCACCATCCTATAGTCGATACCACTCCTCCAAAATGTGAAAAAAGACAAATTATAACATACACCCCACTTTTATGTGTTTTATTGCCCTTTTATGACCTTAAAAGGTGGTTTTTGAATGATATGACATGTTGGAGGGAAAATAAATAATTTAATATTTAATGAGATACATACATACATGCATAAATAATATATTTCATCACTTGTCATCCATATATAATCAGCTTCCAAATCAAATATGGTTATTTTAAGCTAAAATTAGTTGTTTTTGCCAAGTCCATATATGTGTACTTGTAAGGGTTCTCTTATAGATGATCCTATGGATATATATACACCCCCAAAGTCCAAATATAAGATTTATATGAGTTTAAATACCAAAAATTTCAAAAAAATATCCCATCTTTCCATCTCTCTTTGGTAGCATGTGCAACATCTTAAGTTTTCATATAGTATAGATAGGAGAGAGAAGTTCATGATCTCAAATATTGGAGAGAGGAAGAGTGTCCCTTGGATATCTCATTCATGGAATTTATCTTCCAATACATCTCTTGTGATTTATGAATAATGGCTAATAATTTGGGTAATCTCATGAGTTGTTCCATCTATGTAGGGTCTAAATATTGCAATGGTTTTGGTCTACTTTTGGAGTTTTTTTATCAAACAATTGCTTGTTTTGTCTTCACAAGGACCCCATATATTACCTCCTCCACAAAAACCCCTATCTCACTTATGTGGGAGTGTCTAAAGAAAAAAAAACTCCAAACTTTCTTTTATTTATAGATTATGAGCCATGTTTCTTGAAGTTGTAAGATATTGGTGCTCTTATGAGGAAATATTGATGAGGTTTGAGATGTTTTATTAGTCCATTAGTATTTTTATTATCTCCTTTACCTCTCAAAGTCATAAAACCATTCCCCATCAAGTATAACTATCTCCATAGCCCTTCTTGACATCGAATCGATAGTTTCAATTTTCACCAATCATCATGAACAAGGGGTTTAATGTGTGGAAGGGCCTAAGTGCCTCCCACAATTCCATCAAACAAGTCAAGAAAGGGAGGCATAAAGTAGATAAGGAAAACAAGAGGGCTCCTCACGTGATCAAGAATCAATCCAAGACTCTCAATAGCTTAGACCAAAGGCACACATTTAGTGGTGAAGAGTAGGTTGAGAAAACTAGAGGAAGCATTCAATGTACCATAAGGATGGAAGGTTTTGAGAGACACATCAATGACATGTGAATAAAATAGAAACCCTCCATGAAACTCCAAAGGTATAAGATAAAAATAAATACATCTTTGAGGTAAATATTCACCTATAATAATGGCACTATAGCAGGGGGTTTAGAAAGGGATACCATGTTATAACACCCAAAATAGGGATCATGAACACTTGACTTAAGTGTTATGTGTTCAATCATGTAGGATCCATGTGCTAACCAAGATCTTAGTGCTTAAAATGGGTAGTTTATGTATTGATGAAAACATGGTTGAAATTTATTTTAAAACTACCACCTATAGTAGTTGTGATTGCTACATCAAGAAGCAAGGTGTTTAAGATGGTTCAAGAAGTATATATAGGTGAAGATACAATGGGTATTAAGTTAATTGATTCACTAGGCCTATATATAAATAAACCAAACTAAGTAAAGTCATTAAAAACAAATTAGGGGCCTAATAGCAATCCTATTATTACCTTCTTAGCAAAAATTAAGGTAATTTTAAAAAATTTAAGGTAATATGGTTTCTTTTTTTAATACACATCATGATGGTGAGTGGTATCCCATTAAGTTGAGAGTTGTATTAAATTAGGTCTTTCAGATCATGGGCCTAGTCATGCACCTATCTAGTTATCCAAACTAGATCTAAGCTTGTTTAAGAGGGGTATAAGCCTTGACTATCCCTATGGCACTCAAAATTTATCACTTGGTGGCACTAGCATTAATATACATAAAGTGAAAGCCTTATGTTCTCACTCTAAATATAATAGAGAGGCAACTGAGGTCTATTGGGATATTTGTGCCATGGCATAACTTGGTTAGTAAAGGTGATTGGGTTAACACACTGATGGTTGGTCATTTGTAGGCATAAGACATGGGATACATAGGATCGATGGCATTCAAACACATGGGGGACAACTAGGAGTTAGGCTAAGGGGATTCAACATGGTATTGTGATAAGGTGTAGACTTCATTTAGGGTGTAGAGTCACTACCAACCTTAGCATAATTCTCATCATGGGCATATGATTCATTATCAGTTATAGGGTCACCATAAGTGAACTAAGCTTGAAGCTCATGATGACTCAATCACAAATTTAAAATAATAACATGAAATCAATAACATTCATAGACTTAATAGATTTATTCATTTAACTATTTGCATGAAGCATTCCTCATTAAATAGTTATAACAATAATGCATACATAGTCCATATAAATGGATCGATTGATCAATAAAAATTACTAAGGACAAAGCTCACAAGTGATCTCAAGCATTACAAAGGGTAGTGTCTAAATGCATCCAAATATATGTTCTAAGCTTAATGATCTTATAGAAGCAATTTCCCAAAGCTTTTCTACTCTTTAGTTTACCTCTCATTTAGCTAAAATTGACTTCCTTTTATAGGCTTCAGAGCATCCTAGGTTCATGGGGAAAGGAACATGTTAACTATTGAGCTATCATTGAAGGTATATATACCACTACACTTCATATTTATTGTGTATTTATTATCTTATATACCCACTTCACAAGGCTACATGATTCAAAAAGGAGTTACTTGTCTTAAATGACCAATCACTATCTCATGTGCCTAGTTCTTGATTCTGTTTAGAGTGGTTAGATGCTAGCCATCTATCACTGTTAGAAGACAAAAATATTAACCATCTAAAACGTTTCATCATGCCTAGGTGTTTGTCAATTTGGAATAGATTCATTACTTATCATGAAATGGGGCCCAATATTACTCCATAAAAAAATGTTAGTTTTCCCTTGAACTATCCTTCTAGTGTCTTAACTATGAAAAATTTGGGCATGCTATGCTATAATTCCCTTCCACCCCATTCTAAACCAATATCACCATGAGAAAAATTTCTTTAGATTCACAATTGTTCACTCTAGGTGCATGGGGGTGATTGGATTCTTGATCTAGTAGGGTTTCTACTACTTCAACTGTCTAGTTTGCTAGTTTACATTGGCTCTCTTGACATCTCAATTTTGCATAAAGTTTATAACAAAACCCAATCAGTCATATGATGTCTTATATCCTATTTGCATATACTATCTTTAATGTAGGTGAGTTAATGGTGTGGTGGTATCTAGATTTCTTGAACTCCATGAAAATCTACATAATCCATTAAAATCCTCTACCACCAACTCATTTATTATGGATCCTTGTGCCTCCACCATAACTACATTTAATGTTTCTCATGGTATTTTGGCAAAGTGAATTATGGTTCAAATGGTCACTTCTATCTCAATTCTAGGTGGATGTTAGCTATCCATGATGATTCCCCTTCTATGTTTTTTTTTGGCATGAATTTTGCCTTCAATATGTTAACCTTGATGTAATTCCTCACATGCACAAAATTTTGCCTCTTTAGTTCCTCTTCTTCTTTCTACACTTCTATTTCAATTGTGCGTATATATCTTAGTTGATTTCTTGCACATCATATTTGCCTTAGCCTATCCTACCCCACACAAATCCCTTACACTGGCCCTCTAGTGCTTGATTATTATTTTTTGGTTTTAATGCACACTATCATCTGGACCATGTTCACTATATTTCTTACACATGATCAAAGTTGCCCATTTTTACTTGAATCATATTTCAACCAAGTATAGCAACCTACTTGCACCCAAAAACTTAGGTGTCTAACCCTAAATGCTTAGAAAGCAAATACGTTTGACTCAACTAACTAGAATTATGTGCAAAAGCACTAAAGTATTTCTCCCTTGGACCTCTATAGCCCTAAAATCTCTCTTGTATACTTATATTTTGTGCATCTTCCTCTCAATTTTGGTGAGTTTGACAAACTTGCCACTTAGATGTTTGGCCTTAGGCACTTTTATAAAGAGTAAGGGATCAACTTGCCTAGTTGCATTTTTTCATGAAAGTCCATACAAACTTCTCCCTAGGGATTGAAATCTCTCTACAAATAGAATTTGGTGCATGGTGTTTGGTGCACATTCCTTGTATGATGGTGACAATATTTATGCACCCAAAACATAGGTGTTTAGACTCAAGTGCTTAAGAAATGTAATTTGTTGGCTCACCTAGATGGAATTATGAGTGAAGTGTCAATAGACTTTCTCAGTGGGATTCAAAGCATCACATTTTTACTCTTTACACTACTTCCTAAGAGAGCAAAATAAAACAAAACTATTTGTCTTGTGCCAAACATTATGCTATTGATCTTAACTCAAATTGAATAGTGACCAAGAAGTTTATGGTCTTATGGCACAAGCACCACCCTATTGTTGATATGGCTTCAATCTATTTCTATTGAAATTCCCAAAGAGCATTTCACCAATCAGAGTGTGAAACTTGTATGCACCTATATCGAATATGTTTTGAATTATATAAAGACACATACATCTTATCTATAGTTTTTTTAGGTGATGAAAATACTTAAATTCATAGAGCAACATGAATTTTCCTTCTATTAGCACCTTGTTCTTTATATACTTATCATGTCAGAGTTTTTGGTACACCTTTTCTATTTGTAGGCTCTACTTTTCTTAGGTGCACATCTCATCTAAGGAATCCAAGTCTTCTAGCCTTACATTCAGTGATTCTTGGTCATCTAACTAACCAATACATGTGATTCATAATGATGGGACTAATAACTCCATCGATAATATTGCCTCAGTACTAAACACTAGTTGAAATGGTGTATCCTTGTTGTGGTGCTTATAGGTTATGTGATATGTCCATAATAATGATGATAATCGATCATCCCAATATTTTCACCCAATGTCATATATATTTATGAGGCATGTTCCCATAATTTTTTTAAATGCCTTAGATGTGTCATTTGATTATGTGTGATAGCAAGTCATTTTGTGGTGTACCATCATATACTCAACGAACAAGATGCATACCATTTCATTGATAAAATGAGTACCCCTATCACTATTCAAACTAATTAGGCACCTATACCATATTATTATGTTTTACCATATGAAGCACATGGATATGGTATCTATGCAATATTTTGTTAGCATAACCTCAACCCACTTGGTGAAATAAACAATGGCCACCAAGATATACCTTACACCCATATGTCATGCTATAGGAGTTATCAACCCAATAAAATCAATGGACCAATTTTCAAATGGTGCTTGGATAAGAATGGGGATGGGGTAATCTTGGGATAAGAATGGGGATGATCCTTCACAAGGCCAACACCATCCAATCATCTAAATAGACTTGGAAGAACCTATGGATGAAATACTTAAACACATTGATTACCAATGTGGAAAACATGATTGGTTCATTATTGATTCCAAAGGGCATCATGTTGTAAGAAAAATACCCCCATTCAGTTGTAAATATTTTTGTAGGCTTATAATCCTCAATCTAGATCTGGTGGTAGATAGAGAACCCATTAATGAAGGTATAGATCTCACATGTGATGCCTTCTAATAATTCATCAATGAACATATTTAGGAAGGGGTCATTGATGCAAGTAGTGTTCAAAATTTTTTAGTCAATGGAAATGTGAGTCTACCATTCTTTCTTGATGCTTATTACCATTGGGCTCACCCACTCGAACTCCTACATAGGGTAAATGACTCCTACATCTAGCATTGTGTCAATCTCTATTTTCACCTTGGCATGGAGGTTGGGATTCATCTAGTAGGTGAAATTTTTGACTGGTCTTATGCCATAAATTATATTTATGCTAATATTTCCTAGGCATGGTTGGATTCCCTTCATATCCCAATAAGTCTATGCTCATATTTTCTAGGCATGGTTGGATGCCCTTAATATCCCAATAATTCTAAGGGAAAAATTATTGGAATTCCTTAAGGAGGTCTATGATTCATGCTAGCTCTATTTTAGACCTATAGGTGCCTAGAGTAGCCATATTTTGCTCTCTTTTTGCACTGATATCCACTTTGATGGTCTTAAGTTGGGCATGGTATGGCCCATTATTATCTAAGTGAGAATCATCAACTTTATGGGTTCCCTCTATTGTGTTAACATGAAGATGAGTGGGGTCTTCTTCATTGGGAGTGTTATTATATACTTGGTGCATGAACTTTATTTTGGTAGTTAGTGTTTTCCTATAGTGCTCTTTCTAAGTATCATCATCTTCCTCAATAGAGTCACTATTTAGTGTTTATTCCTTAAATAATATGAGGAGTGCCAACCCATTCTCTCTGAACATGTCTTTCAAGTGTTTTTTGAGGATGGTGGTGTCTTTAAATATTTCCCTTCAAACTACCTATAGTGGTTCAACCAATTCCAAGTTCTATGAGGAGAAGGAGGTGTAAAAAAACCTCTCCTTAAGAGCTTCCCAATTTAACATCTCTCATTATGTCTTAATGACCATGTATAATTCTCTCACCCATGTCTTTAGAGTCATGTAAAATGTATGCACCCATAAGTTCTTTAGGGCAGTCATGCTGCATTCAATCATGTTTCTTTGCATAGGCACACGTGGACCATAGGGTCAGAGTCACCAAAGTACATTTAGATATCTAAGTTCTTATTACTCCTCTTGAATCTAGTGCATATGGCCACCTTTACCTCTAGCTAGGTTTGCATGTTATACCTTTTCACTTTTCATGAATGTATGATAGTGCTCCTCAAGGTGTACATAAATATACCCATATTATTTTCCACCTTAAGGATGCATAATTCAAGGTCATTGACATAACTTTCCATTGGCATGATCCCCTAAATTTTTTTGAGTGCCATATATTTTCCTTTACTTAGACAAATTACCTTCTTTTCTTTCTTCTCCTACCATGGGACCCATCATTTTAGAGCATGCTCAATCTATACCTAGCCAAGTTTTATGGGCATTGGTGCCTTTACACAAACCAAGTAGCATCTATAAATAGTGGTATCATATGCTTCAATTCATCAATCATAAGGAGAATTAGTGGTGTTTGAGGCTAACTATCCATCTTCTTAGGAAATCACTCCTTGATCATAAGGATGGATATTCTTGATGCTTTGCACCATGATGTTATAAATATGGTTGATCTCATCCTCTAGATCAATGTTCTCCACATAATGGGGTCCTTGGTCACTTGAAAGGGGGACTAATACCATCTTATATCTATTCTCAAAGGTCATGTAGCATTTCTTGAATCACATATTTGCATTGCTAACATAGCACAAAGGCCTTCCTAGGAGTGTCGGGTAGTTATCCTATTATGCTAATTTGATAACCTCAAAATTAGCATGGAATTTAATACCCATAATATCTAAAGTGTCACCCTATATAATTATGATTGGTTGTGCTCAATTATTATGGCCATGAAGAATACATGGGGAGAAGGTCCTAGGGATGTCCTACCCATCTTCTCCCATGCATTCTTGCTCAAGATATTGACCTCTATGCATATGTCAATCATTACCTTATAGATAGACCAATCATCAATGGTGGAATTTACTAAAAATTATTTGTCATACTTTATGTTATGATTATGCCTTACTTCATGCACCCAATCCATATGTATTGCAACAAAATCAATTGATTGGGGCTCAATAACATCATTTGCCTTCTTCCCTACATGCTCTAAGATTATAAATTTTAACAGGAGAAGCATCCCATTTATTTATAAGAGGCACAAGATTAATGTTAGCTCCTTTAACTCATCCTCTTGGCTATCTTTCTTTCTATATGAGGTGGTAGCCTATGCTTCAATATATTTGGCTAGTTAGAGTTCACCCTCCAAGTTTTGTACTATGCTCATAGCTTGTTGTAAGACATCCTTTGGCATGTTGGGTCAAGGTAGTAGACAAATTATGTATTAGGTCAAGCTATGCACTTAGTGTGGCTTAGTTTACAATATTTTAAATGTATCTCTTATGTTTTCATAGTTCATGGTTGAGTGGTGAAACCACTCCTAGTGGTTGCTTGCACCTTGATTGGCCCTGTGAATGTTGGCTATGATTTTAAAGCCAACTTTATATCCTTAGGCTCACACCTGATCATCCCTACACCTCTATCGATGCCCATTTTTCTTTGGGTTATTTTTTTGTATAAGTTGGGGAACTTTTTGACTACATGAAATCATCAATAATACCTACATGTTGGATGCATCAAGCAGTCACACTAATAGTGTTTAGTTGACCTACACTTGTAGCATGATCATGGTGGGAATCTTCCTCTACTGTATCCTCCACCTCACCCTTTAGTGCCTCTTTAGTTCCCATATCTAGAGTTTTACTAACCATAACCCTCATTTTTTTGGCTTGCCTACCCTCCAAATATTATAGATGCCTTTCATATGCCTCTCTCTATATTATAGTGCATTTCAACAATCACTTGATAGACAAGTATTTTATGACTATAGGCATCACACATTTTGTAGTAGATGTTTAGTTTAACCTGACAAGTGTGTTAAAACAAGGAAAAGTTGTGAGCATCATGTGCTTCATCACAAACTTCACAAATGAGAAGCATTGTGTGCACATTCATTTGAGGGAATTTGTTTCTATTATAACCCTTCATCTCATAGTTGGTGCGCCATAACATACTTTAAGTATCTTGTGATGAACTAGCGGTCAGTTTCTATAGTTGAGAGGCCATAGATGTAATTTATGCCTCTATGAATGTGCTAATACCTATATCAATGCTCCCAACTACCTTAGCTCTAAGTGTAGATCTAATCACTTCTTGAGGGTCCATGAATGTTTTCATGGATATAACCCTTCTGAAAGGTACTAATAGTCCTCCAACAAACCATTACACACACTAAGAGGGGTGAATGTCATAAGGGAACTTGGAGAGGAGTGTTTTGAATATATCATCATATAATAACATGCTTTTTTATAATCTTTGGTTTATCTCCTTAACTAAAACAATGATCTTATGTTGAAACTCAAGTATATTAAACTCCTTCAAGAAGGATCCCTTCAAAGTGTCATAATCAACCATAGCCTAGTTCAGATAAAAATTTCTATACCAAGTATGGTATGATCAAGAAAGGTTGTCATGAAATGAGTTGCTTATGCTTGGATTGAGTTATTACCTAAGTGTACCATTATAACTCACACTTGATTACATGTTATATAAATCTTTCCATGCCTTGGGACTCTGGTAGGTGCATGGACATCTCATTATAAATCTAAGCCTAGGGGGTAGATGGTGCTTGAAGCACTTTTCCTCCTAATGCTTATCCTAGTGTTAGTCCTCCAACACCTCTAGTCACTATGATAGGCATTAGTTTGATGGTTGATACTAGTTTTATAAAAGATGATGGCATCATACTACTAACTAGTTGTGCATGTCCACTTCTTATGGGATATTTCTCAAGTTATGTTATTGACATTGGTTAAAATGGGGTACTTGATCTCACATCCTATCTATTCAAGCTGGTATTTCATGGTCTAGAGGTATCTTCACTTACCTATTCATATGGGATGACTTGCTCAATTATAAAGTTCTGGTCCAAATTTGTAAAATGATTAAAGTATACATAAAAAACATGGTAATTTGTTAATCTTTTATTCTCATTTTGGTAATCCATTACATGAGATCATGCTATAGTTTCAAATGGGGTAGGTGCATCTCTAATGGTCAAGTTTTAAAGGGATCTCAAGCATTCACCCACCAATTATGGAGATTATTTTAAGGCTTTAAGGGATCCTTCCTCTAGGCATGGCTACCTTTAGAGATATCCTTCCCCACACCCTTCCTACATGTTATGGGTCCTCTCAGTGATTTTAGGTTCCATATATTTTATCATTACATGCTTCTTCTTGTTATAAGCCTAGTGTTTGAGCTCTAAATTATCAATATGCTCATTTCCATACATCGTGCCTCACCTACACATCTTCTTCTTCCTTGTGTTAGTCACATGTGAAAATACATTATCCTTCCATCCTCACGACTTTAAAATCATAATCTACCATAAAATTATTGATTTTGGTGCCAAGTTATTCACAAATGTGCCTCTAGGCTCATGTAAACACTGGTACTCTACTCTTTCAAGGTAAGAGTATGTTAATACCACAAACTCAAGCATATAATTGTTTAGTGTCCCTTACCACTATTTGTTTATGGCTCTAGTTTAGGTGGCATCCAATTTTTCAAGCTTATCTAGGCTCTTTTTAAACCACTCAAGGTGTTTTCCATAGATTTAGTTTATATGGGTCACATAAGTAGCTAAATAATAGTACACTTGATCTGGTAATTCTACAAATAACACCTCATATAGGGCATAATACAAGTGATTCTATACTCACTTCCTTAGGTTCTACCCTCTACAAGTCAAATTCCTTAGTGAAAATCTATCTTCCACTCTTTCCAGCTAGTTCTTGATGTTTTCAAGAGAGAGTTAGAGCATTCTCCTAGTGCAAAATCATAATAACAAAATTCTATAGTCCTAACAATAGAACCAAAATATTATAGTAAAGTAGGTCTTTTGGGTCATGAGCCTAGTCATGTGCCTAGATAGCTATCCAAGTCAAATCTAAGCTTGTTCTAAAAGGGTGAAATCCCTAATTATCCTTATGATTCTCAAAATTTATCACATAATGGTGATGACATCAATATACATAAGTTGAAAGCATTATGTGCTCACTTGAAGTGCAGTAGAGAAGGGATCGATATTTATTGGGATAGTTTCACTATGGCATAAATTAGTTCTTAAAGGTGCTTGAGTTAGTGTAATGATGGTTGGTCATTTTTAGGTGCAAGCCTTAGAATCCATAGGATTGATGGCATTTAGGTACATGGGGGTCTACTAGGAGTCAGGTTAATTTGCTTTAGCATGGTCTTGCATTAAGGTATGGGCTTCATTTAGGGTAAAGGGTTATTACCACACTTAGAACAATTCCCATTATAATTTCATGATTCATTATTAATGATAGGTCTACCATAAATGAACTAGGTTGGAAGATCATGAGGACTCAGTCACATGTTTAATATAATAGCATGCAATCAATAACATTCATAGACTTAACACATTTAGTCATTTAACTATCTACATGAAGCATTCCTCATTAAATAGTCTTAAAAATAATGCATACATAGTCCATATAAATAGATCAAGTGATCAATAGAAACTACTAAGGCCAAAGATCATAGTTGAGTTTGAGCACTACAAAGGGGAGCATCTAAATGCATCCCAAGTGAAGTTCTAAACTTAATGATCTTCTAGCATCAATTTTATAGATATTTTCTACTCTCCAATTCACCTCTTCATTAGCTAAACTTGACTTCCTTTTATAGGCTTTTATTAGCCCCTAATTTTTGACTAAGTTTTATCCCATTTTGGCATAGTACTAGTACAACATGGAAGGGCCATTATCCCATTTTGGTGTAGGGCCAACATGACATAGAAAGACCATGGTGTGGGAGAACCATGGCACATAACTGATAAGCATATAAGGATTTTGGTATAGAACCTACTTGGTTTAAAAAGAAAATGGAGTGGGAGAACTAACACAAGAGGACTCAGTTAGAGGATAACAATTCATATGTAACCCAAGAATATAAGACTCAAAACAAAAGTATAAGACTAGGAAAGCACATGGAAAGTAGGAAGTAGTTGGAAGAATAAGTCATATAGGTCACTCTGACCTTATAAATTAGAGGTTTTTCACTAGCCCACAAGGAAAGGAACACATGGCCACAAAAATTTATTATAGAGTGAGGATCTAGGGGGAACTAAAGTTGGAGACTTCAAGAAGAACCAGTTGTAAGTGCCATGACTCTTAGTCTATTAACAGTTTGTGTGACAATTATTTAGGCCATAAATGATTGTAACACTTGGTTAGGTAAAATAAGTATAAATACACATGTTGTAATCCATTTATGGGTCCAAATACTTTTTGTGAGAACATTGTGATGAATCTTTACCCTTTTTGAATGATATGGTAATACCCCTTTTATTTCAAGATATATATATATATATATAGTAGGATTGGTGAAACTTGTATTATGAAGTGTGATAATGTGGATTGTGTAAAGATACATATGTGCACTATAACATTTATTTTCTAGTAACTAATGTTGTGATAAGATGATAATAATCTATTCAATAATATTATTCAACCTGAGAACAAGGATCATGGTAATTTATATGTGCATTATCCCCATCTAAATTTACACAAAATGATATGAATTTTACATAATCATTATGCCTCAAAACCTATTAGAATCGATATTTCACTACATACTACAACTGAACATGCAAGATCTAACCCTTGCATGAAAGGGACAATGCACTAGCTCATTTAGCTAGACTTCAACACAAGAGCTAGAACCACTAAAAGAACCCCAACATTTTGGTTCCATTTTTTGGGCCTAAAGCACTTCAATCATAGACATGGGAAAATTTTTGAGCATGTTACATTGGAAAATATAGAAAAATGGGTTACCAGTGTGGAAGATAATTTTGTATTTTTGTATCTTAAGCTAGGAATCTCTGCATGATAATCAATATAGCTGAATCTATATAGTCACTTATATGAAACCTTATTTTTAGAGGTCATGAACCTATTACATGATTGGATAATAACATGTGATTAAGAATTATCAACAAATCTTAGAAGGAGGTAGTCTTGGATGTTATAAAAATAAAGGGTTTTAGTAAGACTCAAAGTTCCATGGATGGGAGTAGTTAACTTTTTGTGGAAAGGAGTTTTGAATATCTATATCCTCAAGTACGTTGTCACTACTTACTCATGTCTTGAAAAATCCAAGTTACATTTCATTTGATAACCATAGGGTCACTATCTTAGGCTTTTTTCTTTTGAAATAAAGAAGTTATTTGTTGATCTTAGGCTGGAAACTATACTAATATAAGGATAAATCCTTTTGTGCATGAGTCACACATTTAAAAGAGGAGAATAAGGTTTGATATCAAATTTTGAGTTCAAAATGGTATCCAAATAGTGTGTAGTATGGAAATGGAAGTATGATGAAGCTAGGCAAAGGATCATGGGAGTTAGTGACATGGGAAGAGATTGGGAGAATTAGAGTGTTGTTAGGAGCCGTAGGGAAAAAAACACACATAAAGACTCCACTTTAAAAATACACTATATGCAACTTATATCTTATGAAGGAGAAATAAGATAGATGGTAGGAACCAAGGAACCAATATTGAACCAACATGGCTCCCCCAACATCATGTGCATTCATGCCTTTGAGTCAGATGTACACATTTAAAATTTGGATAAAGATAGTTTAGAGTTAGAATCTAAACTAGTAAGGGATACTAAAACTAATCCATTTGATGCTCATTTAGATTTCATTATATCTTTCCCCCTTTAATAGAATTCTATTTCATAACTTGGGATTCCTAGTGGACCTAGCCTTTAAGGATAAAATACAAGCCCAAACAAGTTGAACCAACTAACTACCACACCCCATACCATGAGCACTACTATTGGAGGTGCTAAAAGAGGTGTAGGAAGAAGTGTAATCCCTCCTCAAGGGACTATAGTTAGAGGTTCCTAGAAACCACCCACTCAAACACCTCAACTAACTATGCTCTAATATGAGATGTTGTTACATTTACCTAAATAATGAGGTGTGGAGAATGTAATTGAGCATGTCCACAAGTGCAAACTAATTTATAAGGTACAAGGCATCACATATTTTTAACATAAGGCCACATATTTTACAACTACACTCTTAGATTGAATGCATTAATGGTATTGGAAGTTAGACCCTCAACAAGTGGTGTTTAATTTTGATCAGCTAAAAACAACCTTCCTTCAAGAGTTTGACATTCCTAAATTCAAACATCAGAGTATAGTAGTGCTAAAGGACATAAAGCAAGGAGTTACAAAAATTATACATGAGTATGATGTAAGGTTTAAAACCTTGTTGTCTAAATTTTCCTTTTAAATTAATGCTTCCCAACATGCACAATGGTTTATGGGAGGACTGTTACCACCCTTATAGTGAACCTTGTCATAATGGACCTTAATTATCCTATACAAGGCCTTGAAAGTTATTCTCTAAACTAAAGAATATGAAAGCATTGATACTAGGAATAGGCACTTTATAGATCCCCAAATAGCCTTAATGGAATCAAAACTTGAGGATTTGATGAAATATAATGTATATGAGACATGTAGTGGTGTCTAGTGTATGGACTATGAAACTGAAGGACATATAATGAGCAACTACCCACACAAGAAAACATACATGGTACTTAAACCAACATGTGAAATATACCATGAAGAACATGATGTTTTCTCTTGTCCTCTTTTGTAATGGGATATACAGACTAAGCTATCTAAGTATTATAAAAATTTTGATGCCTACACTCATGACACTAATGACTATTGTTTGATCAGTGACATCAATGAAGATTGAGTGCGTGGCACATGCCAGACCTTAGTTTTTAATACTCAAGACAATAATGGCTATCATGGATGAGTAAGAGGCCATAAATGAAGAGGTTTAATTTTCCCACCTAGGACTTGTTACAAATGTGGGTTGCTAGACCACTACCAAAGGGATTGCCCAGATTACCTGATATGTACTTTTTGTAAAAATGACCATTGATAAGAAGAGTGTCATGATTTATATGTGCCTATCACCAAGAAGGGAAATGAAAATGGTTTCATTATGATTAAAATTAATAAACCATAATGAAATTCATTCCCAACCATCCCTATTGTTAAAAAATTAAACATTACCACTCATAGTGGGGGACAAACCCAATCCATCACTAATCTAATCAATAATGTATAATGGGAAGAACTCTGAGCCAGAAAGTACCCCAATATTCAACAACAAAAGGATGTCTTCTAAGCTAAAATGGTGTAAATATATGAACTTTAAGGAGAATTATAGTTCCTTAAAGATAAGGATGTAACAAAATGTGTTGTTATGGAAAGAGAAGTAAAACTTTGACCTATGGTCTGTGATGACTTCCAATAACTATGTAAATGGATGATAGATGAGGATATTGTCCCACAACTCAGTGCTTCACTTAAGATTCAAGAAAAACTACCAAATGAATCTCACCCTCAAATCATTCAATAAAGTGGAGACCACTACTTAAATCATGCTTGATGATAGGACACTCTTAATTCATCTACTCCCCTAAAATCTAGATAGATATTGGTTAATGTTTCCATCGATGGATGTGTAATCCAAGACATATTAGTAGGTACCAATGCAAATGTCAATGTCCTCACCAAGGATGCTTAGTTTAAAATGTCTAGTACAATGTTATAACCTTCATTTCATGCCTTATTAATGGAAACTAAGACTCACATGCACCCTAATTGGGTCCTAAGTAATGCCATAGTTGACATATTTGGAGTACTATTCAAAGCAAAATTTGAGGTTCTAGAGTTATCTAAAGTTGATGGTTACTCAACTCTACTAAGAAGATCTTAGTTCTATGAGAATAATTTAGATCTAAGATTTTAGAAACACTACATTATTTTTGAGAACACTGATTAACATGTCATAATCCCACTAGATCAAGCACAAAGACCCCCTTATATAGAGCCTATCATTGTTAATGAAGACATCAACCATATATATAATGTCATTACCAAAAGTGATGAAGAACATGATCCCACCCCAAATGGTGCTCCTTGATGGACTAATAAATAGTCTATTTTTGATACTATAAGCAATGATTGTAACTATTGGACCCATGGTGATTATGACCTCATTGGGAGGATGTGTAGCACTATCAATATTTGGGAGACCTTCCCATGCTAGCTTCCTAAACATCATAAGTTTATTTGCCTTACTAGATTAGAAATGAGAGGGCCACTAGTAGGACCAATGCTAAAAAGTCTTGATGAAGCCCCACAATTCTAAGGATAAATAGAGGTACATGATTTTGTCTAACACCTATAAGAATTTTATGACACTGAAAATGACTAGATGAGGTCATTGGATCACCTTTTTGATGGCACTACCATAAGATGGTGGTGTACCCATAAAGAGTGCCTTTTGTACTGGGACCAAGTAAATTCTACTCTACATCATAGATTCCATTATGATAATAATGTTAGGGTAAAAATTAGTTATATGGTGTGTAAGCACCTAAACCTCACATTGAAGTTTTTGAGACAACATAGAGAAATAAAGAAACATACTTACCAGATTACCTATCGGTACATGAATTCTATGGTAATTTACACACATGGACACAAGAATGGTATATTTATAAACAACAACACATGGGAGCTAGGTTCTAGTAGTTTTTGAATGAGAATATGACCTCAACACTCTCCTATTCATCAGTAAGGATGGACTTGCACCTCACTCTCCAAGCAATGTGTGAAGCAATTGTTCAAGACCTAAGTCCCATGAAAGACTACCTATATAATATCCATCAAGCACCTGAGGAACCTTTGAAATTTTTTACTAAGCCTTTGACACATTGATTTTCTATGCCTACACCAATTCTTGATGAAGAACGACATGAATAAATTCACTTGGGAAAGGAAAATCTTATCTTCCAAGTAGATGAAGGTGAAGGATCTAATTTACTTGACCCCTTGACCATCCATTTAGATTTTTCTAAAAACATTGGTACATGAAATATTCAAGACACAAGTGCTCAAATAGACAACCCTTATGAAGGGCGTATTCAGGCTATTCAACATAAAATTGGCATAGAATAAGAACTAAAGATGCCCATAATTAGAAACTATTGGACTAATATAGAGACTAAAAAAATATGTGAGTTGCTAAAATAATATGAAGATGTTTTCCCAAGGAATTATAATGAAAGTAAGGGATTTCACCCATCTATAGGGAATATGCACATCAATCTAGTTGATGGTGCTCAACCAATGAAAAAATGACCATATAGGATGAGCCCCAACCTCTACATGCATATTAAAGAGGATATTGATAGTATGCTCCATGATATAGTAATCACTCACATTGATGAATTTGAATTGATCAATCTCATGGTGATTAGTATCAAAAAGGATGGATGCATCTATATCTATGTGGAATACTAAGTGTTTAATGCATCCTATGTCATAGATTCCTTTCCAACGCCATTCACAAAGGAAATCCTTGAAGGTGTTGTATGTTGTGAAGTATACTCCTTTAAAAATGGATTATTTGGGTAACATTAGATCCAAATAGCTAAGGAAGACTAGCATAAGACAACTTTTGCCATAGAATTGGGATCATTTACCTATACTATTATGTCTTTTGGGTTGAAAAATGCTAAAATAGTGTTTTCATAGATATTAGTTGAAGCATTCAAGGAATTAATACACAAATTCCTCCAAGTCCATTTAGATGATTAGACAGTATATGGTTTGGTCAAGGACCATTATTTTAATCTCAAACTCATGCTTGAGCACTATCGGGTATTGTAAATTTACTTAAACTTGAAGAAGTGCATATTCACAACACCTTTTAGTGTGCTCTTAGGGAATATTATTTATAAGGAAAGACTCATGGTGGACCTAGAAAAGGTATATGTGATTCTTCACCTACCAGTGCCCAAGACTCAATATGAGGTTCAAGCCTTCCTGGGTCACATGAGTTTTTACAAAAAGTTCATTTGTGGTTATGCCAATATTACCACACCTTTGGAATAACTTTTAAATCATAATGAGTAGTTTATATATACTATTTATTGTAAGGAAACCTTTGAATAATTCAAACAAAAGTTGGTCACTGGTCCTATTCTATAATTCCATGATTGGATAAAGGGATTTCATGTCTATGTTAATGCATCTGGCATGGTAGTTGGCATGATTCTTGCACAACTAGGTGAAGGTCACTTAGATCACCTAATTTATTTTTCCAATAGGAAGCTAACACCAACTAAATAAAATTATACCACTATAGAGTGTGAAGTTCTTTCTATGGTGTATACTTTATATAAGTTCAGGTAGTACATTCTAGCCACTTCTTTTCCTTTTTATACAAATCATAAGGATTTGAAGTACCTTGTTAAAATAATGCTACTACATGGAAATATCTATTTTTAGATTATATTATTTTAGTAATTCCTATTTTTAGTTATGGTTAAGCCTAGAAAGGCCAATTGTGGACCTGACCACCTATCCTGGATTGAGAATGGAGAACTACCATGTTCCATTAAAGATGATATTCCTAATGTATAGTTATTCCATGTAACATGGGTGCATAAAATATTGGAATACATTACAACATTTTTACCACTAAATTTTTTCCTGACTTATTCACCTCATAACAAAAAAAGCAACTTGCAGTTTGTGTTACACCATTCCAGCTCATAGCAGGTGATCTTTACAAAATAGACCATGACAAAGTCCTTCAAAATTGTGTGATGCAACATGAGAACCTCAAGGTACTATTATCACTTTTATTTTCACCCTTTTAGGAGATCAAAATCTCTCCTCATCCAAGTGGCATAAAGGAATCACCTCTAGGCTTGTGGGTAGCCTAAGGAATGGGATGAGTCTCTAGATAGGGATAGTTCCCTTGATGTACTACTTAGGATTAAAAATAATCCTAATTTTGGGAGTGAAAATAAAGTGAGATAATTAAAATTAAACTAACCTAAGGGAGGTGATACAACAAATTTAATGATGACATCTAACCATATGCATATTACACTTGAAATCAAAAGACAACTAAACATACACTCTCCAATCTATGTCTTCTTATATGGATGTTACATTATGGGGATATAGATGAATTTGAAAAGATATGAGAACTAGAAAATATGCCTTTAGTGTCACTAATTAATAAATAACTCACTTAAACTTTGACATTTCTTGGAACACGTCATATGCCTTGCAAGAAGAAGCTTTAAATAGGTGAGAGAATGTGGCAACTTGCTAAGGAATCTTTAGTTTCACTAAGAAAGTTAAAAAATAAATTAAATTACACTATTAATAGTCATGGAAGAGGTAAAAATCATTCATTTTATTTATAAAAATGTATACAAATGAGTAGGGCTTCACCATTCTCATGTGGAGCATCAAATACAATGTCAAAATGGCTAGTTCTCATAGAACTTGTGAGAGAGAGAAGAAGAAGAAATTCCAAGGGTCACAAGGACACTTTTAAAGATAATATAAGTATTTACTTGTGAATTTGAGAATTATATGGGATGAAACATGCAAGGTCAAGATATACAAGTGTCAATCCAAGTCACAAATTTCATGAAAAGTGGCATAAAACTCTCTATTTTGTATAGAAAAATTGCCTTCATGATTAAGACTATTCAAAGATCCCATACCTAATAAATATCAGGTTAAATGATTGGAATTTAATTATTTAATCTTATAAATTCCTTTCCACGCATATTTTTCATATTTGGTCCTTTGGAAGCCTCTAAAAGTGACCCATCATCATTTGCTATATAAAAAACTACCCTTCCATGCACCCTGCACCCTTGACCTCGAAATTGGCATTAGTTGTACATGAAAATCCATAGGAGGGAGTTAATTAAATTTTTTAAGGCCTTCCATATCCTTATAAGCATTAGGCACACCTTAAAATCACCCCATTTTAAGTTTTCCATCTTCTTCACTAGCTTGTCTAATATGCCATATTTGATTAGCTAAGTTGAATCGCCTAGTTATGGTAATTATAAGTTGTTTCATGCATGAAATGAATATTTTGAGTTATATTAAGTCTTAATATTCCATCCAAATTTTATTTCATCTCTTAAATCTTCTTGAATCCTACAAAACACACAAAATAGTGAGGAAAACCTTGTTTCTACCTCATCCGTACTAGTTTGTAAAATCAAAATGCATGGGGAGTAGATTGACTAAGTCCTCTACAAGTTATAATAACTATTATGGTCAAAATATCTCATTATATTAGATATGCAAATCCATCTTCCCAAAATGGTCTCTATAAGGGTTTTACAAGGGTTATAAGTGCACTCTCCTCTTAAAGTTGGTTCATAAAGTTTTCACATCCACACTTCCAAAAAAAATCACAATTTCATTTTTTAAGACCCCTAATAGCTTTCCTAAACATCTGTTACCCCCATGAAAAGCATCATGAAAGATATAAGCTTCCAATCTTTCCCTATCAAACTCCTTTTCCTCTTTCCTACAAGTCTAAGAGAGTTTTCTAGTTAAAAGTGACCCTTTTATGGTTTATTCTATATACCAATGGTTCAAACACGTTTAATATGCTCCAATAAACATGTTCCAATATTTTTAAATGTTTAATTCATGTAAAAGTGTTATGGACTCTCTATTTGGGCACTACACCTAGACCTTGTCTACTAGGCTTAACTATAATGTCTAGTATTATGGGATTTCAAATGAGTTCCTTTGAATTATAAATATAAAACACCTATAACATAATCCCATAGACATGATATAATATATTGGGAATCTTATCTCATGCTAGCAATGGTTTTGACCATTCATTTGGTCTTAGGCTTCACCATGCCTAATGGCATTGCCTACAATCCTTATAGGTTTAGACTACTCTAGTCAGTCTCATATATTTTTTAGGTGTTTCATATGTAACACAACTTATCATAACCTTTTTAAAATGTCTCATGGCTCCTAGTTATATACTTTTCCTTACCAAAATTTTCCAATCTAGGTATAAGGGGAAGTTCCCCCTATCTGAGACAAAACAAGGGGTACTTCCCATATTTTATTAGATAATTTGGAGACTGAAGAATATTTTATAGGTGAAAATGGTCTCTTACACAAAAATTAATCCTATTATATATCCATTTTACCCCCTAATTGCCTCAAAATCCAAGACTAAGATTTTCAAGGTAGACTGTGTGTAGAAAAGGTATATGGACTATATGTTATTCAAATTGGAGTTATCATAACCCTATTTTCATGTTATAAATTTCTATAATTTTTATTATGATCATTATTTTTATGTTCCATAACAAATCATTACCCTAAACCATCCTTTTCTTCCTTATAGACCTTACAAATGGTAGGGGTCTAGAATAATGTTGACTATGTTAGCTTCAAAATTCACACCTGTAGGTTGAATTTCATGAGAAAATATTTTAAAATGGTTTTAGGGCCTTTATTTAATATTCCATATTTATTTGTAATTTTTTTGGTCCCTATTCATATTGATTCAATACAATACTAACCCTAGATAACAAGTTTCATCTCCCTGCTTATAATAGTCAATAGTGGTTGATTGTAGTTGTAGTTAGCTCATTTTAATTTGGTCATGACATGGGTGGACTCTATATAAAATTTAAAATACTTTATTTTCTCCTTTCATTATTTCTTATCCCTTCACATTATCTATAACTCACTAGATTGAGTCCTTCATAGAGGATTGAGAAACCCTATTTAGGCTACAATATGTGAGTATATGGGATATTTAGACTTTATTTATGATGTGAAATATTCATATAAATATAATTTTAGGTCACACATAATGTGTGTGAATTTATTTTCTTGTTTTGGAGCTTGTGAGACACCATTTGAGCATAAAAAACAAAGCCATTACCCTAGATTGATATGTTCTACTTATAGGCCTACTTTAGCTGTATGTGGTTTAACTGAGTTTTGTCATGATGTGTATGAAATTTTAATGAATCCATATATTATCACAAGCTACACATATTGAGATAATATTACATTTTAATGTCCCAAAACATCAATTAGCCATCAAAATTGAGTCAACTATCATCTGCCCATTATCTTGTTTGTAGGTGTTCAATGGGTTGTTATACAGACTAATGGATGTGAATAAGAAGTCAAAAAATAGTATATAAATTTTATATGATTATATTTAGCCTCATAAAATTCATTTAAAACATTATAAACCACTAAGCATGGAGGCAAGGTCTAAATTGTAAACTTGGTGAAAAAGGCCATTCTAGGATCAGCCTGTAGATATTCAATGAAGGAAATCAGTACTTTTGTTGATAAATTCAAGACCTTCAAATACTAATTTTCCTAGGTAATATACCTCATAAAATTTACAAGCATTAGGCACACCTTAAAATCACCCCATTTTAAGTTTTCCATCTTCTTCACTAGCTTGTCTAATATGCCATATTTGGTTAGCTAAGTTGAATCGCCTAGTTATGGTAATTATAAGTTGTTTCATGCATGAAATGAATATTTTGAGTTATATTAAGTCGTAATATTCCATCCAAATTTTATTTCATCTCTTAAATCTTCTTGAATCCTACAAAACACACAAAATAGTGAGGAAAACCTTGTTTCTACCTCATCCGTACTAGTTTGTAAAATCAAAATGCATGGGGAGTAGATTGACTAAGTCCTCTACAAGTTATAATAACTATTATGGTCAAAATATCTCATTATATTAGATATGCAAATCCATCTTCCCAAAATGGTCTCTATAAGGGTTTTACAAGGGTTATAAGTGCACTCTCCTCTTAAAGTTGGTTCATAAAGTTTTCACATCCACACTTCCAAAAAAAATCACAATTTCATATTTTAAGACCCCTAATAGCTTTCCTAAACATCTGTTACCCCCATGAAAAGCATCATGAAAGATATAAGCTTCCAATCTTTCCCTATCAAACTCCTTTTCCTCTTTCCTACAAGTCTAAGAGAGTTTTCTAGTTAAAAGTGACCCTTTTATGGTTTATTCTATATACCAATGGTTCAAACACGTTTAATATGCTCCAATAAACATGTTCCAATAGTTTTAAATGTTTAATTCATGTAAAAGTGTTATGGACTCTCTATTTGGGCACTACACCTAGACCTTGTCTACTAGGCTTAACTATAATGTCTAGTATTATGGGATTTCAAATGAGTTCCTTTGAATTATAAAATATAAAACACCTATAACATAATCCCATAGACATGATATAATATATTGGGAATCTTATCTCATGCTAGCAATGGTTTTGACCATTCATTTGGTCTTAGGCTTCACCATGCCTAATGGCATTGCCTACAATCCTTATAGGTTTAGACTACTCTAGTCAGTCTCATATATTTTTTAGGTGTTTCATATGTAACACAACTTATCATAACCTTTTTAAAATGTCTCATGGCTCCTAGTTATATACTTTTCCTTACCAAAATTTTCCAATCTAGGTATAAGGGGAAGTTCCCCCTATCTGAGACAAAACAAGGGGTACTTCCCATATTTTATTAGATAATTTGGAGACTGAAGAATATTTTATAGGTGAAAATGGTCTCTTACACAAAAATTAATCCTATTATATATCCATTTTACCCCCTAATTGCCTCAAAATCCAAGACTAAGATTTTCAAGGTAGACTGTGTGTAGAAAAGGTATATGGACTATATGTTATTCAAATTGGAGTTATCATAGCCCTATTTTCATGTTATAAATTTCTATAATTTTTATTATGATCATTATTTTTATGTTTCATAACAAATCATTACCCTAAACCATCCTTTTCTTCCTTATAGACCTTACAAATGGTAGGGGTCTAGAATAATGTTGACTATGTTAGCTTCAAAATTCACACCTGTAGGTTGAATTTCATGAGAAAATATTTTAAAATGGTTTTAGGGCCTTTATTTAATATTCCATATTTATTTGTAATTTTTTTGGTCCCTATTCATATTGATTCAATACAATACTAACCCTAGATAACAAGTTTCATCTCCCTGCTTATAATAGTCAATAGTGGTTGATTGTAGTTGTAGTTAGCTCATTTTAATTTGGTCATGACATGGGTGCACTCTATATAAAATTTAAAATACTTTATTTTCTCCTTTCATTATTTCTTATCCCTTCACATTATCTATAACTCACTAGACTGAGTCCTTCATAGAGGATTGAGAAACCCTATTTAGGCTACAATATGTGAGTATATGGGATATTTAGACTTTATTTATGATGTGAAATATTCATATAAATATAATTTTATGTCACACATAATGTGTGTGAATTTATTTTCTTGTTTTGGAGCTTGTGAGACACCATTTGAGCATAAAAAACAAAGCCATTACCCTAGATTGATATGTTCTACTTACAGGCCTACTTTAGCTGTATGTGGTTTAACTGAGTTTTGTCATGATGTGTATGAAATTTTAATGAATCCATATATTATCACAAGCTACACATATTGAGATAATATTACATTTTAATGTCCCAAAACATCAATTAGCCATCAAAATTGAGTCAACTATCATCTGTCCATTATCTTGTTTGTAGGTGTTCAATGGGTTGTTATACAGACTAATGGATGTGAATAAGAAGTCAAAAAATAGTATATAAATTTTATATGATGATATTTAGCCTCATAAAATTCATTTAAAACATTATAAACCACTAAGCATGGAGGCAAGGTCTAAATTGTAAACTTGGTGAAAAAGGCCATTCTAGGATCAGCCTGTAGATATTCAATGAAGGAAATCAGTACTTTTGTTGATAAATTCAAGACATTCAAATACTAATTTTCCTAGGTAATATACCTCATAAAATTTACATTGTTATTTTATTATGTGGAGGATACAAGACATAACCATTTATAATCTTGAAAAGACATTTCAACCATGTTCCTTGGTATCATCAAAAACTCTAGGAGCTCTATTTTGCTACTTTAGGGAATTGATTCTTGAGCACTACTATTTGATCTTTAGAGGGTGATTCCTAACCCCATATGCCAATTTATACATTAAAAAGGTAATTAATGATTTATATTCAATTTAATAACTCAAATAAGGGCTTATATTATGTTTTTATGTTCTAAAATGACCCTTCAACCCTCTATCAAGACCACCTATAGGTGGATATTTGTATATACATGCAACAAGTAAAGAATCCTAAGTAGTGTGCATGAAAAATGTGTTTATGATTAAAATTAAAAATTAAAAAAGTTTCATATGCACTCTCATAACTTTTAAAAGGATGAAACACCTTCATGTAACATTCCACCACACCATGACATCATTAGAAGGTCCCCATATGTGTGTATGGACTGTATGTAGGTAGTGGGTGTCTATAACATACAAATAAGGATGGGAAATAGGTATAAATTTATATAAAATCAATTTAAATCCTAAATCACACAATTTAAACTAATAACCACTTGAAACTAGCTTCAAACATTCTTTTAACATGAAAATCATCCTTACAATCACATGTAGATGCATAGTGTAATCACAAACTAGATGAAGTGTGTCTATGCATGAAAGCTATGAATATTGTTTTTTTGGATGAAATTATAGGGTTAATTCATTAAAAATAACCTTTAGAATATGAAAAATACACTAACACAATCCATTGAAACCATGGTTATATCATGAAGATCTTGGACATGGTGAAAACTGTCTATAATCAGTATAATGCATCCTCCTACAACCTAATGAAAATTTTCTTATCCAAACACCATGGAATATTAAAATAATAATTGGTAACATTATATTAATAATTAAAAATCATATTGAAGAAACATGACCACCTGGATTGTATGGAATCTCCCAAACCAAGGCAAAACCCATAGGGTGCACAAAAGAGCTAGAAGATTTGCACAGTCAACTTCAAAGGGATGATTCATAAATAAAATTTCATAACTATCCAAAAAATTTATATTAAATTTAATGTCTATAAGTATAAAATAATATCCAAAAATCATTTTTTTTAAAACCTTATGGACTATTTGTACCAAACAAAAACTTGAAGGTCATTTTAATCTACCCAAAAAAATAAGAAATGAGCAAAATAGTTTTGGCCTCAAAATGGCACTTTTAGATCAAACCAAGCTTATATATGAGTATTTTTAAGGTTAATATATCCCCCAAGATCTTTCCCCATATGGCACACTTCCCTATGTGTCGTACAAGTGCTAAAATCTTCCTTCTCTTTAAGAAAAATAACTTTTCTTTTGTTGAACCTACAAATTTTATGTTTTGTTAGTTATTTAAGACTTGTAACAACACATGGGACATGAAATCACATTTTTAAACATTCATGTTTCCTAATAAACTTATAAAAAAATTAAATACATTATTTTAACCCTCAAAATGACCCAAAATGAGATGAGAGACTAATGAAATAAGTGACCAAGGATTTACAAAATTACACACCATAAAACATCTAAAATACAAAAAATTTAATAGGGGTGCCCTTATTTGACCTAAAATTCAAATTTAGTCAACAAATTGGTAACTCATAGGAGTAGTATTCCTGCTATACTAACTAGCCAGTAGCCTTATTCATCCATTCAACTTATGGAGTCATTTAAGTACTAATACAAACAATAAAACCTTTGACCATTTACCATAAAAATTTGATCGAGATAAGACACTAAGACTACCTCAACCACATAAAGCAAAATATACACACAACAAATAACATGAATACACAAGACACACACATGTGTTTAAGGTACTTAAGGGAATTAGGAAACAACCTATTATGTATAACTAAAAATTAACATACCTCCCATTGTATCAAAGGTAAATATTTAGACTCTTATTGCTTCATGACATGGAGGTTATAATGAGGTATGTATCCTTTTAAACTTTAGAATTAATGCCTCCAACTCTTTCACAACATTTTCCAACTTCATTGGCATGATATTTAATGAGAACCAAGTAGATCCAAACAAATTTACCAAGGAAGTGAATTCCTCTTGTGTCCAAATAGCCTCAACTTTCTCAAATTATCATTAAACTATAGCTTTAAATGGTGATTAAATAAGGCATACCTTCTTGTCTTTCATGGTGATCTAAACAACTTTAGACTTCCTCTCAACTACAAGTTCCTCTAGATAATGAAAAAGTTTAGAAAATTCTTCCAAATCTTGGTCATTATCTTCTAAGGAAGGTTTTTTATTCACCTTTTCATACACTTGGATTTCAACTTGGTAAAGATCTTCAAGCTCTTGAAAGAGCTCTATTTGTAGATGCCAATGATCCTTGTCCTCTTCTTTATTTAGAAACATTTCCTCCTCAATATTAGAATGGTCATAAATAACCTGATGATCAATCATGGATTATTACTCATTTATTTCTTTCTTAAATTCTTGGGCACCTTCCTCATGGATCCACTCCTCCTCAATAATGGATGCATTAGAGTTAGCTTCATGAATACACATACCCTCAAATATGGAGATAAGATCTTGTGGATTGTATTTTTGTTTTAAATGGATTACATATAGTAATATATTCCTTATAATCACTCATGAGGTCTTCTTGATCATCCACTAATTGGAATTGCTCTTCTTCATTTACTTCCCTCAAGATAGGCTCTTCAACATAAGGAAAGTATTCTTCATCATCAACCGAACAAGGAGATTCAACACATGAACTCACCTCTTCTTCATCACTTCAGACCTATTTAAGTCTCTCAATTTGAATATCAATTACCATATAATTACTTTTATTCTCAAGGTTTTAAAGATCTTCCATCTCATTTCTAGTGATGCCAAGAATAGGCATCTTGAAATACAATGACTTAACCCAATGAGGTTTCCAAGGAGTTACATTATTTTCAAGTAAGAGTTATGAATTTTATTCAATTAAATACTCTTCTTTAGGTTCCCACATCATAGGTCCATCAAGGAAAAGGGTGATGGGATGAGGACAAAAAGAACTAGTTGGTGGAGGTTGGACATAAGGCTCAAAATCAGATTGAGAATGCAAAGTAAGAGGCTCTTTGGGAAGCTCTTGAGGAAGGGGAGATGGAATGTGTTTGGAAATAGGATTTTATTTTATGTATAAGCCCTCCATCACACCTTGAATTAATAATTTCATATTTGATTCTAATTCCTTTATTTTCATGGCTATGTTCTCTTGGAAAAGCTTTTCTTAAAGGTCATAGGAATCATCATGAGCCTAAAGAATGCATGAGGGCTGCCATGGAACACAAGAAGATTATTTAGGAAGGGTATGTATGAATTGAAAAGCATCAACTTGATTATCCACTTCACACTGTTTGACAATGCTTCTATCTTCCTTCTTTCCCCATGACTCTATTACCTTGTTCTAGCTTAGTATGCTAGGATTTGGAACATTTTATTGAGGAATGGTAAGAGGAGTTTATAAAGGATAAAAATTATTCTTAAATTAACATTATTTTTCAATATTTTTATCCTCCTTATTTCCTCATGACTGAAATATCTTATTCTAACTTGGGATATTAGGTTTAGAGGCCTCTTTTTGAGGTGGTGGGGATACAATGTGAGAGGGAAATGAGGGTTTGAAATCCACTTATTTTGTTTCCAACATGTACTATTGTATATGAATATTTTCCAACTAAATTTTCCTCCCAAGGTTTTTTTTAAACAAAATGTTATTCTACTCAACTCTTTCATCCACTTGATTTTAAAAAGGATGGTCTTCATAAGGTTGATTGGGTTCATGAGTGGGAACCATGTAAGACTGATAGCAGATTTGTAAAAGTGTCAAAGAAGTTTGATATGTTTGGTAAGGTTTCCTTTCATAAAATTATATCCTATCCTCTAAGGAAGATATTAAACCACTCACATCTAGCATCTCACTTGTGAATGTAGACACTAGAAAATTGCACACTTATAGTTTTCAATGACTAAATGCCTTAGGACCCCATAAAGGCCCCCTACACCTTCTTAAACATAACCAAACTTTCTTATCCTAACCAAATCACTATACTCCTATTCAAAAATACTATTTGAAAGTACTATTCAAAATTATTATTCACTATCACTATTTATTGTGGGACACACTATCAATATTCATGATAACATGGCAAGTGACATGACAAGTGACATGGAAGGTGATATGGAAAGTGACATGGAAGGTGACATGGCAAGTGACATGGATTAGAAGTGAGGTGGCTTTATGTGGGACATCATACCCTATCCAAGACCCTTTCCCAAGATGCTTAATGACTTCATTTAAGCATCACAAGACCCCCCCTTGAAATATGGTGAATTTACTCTTAAAGGCCAATCATTCAACATGTATTTTTACTTCACACATGAAATTGGACTTCAAAATGAGATACCTACCTCTTTAGTTCTTTGGGAAAGACAAAGGGAACCCATTTTTTATTTTTGAACCCAAATGGGAGACTCACCAACTCAAATGGTAATCCACATGAACCTCATCTTTCACTCATTCATGCACCACATAGAAAATGGTGCCAAATTTTGTGTACCATCTCTTTAAGTGCTTGGATTAATACAAGAAAGGGTGGTGAAAAGCCTTTGTCCTTATTTAGACCCATGTGCATAATTCCCATTTGGAATTGGACTCATGTGGAAGGTGGGAAACTCACAAACCCAAATAATAATCCCCATCAACATTATCTTTGAATAATTCATGCACCACATGGGAAATGGAACCATACTTCTACTATTCCCTATTTTGGCATGGCTCTTGACAACAAATTCTATAAATAGCCCACTCTCTTTCACCCAAGGTAAAGGGGGAAGTTAGTATTTGGTTATTAACATGTTGTTTCAGGTATTTAAAGGAGCTCATAATTTTTGAGGTCATCCACATATTGGAGGAAAATAATTCAAAGCAATGAAAATCTTTCAAAATTTCCATGGGATTCCTTCATCACATCATCAACAACATCAACCACATCAACAAGTCTCAACATAACCTTATTTGTTTTTGTTTTTTTTTAAATTTAAGTTATTTACTTAAGTCCTTCCTTTCATTACATTGACCTATACCAATTAATTAACTTTCCATCTTAATCCATTGACCTCCTTTACCACCTTTTCCATTGTAATTTCATTTACCTCCTTTTCTCTCTTTGCACCTTTGCCACCTTCACCCTCTTTGACTCCTAATCCTTTTGCTACCCTAGTTACTTGATATTTTATCCTTTTCAAAAATCCATCCCTATAATTTTATTATCCCAATCAACTACAAAAAAATCATTCTTTTGACCTTATCAGATTACAAAACCCAAAACCACAACCTTGCCTTAACAAATTTTCATTATTAGTATAATCAAATTAGTTGCTTCATTTTGGCTAACTTAGCAAAGCATATAATTTTACCAATTAATTTTCTATAATTTTTTATCTTTTATTTTAGTTTTAAAGTAATTTAGGGAAAATATATTTATTTTATCATTTCAAATTAAGTGTTAAAATGAGGTGGATTTGCAGCCTCCTAGAAAGCTTTTGCTTCTAGGATCTAGCTTCTGCTAGGCAATCCACCCAACTACTTGTCTAACAAATAAGTTTTTTGTTAGTGATTTATTATTTTAGGTGATTATTCTATAACCAAAAATAATTTTTCACAAATTCTAGATTCAACATGCATGCATTCAATAGGTATTCTTCTACACACCCTTCTTAACTAGTTTCATCTTTTCACACTTAAGAAAAAGCAAAAATTAGATAGAAACATTTTGGCATGCCTAGTGGGACCCTTGAGTTTTCTTCAGTTAATTAATTTTTTTATGAAATTTAGTTTCATTATTAAAATTTAATTTATATGTAATTATATTTATGAAAATTAAGCATTCCTTTCTTTCAAGATGTAAGTTTTAGTTTCTTTTTTTTAGAAAATTAGAAAATAAAAAAATAAAAAAATTCTCTTTTTTCTTGAATTTATAAAATATAAAAAGAGAATTCATAATAGGATTAGGTTTGAATTTTTATGTTGCATTTAGGTGAATTTTAGTTTATTTTTTCTTCATAAAAAATTAACTGTATCCATTGTTTGCTTGTGTTGATTAGCTCACATAGTTTAATTAATCAAGAACATTAACTGTAACATCACAAATGTTACACAAACCAAACCACTTGCACAACTAAACTTCAAACATGAATAAGACAAGGCCTAAATAGGATTTCACCACCTAATATATCACTTTACCCCCTCTTAACTATCGTACTTGGATTTGATCACCAAGGGGATCTCAGTTCTCTAGCTGAGTATAAGCCTTGGAAATCGGTATATATTGGCTAAGCATCTACACTATCTGTGGGATAATGAAGTGAGGGGAGAAATCCCAAAGTAAAAATACACATATTAAAATACAATACAAACTTATTTTGAGCACCTAAAAATAACCTGAAATTAAACATAGACAACCTTGTTTAGGACCTATTCTATAAACTAGATTTCTTCTTCACATTTTCTAAGGCATAAGCCAAAAAAGAGATAATTGAAACTCTAGGATTTGACTTATCATAGTGGATAATTTTATTACTTTAAATATTTTCTTTTCATTACTTACTATTTGAGGTGTGAGCTTTGTTTCTCTCCATTCTTCACATGCTCTTCACTAGACTACAAATAGAAGAATCAAACCAACCAAGAACCTATTTTCCAATACCTCATCTCCACTACCTTGTTTAATGGATGGCTTTCCTATTTTTTCTCCTTGAGATCATAAATTTTCTAGGATCTTGGATAAATTTCCTTTCACCTTAAAGTGGTACCTTGTATTTCAACCCACTTATGATCCCATTCTTACCAACAATCAACCCAACCTTAACTACAACCAATCTAATCCTATCTATAACCAAACCAACCCTATCCAAAACCAACCCAACCTTTTCTATAACTAACCAAAACCTATCTATGATAAAAATAAACTTACTTATAACTCATCAAACTCAAACTTAAACCAACCCACAAACTATTAACCTTCACCTAAACTACCACCTGAGTTTGTTTTAGTGATAAGAAACCTGATAGCTAGATTAGAGTCAAAAATTAGGCCATCTATTTTTGATATCCATGATCAATAAAACCTCAAATAAAACCAACCAATGGCATAACATCATCTATTTAATTATTATCATGCCCAACTAATAACTTATAAACATATATTGTCTCAATCACCCCAACCTTGTCAAAGCTTAGGCCATTTCCCCCAACCATCATATCAACCTCAACCCGCCTTGTTAACCTAATAAATTTCATCACCCTTAACTAATAAACAAACCTATCAATCTATCTATCAACCCAACCAACTTTTTAACCTATCAAACTAACTAGCCTCTTGAATCCAACCAGATAACTTACAAATAGATTCACAACCTAATGTGAAAACTAAGACATTGATACATCCTCTTCTGGCACTTAGTAAACCTAAAACTGAAGAAACTATAATAACACCAACCTTTACTAATCCACTTTTTGACCAAGTATAACCCTAAATATTTTCCTTGCAAGCCATAATTAAGGAAACCAAACAATCTTTTCCACTTCCCCTTTTAGTTAATCAAATCCAACTAGAATGATCTCACACTTATGAGATGCACACAATAAATGTTGTTATTGATAAACCTATTACTAATACTTCTTCCACCCTACTCATTAATTTTGGGAATCACTTCCCATTCCTTTGGATGACCAAACAAAGGAAGCAACCACTTCCTTACTTTCACTTGACACCATTGGACCTTCGTCCCCCACCACAGGCTCACCTACTCTTCCTTTGGAAATCATTCCTTTAGAAGAGGTCAACTTATCAACTCCATCCATGGAAGAAACATCTTCTCTAAATTTTGAACCTTCTACCAAAAACCTAGATGGGGAAACCATTCCCTCTTCTCCAACCAAGGTTTTAAGATTTGAAATCAATGATCAAGGAACCAAAAATATCTACAAGCCCTTTTTAAAGATAGTACAAAGCCTATAGTTTACTTCTCAACCTAATCTCAATAGAGCCACTTTATAGAATCATCTTGGACTCCCCTATCAAAACATACAAGAAACCTTAGCTTCAATTGAATCCACTCTCAAACCTATCACTACCTCAACCCCATCCTTAGATATTCCATCTTCTAATACAATAGGGGAACCATCCAACCCACTTCCATCTAAAATTATTAAATATCCTTACACCTCTTTGACCAAACCCATCAAGAATCTAGGAATACTTTCTATTCCTAGCATAGCTCACCAATCTTCAAAATTAGACCTAACTCCATCAAGTCCATCAAATAAAACTTTGACAAAATGTATTAAAAAGGTGTAATCTCCTAAACTATCTTGAAATAGACCCATGCTCCCCCTTTTCTTAAATATTCTACTTCCAAACAAACCAAGCAACCCTAATGTAACCAATATACTAAAAGAATTCCAAAACCAACAACTTCTAGGGTAAATCCTACTCCTAACAAGGCTCCCACTCTATATCCCAAAAATCCATCACCCTCGACACCTTTAATTGAATCCCATTCAACTATTTTATAATAGTTTTTAAAAACCTCCTTAACCTTATCATCTCTCAAACATCACCAACCTATTAAAAAAATTTGACCATTCACATCCTCAACCAAAAGAGTTTAATGTCAGCTTAGTCTATGCATACCATAAGACACCTAGGCATGACACAGAGAATTAAAAATCTCTCCAAGCACTCATCCACAACTTATATGAGGATAATCTATTATTATATGAACCTCCATTAATGAAGCGATCTCAACCTAATCGATACACCAAAAACTACCCCACTACCCATAACTTCCATAATAAAAACTAATTTTAGGAAGGCTCCTAAAACTATAAATGTATCACCTCTAACACCTTTGCATGAATATTATTCAACCATTTTATAAGTGTTGTTTCAAACCTCTTCCTTAATCTTACCACCTATCAAACCTTTTAACACTATAAAAAAATTTGACCCTTCATGTCCAAAACCATCATGGTGTAATGACTACCATGTGTGCTTTACCATAGGATACTTGGTCATGATACAAAGCACTACAAGGATCTTAAAACAATTCTCCACTAGCTTTAAGACAAGGATAATATGTTATTGAATGAACCTCCTTTGAGCCCATTATCAACCCAACCATCAACCAAACCTACCCAACACTTGCCTATTCCCCCATTCTCATAGAAGAGTGAGGAAGAACTGAAGCAACAATATAAACAAACACTTCCTTTTATCCACACCATCCATAGGGTTACCCACTATCAAGTCTAACAAAAAGATAAGGGAAAGGCTAAAGTGTCTATTCCATGGACATACCCTTCAAACCCTCAACATTCTAACCGAACCCAAACATAAACACATTCACTTTGGGATATTTTTCCCACCCATGAAAAGAGTAAATAGGGGGAACTTTCCTTTAATAATGCTTTAACCATTTATTAACTTTAACCATACCTTAACCATTAACTAAAATAACACTTAGATTTTTTGCCTCAACCTATCAACCAAACCTATCCATCAACCCAACTTGAACCAAGTTGTATATTAAATTGGGGAAACCCATTTGGATACTGCTCAACCTATTTGGGATTCAAATTTTCCCATATAACCATTTGATATTATCCTTCTCCATCAAACCTAACCAACCTCACCTTAAACCATGGGAGTTCAATATCAGAGACCTCATCCTAAAGTAAAACCAACACATGACCAACATGGAGAAGAGTAAACAAGGCAAGTTTGCTTTCAATTGGCTTAGACCCTACATAATTACCCATAAGTATGGATCAAGGGCTTATCATTTGTCCTCTCTTGAAATAAAACTAGAATATGAGCCCCTCAATGCTTCATATATGCATCCTTTTTTTTGTTAAAGAAGGATCAAGTTCACTCCTTTTGTCTAACTTAATCTCATTCCTTGATTATGAGATTTTAACCTTCACCCATCTTTATCCTCTCTTTTTGAGGATAATTGATTAAAATATAGAACCTTATTATTAACTTTCATAGTCATAACCTAATCCTAAATGTGGGTACCATATCTCTACCCATAGCATGATTCTCATAGATACTTTTTGTCTCTAACAAGATGGAATCCCATGGTATTTATCTCTCAAAAAATCATACATTTTCATACCATTAACCTTCTTCTATTAAAATATTTCCCTCATAAAGGTAAACCTCAAAACCTAGTTAGACCTATCCATGTCTAAAAAAAATCACATCCAAAAATAATTTGAATACCAAAATATTACTTAGGTCAATATCTTAAGCATTACAGACTACTCCCTTGAAGGACAATTTCCCAAAAACAAAATAAAAATTTCCAAATATAAGGTAGACTGCTCCCTAAGGATAACTATCAAGAGTATTAAACAAAGCCACTAAACCTAGACCACTACTTTGAAGGATGGCTAAGTTTACATTGTCAAAAGAAGAGAAATTCCTTGGAATCTTCCTACATCAATCAAATTTCCATATAAATAAATAAATAAAAATACCCACTATCACAATAAAATAAAATTCTAAATAATCTTGAAATCTAAAATTGGCTCTCATAAAGCATAATAAGTTAGAATTTGGAATTAGCTTTCACATGTAAACTTCCCACATTGATCAAGTCTACATCTAATATATAAAATGGACTTGTCCATTAACATTATTAGGTCACCTATAAAAGGTGAAAACTAATTCACATGAGGTTATCATACATATCAACCATTACTATTAACACCACCTATCACCCATCTTCCCTTTAGACTATCTATAAATCAAGGGGTTTAGAGCTCACTTGACACCCTAAGATCAATAAACACTTTTTATCGACTAATCATTTCTCATGCATAGCATTTGAAGGTCTTAATTAATCAAGTTGATCCCACTTCAAGTCTATTTTTAGTCCTTGTCAAAAAAAATCATTATGACCTATTCTTGATGTTCATGGTTGATTATTTCATCACAACTTTTACCATCCAGTCTTACAACAACAATAATCATTCTTTTTACATTAAGAGATATTACAACCATAACCATACGAATCATAAACATAACCATAACATTCATAAGTATCCACATAACCTTAAGCATGATAAAATTCAACCAATGACATCCAACACATTTTGTACATAACAAACTATGTAATATTTTATTTAGGGTGAGAGGAATCACATGACACATACAAAGTTATCAGACTATCCATGCCTAAGCACCAGGTTTATTGTCTAGTGACTTTAGATTTGTATTCAACCATCCCTCTATTTGATTTATCCCTAAACTAGCATCCATAACATTCCATATCTCAATAGTTGATAAAGGGTGTACTTTATTCTCCTCTTTTTCATTCATCCCCTTAAGGTGAAAATCATATTCTACTCTGGGTCTTTCACCATACTTACCTATCATAGTCATTACATCCCTCTACTCTTGCTGTTTTGATTACATAGGTACTATTGGTGTTGTCTCAATGTATATCCCCTTAGATAATGAGGGTTCCTTTCATAGATAGGTAGATGGTCATGTTATCTAACCCTACATCTTGCATAGTCAAATTCTCACCTTATTCATTGTTATAGAGGTAAGATTTTAGGCTAAAGCTTGGGTTATGGGTGCTTTTCTTCTTGTTATTGATCTAGTAGTACTTCCATTATCACCATTAAATGTTGTAGTATCTAGTATATCTGTACATTCACTATATTGATTATTTTAAGTCATAAAAGTTACTAATTATCTCCACCATTATTCCCATTATTTTTCATCTTCAACCTTGTGTAGTTATTTTCACTATCTATAACCTACAAGAATAAATAACTCAGTGATAGAAATTCATCCTTATCATAATTCTTTAAATAGAATACTTGACCATTCTTCCCCATCGACATGATTCTCCATTCCACTAATAGGGAAGGTTAAATGATGTCATTGATTCCCTTGAATGGTCTTCTCACTTGAAATGGTCATGTCTACTTGCCTTTTGTGCAGACATGTACCCCTCGGTCCACCTAGCCATTTCAATAAAGTTATCATGCATCATCATGATTTTCCTTTGTCACCTTTGTCATCTTATCTGCATCTAATGTCTTTGATCATTTCACATCTTGTGATCCTTTTAGGCTTGATCATTATCACCTTTACCTTAGTTGAATTAAATTGGATGCTAACCATGTGCTTCCATAATGGTCACACCTTTAAAACTACAATGGTCACACCATCAAAACAACCACTATTGCTAGTAATGCCAGCTTCTAAATCCTTGCCATTATAGATAATCTTCCATTAAAGGTATGCTACCATGAATTCACAATAATAAATTCACATTCCTATCCCATTTACCCTCTTATTACTACCATCCCATTACCATATGATTTGAACGTCAGACACCAATCATTGGTAGTAATTACTTGAACATGGTAGTCTTTTAATTTATGCAAGCTAAAAGTTCATCCATAGTTGCAGAATGATAACCTTTTACAACTTTATAACCAATCTCTTGGGCTACATATTTTATTTTTGGTTAGGCCCAACCTAGTAGAACCTCAAGTCATCAATTCCAAGGAATTGAGATAGAGGATGTAGACATGGAAACATTTCATCTATCTTACCCATGTAGTTCTTGGCTCAAGCATAATCCATCCTCTATCACTCACCACCTTACCAATTTTTTTACCTTATAAAATCCACTTGACTATTAAATAAATTATTTTTAGGTCATCACCTTGTTACTATTCTTAAAACATAGCTTGTAGTGATGATGACCTTTCACCAACATGACTATGTGGATCTTGATAGACACCCACCTCTTAAAAAACTTAGCTCATAGTGATAGCTACCAGCACTATGCTTATACCTTTTCATAATTTTAGAAGGTGCATCCTTCTTACAATGACACCTCTTCTTTTAATTAACTCCATTCAAGGTCATTTGTAGTGCTTAACATTGTGTTCCCTTCTTAATTATCCTACCTTACCCATTCATGTCTCTCATCCTACTAAATGTGGGATCGTTATGGCCACTCTTCACCAATCTACATCATAAAATTTCACCATCACCTTCATTAAAACCCAAAACCATTGTTTTACAAAACCTTCTCCATCATTCCAAACCAACCCATATGGTCCATCAAATTGTGCCAGCCAATTTGAACACTACTCGCCCAAAACTTGTTAAACTACATTGGCCTGATGTCCATTGACTACGTAGGCACTGCTTGACTTCTAAGGGTAGTTCAACCACTAAAAAATAATTACCCTCCCCTTTTATTTATCATTAAATTTTATTGATAATAATTCCATCTTTCTTAGGGCATCCTATATCAGGGAAGCTTTAGATTTTTCCTAGCATCCTTGTATTTTAACATAACCTAATACTTCCTCTTTATTTTTTCCCAATTACTGGGAGAACTACATTGGCTTGAGGTCTTTTTAGACTATGTTGGTAGCACTCATTTTTTGAGGTCAGATTACCCACATCCTTTAATTTATTTTCCCTTCTCCCCTAATATCTTTTCCTCCACCCCTCCACCTATCTCCTCACCACCTCCCTCCATTTATCTTGTCAATCTCATTTAACCACTCTTCTAGCTTGTCAATCTCTTTTAACACAAGGATTGAAAACTTTCCCATTGGCCACTCTTATCTCCCATAATGCCACCACTTACTCTAATTCATTGGCCTCCTCATCACCTTTCCTTGTACATGATCTGTAGCTCACTCCTCTACCCAATTTTCATGTTTTTCCCCTCTCTTCACTTATTACCAACCTTTCTCTTTATCCCCTTTATCTTCTTTCACCATCCTCATCATCTCCCCTTGCCCTTGGATATTTTTTGTACCCTCTTTATCAATCTCTTTTCTTCACCAATTCCACATCATACTATACATCTTGTAAGCTTTCTATTTCTTATGTTGCTATACTTTTTATTTATGTGTACCACCATTCTCTATCATTTTGACACTCTTCCCACCTTTACCATTTTCCATTCTTCTTTATTGCTTTATTTTAATCCTTTCATCCCTTTTTTCTTCTTTTTTTCCTCCATAACTAGTTTGTACCTGGGTATCTATCCTTTGAGAAGCCTTCCATAATTTCCCCTTTTCTTTTTATCAGTTTTTTTTCCCTTTCATATTCCTCTCGATAATCACTTATCTTTTGTATTTGTGTGAGTATTTATGATTTATATCCCTACTTCAATTATTCCTTTTTCTTCTTATCATCCCTTCTTTTCATCTCATGCCCTTTCATTGTGTTCCCCTATTTCTTCACCACCTCACCCCTTTTCAGCTTATCAACCTCATTTACCAAGTTGATTAACACATACCTTATCTCTTCAACTTCTTATTCACCCATCATTCACTTCCTCTTGTTTTTCTTAACCCATTTCCCATTTTCCATCCCATTTTTATCTCTAAAACCACCATCTACTTTGATTCATTATTCTTATCCTTACTTATCATCATCCCTACTTAGTGAAGAGACAACTTGCTTCTTCACTCTCTTGTCATCCTATTTGTGTCCTCATTTCACTCCTTTATTCTCTTGTTTCATTTTCTTCCATGTATCTCCTTGATTTTCATTTTCATCAAGAAACTATTTTATCCTTAGTATTTTTTCCAAACCTTTCATGGCCTGCCATATTTCCCATTCTCCCCTTACCCTTCATGATTGTTACACTTCTCTCCCCATCCTTTTCAATTCTCTAATCTGTCACTCTTTATTGCATATCTCACCCCCCATCTTCTACCTTTTATGTTTTTTCTCTTTTTTCCATTTCATTTCATTTTTTCATCTCCCTTGATGACATTCCTTGTTCTTCTTGACCTATATGTCCATGTCTAACTCCTACCATCATTCTAAACCTTCATCTTTATCTGTGACCTCATTGTTACTTCCACCTTTTCTTCATCCATCTCCTAGTCTACCGTCACCTCATCCTTTGTTGGATCTCCCTTATTTTCTCACATTAAACCTCTAGTTCCTCAAAGTGTGGTTACCAATTATACCACTTTTACATACATCTCTTTGTCTTCTTCTTTGTGTCCTCCATACCCTTGCCTTAATGCACAAAATTTGGTTAGGTTAATTACTTTAATTACATCCCTTTCTTCCTTCTATGCCTTTGCATGTTGAGCCTAGATCCTCTTTTTTGTCCCTCTCCAGCTACTCCTTTCACTTTACCTATTACCTTATTCCCTTTTAAACCCTCTACCCATTTTTATCTTATATGATCATAACACATATCATGTTATGGACTCATAGGTCTTTCATTTGACTTTGGGATATATACCAATCATACGAATCTATAACAGAATTGACCAAGCCCATAGGCTTATATGACCAATAAGCAAGCCTGAGAACTACTAAGTCATTAGGATGAAGATCCTTCCCCACCCCCTTTGGTCTTGCCTATTTTAAACCCCTTTTAATCTAACCTTCAGAGATGTTAGAATAAAAACTAAAAACACATTCAATTGGAAGATTTAGTGTACCCACATGTGGCTACTAGCTATACCCTCTCACACGACCTACCTCCCAACCAATAATTTCCCTTGATTCTCCCTACCCAACCTATATCCTCCTATGCACCATAATAATCATGATCTTTAATTGCATTCCACCTAGTAACCTTTTGTATAAGTTGTTTCTTCCACCAAATTATTTTCTCCTTGAACCTATTTTTCCTACATTCTTTTTCAACTCCCCAATCTATCTATGTTCATACATCCTTCTTATATTTTCCCTCTTAGTTTTCCATTTATACCATTTATTTTCCTTCCTATTTCAACTTGCTCCCTCATTTAATTATTATTATTATTATTTTCCTAGCTTCATATTCCAAAATCCCTCAAATTCTTTCTTTGAATTGCCTCAAAAATTAATGCTTACTTATTTTGGGGCCCCACTAGCTCAAGGGTCAAGGATTCAAATCTTTGTCACTCCTTATTTACCCACTCTACTACTTTGCTTCCCTGAATAATTAAATAATACCTTTCCATAGCCTATTAATAATATTTTTGTGGAGTGTGCACAATGTCATCTTATTTGGATTGTGATGAAAGAACCCATCGAGACACTATGGCAATTTGAGTAGTGCCAAATTTTCTAAAGCCTGGTAAATCATACTTCTCCCTTTTTAAAATGATGGAAAAAATTTCATGCTTGACCCTACTTAACCATGGCTAAAAATTATTTTTTTATAGTTGAATCAATCATCTAATTACATCCTAGGTAATCTCATCCATTATTTCTACCAAACCAATCAAAAAAGTATTTGACACCCATATTTTCCACCCTTTAAATCTTCACTTTCTCCAACATTCTTTAACCAAACCTAAATACATGATATCAAATTGGGGTAACAAAGTTAACCAACACTCCCTACTTCAGAAGAACTACATTAGGCTTAAATTTTATTTTGGACATTATGTCCATAAAACTATGTAGGTAACATCTACTCACCTAAGACATATGGAGTTTGCTTGGCCACCCAATTCCAACCAACCAAACAACCCACTTATCCACATCTATCTTGATGTTGGCCATTTTTGACCTAACCTCTTTACATGTTTTGTAATGACCTTGCCTTGGTCCATTTGACTACATCAACTATACTTGCCATGTTTCCCTTTTTACACCACACTTCATGTGTAACAAAACCATTTGTATTATTTTTTAGGAGTGCTTCCCACCCTAGAAACCTATGAACAACACTGACCTTATCTAGATGACTTGATAAGCTTAATCTAATCAACTATGGCTAACATTATGGATAAATTACCCTATCATATGTTTATCTAGAACCTAGCATTCTTTTAATAAACATTGGTAGATTTATTCTATACATAATCTTTACTATTGGTATTTCACACACCCAACTACTTTATGGTACCACCTAGTACCTCCCCATAAACTACTTATCAAACCTAAATCTGATTCAGCCTTTCCTCATCGACTCTTGGTTTGAGGGGTAACACCTCCTCCCATATTCAAGGCACCCTAACATTCAACCAAAAATTCATTTTTGGTTTGCATCTTGTTAATTCAAAGTTGCATAACAAAAAAGGGTAAAATGTAAACAATATAAAACTACACACTTATAATTTTTGATGATTAAATGCATTAAGACCCCCTAAAGACCCCATAAACCTTCTAAAACCTTAACCAACCCATTTTAACCTAACTAGTTCACTATTATCCTATTCAAAAATACTATTTGAAAGTACTATTCAAAAGTACTACTCAATATCATTATTCACTATGGGACCCACTATCACTATTCATGATGATATGGCATGTGATATGGCATGTGACATGGCATGTGACATGGTATGTGACATCGAAGGTGATATGGTAAGTGACATGGAAGGTGATATGGCAAGTGACATGGTTTAGAAGTGAGGTGGCTTGATGTGGGACATCATACCCAACCTATGACCCTTTCCTAAGGTGATCAATGACCTCATTTAAGCATCACAATGGCCCCACTTTAAATATGGCTAATTTCCCCTTAATGTGCCATCATTCAACATGTATTTTTCCTTCACACATGAAAGTGGCCTTCAAAATGAGATACCTACCTCTTTAGTGCTTTGGTAAAGATAAATGGCACCCAATTTTGACTTTTTAACCCAAATGGGAATCCAAACCAACTTCATATTTGACTCATTCATGCACCACATGGAAAATGTCACAAAATTTTGTGTGCCATCTCTTTAATTTCTTGGATGAAGACAAGAAAGGGTGGTGAAAAATATTTAGCCTCATTTAGACCCATGTGCATGATTCCCACTCAAAATTGGACTCATGTTCAAGGTGGGAGACTCACCAAACCAAATGGGAATCCCCACTAACATTATCTTTGACTCGTTCATTCACCACATGGGAAATGGTTCCATACTTCTACTATTCCCTCTTTTGGCATGGTTCTTGATAACAAATGCTATAAATACCCCCCTCTCCTTCACTCAAGGTAAAGGGGGAAGTTAGTATTTGGTTATTAACATCTTGTTTCAGGTATTTAAAGGAGGTAATCATTTTATAGGTCATCCACATCTTGGAGGAAAATAATTCAAAGCAATGAAGCTAATCCAAAATTACCATGGGACTCCTTCATCATATCATCAACCACATCAACAAGCCTCAAGGTAACCTTATTTGCTTTTTTATTTTAGTTATTTACTTAAGTCCTTCCTCTCATTACCTTAACCTCTACCCATTAATCTGCTTTCCATCTTAATCCATTTAACTCATTTACTACATTTGCCATTGTAATTCCATTTACCTCATTTTCTCTCTTTGCACCTTTGCCACCTTCACCCTCTTTGTGTCCTCATCATTTTACTACAATAGTTGCTTTTTGTTTTAGCCTTTTCAACAATCCATACCTACAATTTTATTATCTCAATCAACCCAAACAAAATCATTATTTTGACCCTTATCAAATTACCAAACCCAAAACCATAACCTTATCTTAACCAACTTTTAGCATTAGTATAATCAAACTAGTTGCTTTATTTTGATTAACTTAGCAAAGCATCTAATTTTATAAATTAAAGTTATATTATTTATTGTATTTTATTTTAGTTTTATATTAATTTAATTAAATTATAATTCTTTCATAATTTCAACATAAGTGTTAAAATTAGGTGGATTGACATCCTCCCAGAAAGCTTTCACTTCTAGGATCTAGCTCACGCTAGGCAATCCACCCAACTACTTGTCTAACTAACAAGTTTTGTGGTAGAAATTTATTATTGTAGGTCATTATTAACTTTATAAATATGATATATCATAAATTATATATTAAACATGAATTCATTCAATAAGTATTCTTCTACACACCCTTTTTAACTAGTTTCTTCTTTTCACACTTAAGAAAAAACAAAAATTAGATAGAAATAATGAGCCTTTGCCAATTTGATCTCTCAATAGGTGTTAAATCCATCTTGACTTGATATAATTAATTTCTCACTTGATGTATATAATTATTATGAATATTTTGGCCACATATCCTAAGAGTATGAAGCTCCAACATATATCTCTCATAGCCCAAGAGTGTCTTCTTAAAGGTGGAACTTGGTTGGCTTGAGGAGTGGCTCGATTGACTAGGATCATGACATGGAGAAAGATGATTATAGGGATATTAATAATCATGTATGGGCTGGATATGATCATATTGAGGTTTATGAAATTCATACTGGGGCTGGTAAGGGTCATGAAAATATTGACCAAAGACTTGTTCATATTGATAAGGAATGGCACAAGCTTGAAATGTCTCACCAACTTATGTAAATAATAAATCAACACTAAAGTTAGACATAGATATTGATTTAAAGTAAGAAAAAAAATAAAACATGTTACCATGAATATTAAAAGGATAAATTTGGCTATTTAACCATTTGATATGTATTTAGATTCACCATTGATGCTTGAAAAGATGACTCCAAAGGTTGATTACTAATAGATAACACCAAAAATTTCTTAATATGGAACAAAGGTCCCACCAGGATTGTCAAAAACTATTTTCACTTATATTTTCACCATTTTATGAGATTAAAAAGACTCCTCATCCAAGTGGCACAAAGGAATTACCTCTAGGCTTGTGGGTAACCTAAGGAATGAGGTGAGTCTCTAGATAGGGCTAGCTCCCTTGATGTACCACTTAGGATTGTAACTACTAATAATTTTAGGGGTGAAAAGAGAAAAATATAGATAACATTAAACTAACCTAATGGAGGTGATACACCTAATTTATTTATGACATTCAACCATATGCATATTACACTTACAATCAAAGGACAACTAAATATAAACTCTCTAATTTATGTCTTCTTGAATCAATGTAACATTGTAGGGTTATGTATTAATGTGAAAAGATATGAGGAATATAAAAGAGGAATTTATTGGTAATAATGAAGATACTAAATCACTTAAACTTTGACATTTCCTAGAACATATCACATGCCCTATAAGAAGCTATAAATAGGTAAGAGAATATGACAACTTGCTACGGAATCCATAGTTTTGCCTAATAAAATTTAAAAATAAAATAAATCACAATATGAATAGTCATGGAAGAGGTAAAAAAATATTCATTTTATTTATTAATAGGTATAGGGATTTTTCCATACTCAAGTGGAGCATCCAACACAATGCCAAAATGGCTAGTTCATATAGAATTTATGAGAGAGAGAAGAAGAAAGAATTCCAAGGGTCAAAAGGACACTTTTAAAGTTGAGATAATTAGTTAATTTTTAATGTGATAAATATATGGTATGAAAAATGTAAGCTTAGGAGCTACAAGTGTCAATCCAAGTCACAAACTTTATGAAAAGTGGCATTAAACTTTCTATTTTGTACAAAAAAACTACCTTCATGATTAGGCCTATTTGATAATCCCATAACTGTTTATGATCAGGTTAAATTATTTTAATGGAAGTGGGGACTCTTATAAATTCCTTTACATGCATTATTGACATTCCTGGTCCTATAGAAACCTTTGAAAGTGAGCTATCATCATCTACTATCTAGAAAACTACCCTTCCATGCACCATGCACACTTGGCCTCAAAATTAACATTATTTTTCAATTAAAATCCATGGGAGTGAGTTAATTAAAAGTTTAAAGGAATTAAATGGCTATATAATCATCATTAACACCTTAAAATTACCCCATCTGAAGTTTTCCATCTTTACTAGCTTATCCAATATCCCAGATTTGATTAGCTGAGTTAAATCACCTAACTAGGTTACTTAGAAGTTGTTTCAAGGTATGAAATTAATATTTGGAGTTAAATTAAGTCTTAATATTCCATCCAAACTTTGTTTCATCTCTTAGCTCTTCTTGTATCCTACGCAACACCCAAAATAGTGAGAAAAACATAATTTTTGCCCCATTCATACAAGTCCGTATAATCAAAATGCATGGGGAGTATCCTAACTAATCCTATACAAGGTCAATTATATATTTTGGTGAAAATATCTCATTAAATTATATATAAAACTTCATATTCCCAAACTAGTTTCTAAAAGAGTTTTGAAAGGGTTTAACGTACATTTAACTCTTAATGTTGGTTCATAAAGGTTTCACATCCAATCTTCCAAAAAGATCCATAATATAATTTTTAAATACCCCTGATATCTTTCCTAAAATTATATACCCCCCATGTAAAGCATCATGAAATATATAACCTTCCAATCTTGCCCTATCAAACTCCTTTTCCTCTTTCATGTAAGTTTAAGTGAGTTTTCTTATCAAAAGTGGCCCTTTTATGGTTTATTCTATATAAAAATTGTTTAAATACATTTAATATTATCTAATAAACATGTATCAATAGTTTTAAATTCTTAATTGATGCAAAAGTGTGATGGATTCTCCATTTGGGCACTAGGCCTAGACCTTGTCTACTAGGCTTGACTATAACACCTAGTGTTACAACTAGGTTTGGGCATTCAACTATGTTTTTTTGCATTATAAAAGATAAAAAACCTATAAAATCATCCCAAATATATGATATATTATATCGGGAATCTCATCTCATGCTAGTAATGGCTTTGGCCATTCATTTGGACTTAGGCTTGACCATGCCTAATGGCATTACCTGTAACCCTTATAGGTTTGGACTACTCTACTCAGTCTCATATCTTTTTGATATGTTTTATATGTTGATTTATATGTAAATAAATTTATCATAACCTTTTTAAAATGTCTCATGGCTCTTTCTTGGATACTTTTCCTAACCAAAATCTGTTAGTTTTGGTATATGGGGAAGAGCCCCTTGTCTGAGACAAAACAAGGGGTACTTCCCCTTTTTTTTTGGATAATTTGGAGATTTCATAAGATTATATAGGTTTAAATGGTCTATTACATAAAAATTAAGATTTTTGTGTATCCATTTAACCCCCTAATTACCTCAAAATCCAAGACTGAGCTGTTTAAGGCATACTATTGTAGAAAAGGTCTATGGACTGTATGTTGTTTAACTTGGAGTTATCCTAATGATTTTTACATGGTATAAATTTCTATAATTTTTTTTATGAGCATTATTTATATTTCACATAACCAATCATTACCCTAAACCATGATATGATCTTGTATGATTCAAATATTCAATATACGCATAAATACCCTTAAGGTAGGGCAATACCATATAATACTCCTTTAGGAAGGAATAACTCCACAATGTCTCTTCGAGGGGAAAACCTTCAATATCCTCTTTTATGTCTTTACCATGATAATCATCTCCTTTATATAGACATCTATCTAACAAATGGATGGGTAACCTCCTAATCTTAATGTAGGCTAACCATTACCCAATGTACTAATTCCACCAGTTACTCCATTATCTTAATATATTATACCCATATAACTAACTAAGGGGATGTGTGACACATTTTTTCATCTCCATCAATCCATATATATTAATATATCATATCCCTAGGTACATAACATTACTTCCCTCCTTGACATGTTTCATCCCTGAAACATAGGAAGAAACCAAATAATGAGTGTGTTTCAAATCATTACACACTTGTCTCTAATCTTGATCATCTAGCCATCAATATGTGATATTGGCAAGTGATAGCTCTACAAGATTGTTTCCAAATTCCATTATACTCCTCTAATTTCATTCATGATCATAATTATACTATTTTGATGTCCAAGCATAATTCTTCTTCTTTTTATTCCATGTATCATATTCCACTGTGCTACTCTGATTCCAACCATGACCATAATAGATATTATTCCATGCATAATCATAGTGATTTCCCCATTCATTCCATGTTCCATAGTATTTTTTTCTTGGATTCCATGCGTATCCATAATGATTGGAAATTTTATTTCCTGTATAGATAAAATGATTGTTGTTATGACACTTCCTCACCTAGTTCTATGATTGTTTCCTCTCATGATGATGTGGGTGTCTATATACCTCAACTTTTTCCAATATTTTAGCCTTATCCACCTTTGTTTCTACTTCTTCCACATTTTCCTTCTTTGTCTCTTTAGTAGGTGAAGTGTTCATTTCTAGTTGTAGTGTGTCTTTATCTATATCATCTTAATCTTCATCATGTTCTTCAGTACCTATTTCAATCTCATCCTTATGATCTACCTGGATTGTTATTGGTACTTTTTTCACTATGATATCTTGTAAAGTGATCTTCTTTTTCCTATATCAAAACTTCATGAACTTTTTTTGAACATTAATATTCATTATTCCAAAAGTATCTAACCATGGATATCCAAGAACTATATCCACATCTTCCATATCCAAAGCATAAAAATCTAAATGCAAAACATATTTTTCCATAATGAGCTTCAAATATTCAAACATTGAAATATTCTTACCATCTACTTGAACCTCCTTGATATTATTTGCTTGAACATGTAGATTCTTGGCCACATTCATGTTAATGAAGTTATACTTACTGGCAGGGTTTATAGACACAACCAGCTTCTTCTTCTTCTTCTTATTTAATATCCCATCAATCTAAGAAGGTTTGTTCCATTGCTTCACATGAAGAATAATTTTGTGCAAAGCTCAATTGATTAAACCACTAATGTTGTGTAGGCCCATACAAAGAAAGAGATAATTATGTTTTCTATAAAATTGTCTTAGTATTATTCTCCTTAAAAATGAGCCACCATTCTCTATCATCAACATCATCTTCCCTTGAAAATTTTTGCAACTTCATGATCCACAAAAATAATTAGGGTTCATGAAACCCTAAAATATCAATAACTTATACCAAAATGATCAAAAAAGTCCCAAATTTATAATGTAGCTTCCTCTTATGATACTAGAATCTTAGTCAAAATTTTGTGAAAAAATGTCACAAATTTAGCCCTGTAGATTAAATATATGAAACACTATATAATCACAACAAATCAATCTAAACAACTCAAAAAATTCTGAAATTTTTACTATGATTCTCTTATATCTTCTTACATATATAGTGAAAATTTATAATAAAAATTAATTATATTTTAGAAGATATAGCGACATTAGTTTGAAACCTAAAATAACAATAACTCCCTCTAAACTAATCAAAAAATATTGATTTTTTTTATTGTAACTTATTTAAAATATTATCCATATCGAGTAAAAAAATTGTGGAAAAATTCACAACCAATCAAAAGATATTGACAATTAAAAAAAGCTAGGGTTTCACTCCACATAAATTTCCCAAATCGAAGCTCTGATACCACTTAATATGATCTTGATATGATTCAAATATTCAATATATGTAGAAATAACCTTAAGGTAAGGAAACACCATATAATACTCCTTTAGGAAGGAATAACTCCACAATGTCTCTTCGAGGGGACAACCTCCAATATCCTCTTACATTAGAAGAATTAATGCTCACTTGATATCTTTACCATGATAATCATCTCCTTTATATAGACATCTATCTAACCAATGGATGGGTAACCTCTTAATCCTAATGTAGGCTGACTATTACCCAATGTAATAATTCCACAAGTTACTCCATTATCTTAATATATTGTACCCATATAACTAACTAAGGGGATGTGTGCCACATGTTCGCATCTCCATCAACCCATATACATTAATATATCATATCCCTAGGTACATAGAAAAACATCCTTTCCTTCTTTATAGGCCTTACAAATGGTAGGGGTCTAGAATAATGTTGACTTTGTTTGCTTCAAACTTCACACCTGTAGGTTGACATTCATGAGACAAGATTGAAAAATGGTTTTAGGGACTTTATTTAATCCTCCATAGTGATTTATCAATTGTTGGGTTCCCATTAATCTTGATTCAATGCAATACTAACCTTAGATAGCAAGTTCCATCTCCTTGCCTATAACAGTCAATAGTGGTTGACTATAGGTGTAGTCGGTTCATTTTGATTTGGTCATGACATGGGTAGACTCTCCATTTAAATATGAGATCCATTGATAACCTTTAAAACACTTTATTTTCTCCTTTCATGCTTTCTTATCCCTTCACATGTGCTTATAACTCACTAGATTGAGTCCTTTTTAGAGGATTGAGAAACCCTATTTAGGCTGAATAGGTGAGTATATGAGATTTTTAGACCAAATTTCTAATGTGAAATATTCCTTTGAATCTACTTTGAAGTCACACACCATGTGTGTGAACCAGTTTTCTTGTTTGGGATCCCTTGAAACACCATTTAAACACAAAAAATAAATTCATTGTCATATACTGATATGTTATACAAGTAGGTTTATTTTAGGTGTATGTGGTTAAACTAAGATTGTTCTTGATGTGGATGTACTTTCCTTAAATCCATATAATATCATAAGATACACATATTGAGTATATGGAATTTTTAGACCTAAGTTATAATGTGAAATATTCTTTTGAATCTAATTTGAAGTCACACACCATGTGTGTGAACAAATTTTCTTGTTTGGGATCCCTTGAGACACCATTTGAACACAAAAAATAAAGTCACCACCCTAGACTGATATGTTATACTTGTAGGTCTATTGTAGGTGTATGTGGTTCAACCAAGCTTGTTCATGATGTGGATGTAATTTATTTGAATCCCTATAATGTCACAAGATACACACATTGAGATAAAATTCCCTTTTAAGGTCTCAAAACATCAATTAGCCATCAAAATTGAGTCAACTATCATCTACCCATTATCCTGCTTATAGGTGTTCAATGGGTTGTTGTATATACTAATGGACGTGAATAAAAAAGTCAAAAAATAGTATATAACTTTTTTCTAATTATATTTAGTCTCAAAAAAGTCCTTTAAACATTAGAAACCACTAATAATGGAGGGAAGGTCTAAATTGTAAACTTGATGAAAAAGGCCTTTCTAGGATCACATTGTAGATATTCAATGAAGGAAATTAGTGCTTTTATTGACAACTTCAGGACCTTTAACTACTACTTTTCCTAGGTCATCTACCTCATAAACTTGACATGTTTGTTGTCTTATGTGGATGATAAAATACATAACCATTTGGAATCTTGAAAAGACATTTCAATAATGTTCCTTGGTATCATAAAAAACACTAGGAGCTTTGTTTTTCTACTTTAGGGAATTGATCCCTGAGCACTACTATTTGATATTTAGAGGGTGACTATTAACCCCATATGAAAATTTATCCCTTCCAGAGGGTTATTAGTGATTTATCCTCACTTTATAACCTCAAATAAGGGTTCATGTTATGTTTTTATGTTCTATAATGACCCTTCAACATTTTTTCAAGACCACCTATAGGTGGCTATATATATATATATATATATATATATATATATATATATATAGGTAGTAAGTATAGAATCTCAAGTAGTGTGCATGGCACATGTGTCTATGATAAAAATTAAACCTTAAACAAGTTTAATATGAAATATCATCTATTTTTAAAGGATGAAACACCTTCATGTAACATTCCACCACACCATGACGTCATTAGAAGGTCCCTATATGTGTGTATCGATTGTATGTAGGTAGTGAGTGTATATAATGTAATAATAAGGATGGAAAAGACGTATAAAGTAAAATGAACTAAATTTCAACCCTAAATCGCATTACTTACACCAATAAATACTTGAAACAATATTCAAACATTCTTTTAATGTGGATATCATCTTTGTAATCCCCTGTAGTTGCATACTCCAATGATAGACTAGATGAAGTGTGTGTATGCATGCAAGCTATGAAGATTGTTTTTGTGGATGAAATTTTATGGTTAAGGGAATAAAAATAACCTTAAAAAAAAAAATACACTAACATAATCCCTTGAAACCATGGTCATAGCATGAAGATCTTGGACATGGTGAAAACTATCTGTAATCAGCATAGTGCATCATCCTACAACCTAAGGAAAATTTGATTATCCAAATACCATGGAACATGAAAATAAGAATGTTTAAAATTTTATTAATAATTAAAAATCATATTAAATAAATATTACCAAGTTTATTGTATGAAATCTCCCAAACCAAGGGAAAAGCCATAAGGTGTATGGAACAACAAGCAGATTTGCACAGTCAACTTCAAAAGGATGATTCATAAAGAAATTTTGATAATTATCCAAAATATTATGATGAAAATGAATGTATCTAATTATAATATCATATCCCATAATCATTTGTATTGAAACCTCATGGGATGTTCATACCAACCAAAAACCTAAAGGTCACTTTAACCTGTCCAAAAAAATAAGAAATGAGTAGAATAGTTTTGGCATCAAAATGGGATTTTTATATCAATATAAGCATAGAGATGAGTGTTTTAAAGGTTAATATACCCAAAAGTATCTTTAACCATGTGTTACACTTCCCTATGTACTATATAAGTGCCAAATTCTTCCTTCTTTTTAATAAAATTGACTTTTCTTCTAATGAACCTACAACATTTTAGTTTTATCAGTTATTAAAGACTTATAAGGACACATGGGACATGAAATAATGTTTTAACACCTTTATGTTTCCTAATAAACCCATATAAAGGATTAAATGCACTATTTTTACCCTCAAAATGACCCAAAATGACATGAGAGACTAATAAAATAAGTGACAAAGGATAATATAACATTGAATGGCATCAAATGACCTATGAAAAACCTCATGAAAATATATTACACCCCTTAGAACATCTAAAATCTAGGTTTTTTACTAGGGGTGACCCAATTTGACTTAAAAGTCATATTTGGTCAACAGGTATTTCATGAAGTTTAGGAGGTTATTGTTAGAGGGCACTATGCTAGAAAATATACCACATGAAAGGTTATACTAGTTAGAATATGGTGGAAAACTCTATTCCATGATGATAAATCTTATGTTATGAAATGTGACATTTATCAGCATGTAGGTAAACCTAACTGAAGATATTCTATGACATTATGACCCATCCCTTCTCAATAACCCTTTGAAAAGTAGGCTATTAATGTCATTGGTCCCATTAGTCTAGTGGGATTACGAATGGGTTATTATTATATTATTCCAAAAATTGATTACCTTATGCACTAGGCTAAAGTTTCACCAATGAAGGATTGTATAACTACTACTACTACCATATCATTCAAAAAGGGTAAAGATTCATCACAATGTTCTCCCAAATGAACCAGGTAGTAGTAGTAGTTGTACAATCCTTCATTGGTGCAACTTTTGTTATGAAGAGCGAAAATGTGAACTGTGTAAAGATACATATATATATCAGGATTGATGAAACTTGTGTTATGAAGAGTGATAATGTGAACTATGTAAAGATACATATGTGCACTATACCATTTATTTTCTAGTAACTAATGCTACGATAAGATGCTAATAATCTATGTAATAGTATTAATCAACATGAGAACAAGGATCAAGGCAATCTATCTATGCATTATCCTCATCTAAAGTTAGATAGAATGATAATAATTTTACATCATCACTATGCCTTTCAAAACCTATAGGAATCAATCTTTCACTGTACACTTTAGGTAAGAATGTGAGATCTAACCCACATGTGAAAGGGCCAACATGCTAGCTCATTGGGATAGACTTCAACATCAGAGATAAAACTAATAAAAGAACCCAAACATAATAAATTAGACTAAGTTTCACTAGTGATAGTGGTACCCACTTTTTAAATAAAATAATTCACATCTTTCTAGATGAGTTCATGGTTGCACACCATAAGACAACACCATACTAACCTCAAGATGATGGAACTACTGAAACTTTCAATAAGATCCTAGGTACCACTTTAACAAAAATAGGTAATGTTGGCCATACTAACTAGGATGATAGGGTGTTTATAGTATTTTGGGCCTCCCAAATTACCTACAAGTGCATAAATAAAAGCACAACATTCAACTTAGTGTATGGATAGGAAGCAGTGATACCAATGGAGCTCTTATTTCCATCCCTCTATATCATGTATGTAGTACAACTAGATTATGAGGCATTTTTAAAAATGCACTTGGATGTTTTAATGAAATTAGATGAGACCTAGCTCCTCATTCATTAGTGTTAGGATGTAGAGAAACATAAGTAGAAGGCATTGTATGATCACCATATTAATAATAAAATATTTTCTCCAGGAATGAAAGTCTTGTTATATGAATCTAAGTTCACGTGCCACCATAGAATGTTCTACATCTATTGAGATGGTCCATTTATAATGTGTAGCATTCAACCTACTGAGGCATGTCAGTTATAAAGGATGGATGGTTAGTTCCACCCAAACCACCATAATGGAAGTTGGTTTCAGCCATATTTCACTTTAGAATAGCTAAAATTTTGTAATTAATAATGTTTATGCCATTATATTAGGATTTATTGATTTTAATAAATTTTTGCCTTTATTGCATGCAAATTTTATTTATTGTAATTTTTCTTGTCATGTTATTTTTGTTTTCATGGAGGAGCATGAAACATTTTAGTATGGATTAAGAAGTCATGGATAAAAAGGTAAGAAATGAAAAGCTCACAAGTTACATGGGCATGTGAGTTATGTGGGTGCATAAGTCATAAGGGTACACAAGATATTAAGGATGCATGAGTCATTAAAGGCACTACGAGATAAGGTTCCCACCATAATAAATTTAAAATACAACAACTATCTTCCACCATAAAGATATGGAAGGATATAGGTATCACCCACTTTCAAGAAAGGCATGAGATGGGACATGACATAAATTTGTCAGGGTTAGTTATTTTAATAATCATGCTAATGGCATGAGGGTATAATACTATTAAGGAATTAATTATAAAAATAAATAATCTAAACATGGTAACTATTATAAGATGTTCATTAAATAACAATAAGTGATGGGTGATGAAGGGGATTTAATGAAGCTGAACTCCCTATTAGAGCCTATAAACAAGCAAGTTAAATATATTTTCATAATTTACATTTAACTTACATTTACCATAGCTAATTTCAATTGAAAACTAAAGCCAAGTTAATCACCTATACATCTAAGAAAATATTTTTCAAGTTGATTAGAAAACCTCACAAGTCAACACCAAGGATTGAAAAGGGAGATTCAAAGTTAGGTTCAAGTGGAAAAGATTTAATTTCAAAAGATCAAGGTTGTAGGTCCACCATTAAATAGGTTTTCAGCTTATAAGATAAATAAATAACCTATAATCATGTATTCATTTGGGAACATGGGATGTCCACACATTAACCTTCAGGTTCCTCGAAGGGTAATCTGGCCTAAGAAAAAGGCTAAAAGACTTGACAAATTACCAATGATACTAGAAGAGGAAGAGCTGAGTGAAGGAGTATAGGTCCCCATTAGGGAAGAGACTTTAGAAGAACAAGTGTGGGATGTAGAAGAATAAACTCTTAGCTCAAAAAGAGAAGAAGGACAATGCATAAAAGAAGAGAAGGAAAGAATGGTGCATAAAGGAATGTAGGTGAAAATGTCTAAAGTGTAGAAAGACCAAGCATAACCACCACCATCTCTATTAATAGTATAAATATAGTACCTAGACTCAGTCTTACATATGAATAACTAGGTCTCTAGGGTCTGAACTTTAATAGTGTTCAATTACAATCGCCACCATCCTAGAAATGAGATCATGCTTAAGAACGACTACTAGGTCAAAACCACCAACACAAAGAATCAAGTGGTCTATGACCTAAAAATATTTAACTAGTTGGATGCCATAAGAATATTCCATCTCTTTAACTTGTCCTATTTTTGTAAGCCCATGGAGGTCATATAGTTCTTATTTTTGTGCATCCATGAGGACTATATCTACTTCACTGGGTACAGTATGAAGATCACCCTTGAAAGGATTAGCAAAGTCATGGGGCTATAGTGTTCAAGGTTAACAATCATTGATGACTTATCTAACACTGAAGAGATATAAAAGACTACCATGGCACTAATGTATCAAAAGTAGGGGCATGTAATACACATCAATAACTTATAAGATCCCACCCTCCAAGTTGTGGTATGAATCATCTCAACTAATATCAGAGGGCTCAATCACTAGAAAGAGGTGGACATGGCACACCTCTACATCACCCATCAAGTCGCATAGGTATAAATACAAGTAATATTTTTGCTTTATCCACAATATTATTAAATATGTGGAGAGATCATATCAAATTTCAAAGTATAGGTTCCCCTAAGGGGTAATCCTTCTCTTACTGGTCTTTGTCCAAATTATAGTTTGGGATCATTGAAGTGGGTATACCCTCCCACACACAAGTCCCCTACTAAGTGTTAAAAGGTGTTCACTTGACCTAGACACATCACTCCATCTTATAAGATTAAGATGAAGTATTGGTTTAGTGGAATGAAGGTAGCATTCAGGAATGAGTGGCACATCCTAAAGGTCTTACCCCTTGGTTGTAAAACATACATAGTTTTTATAAAGTAGAACTTCTCCCTTGCGCAAATCCATATTAATACTTCTAGAGAGATTTTATCATGGCTCAAGCTACCCTATGACTTATCCACATGGTACTTCATATAATTCATCAATCATATATATTATGTGTATCTTATCATTTTATAGGTTGAAAGGATAGACATAAAGATCCACAATTTCAAAAACTTTATGTATATCCAAGTAATAAGGCCTACATGGAGAGGTTAGAGATGGACCTGACTGACATCTAGGTCAAATAGAGTTTGATTAGGGAACAAGCTCATAAATTTTTATACATGTTAAAACCATGATGGAACCCATAGGGTAGAAACCCTAATTAAAAATTCCCTCCAAACCACCATTAAAGAAAAAGAAACAAGTAGATATGGGCATGAGCACCAATGGGTAGCATACCCCTAATAAAAGATAGAAGACTACAAAGGTGTAGACCTCTACACCCATATATTATCATCCCTTCATGCCACCTCTAGCTCCACCTCACCCCTCACCATCACTTTGATCATATCCATCTACTCACACTTCTCCATCTCCTATACACTCTACTCTTCTTCACTCTTTGATTCCCCAACCTTCATCTCCTCAACCCACTCCCCCTCTTTCTCCACCATATCCACCTCTACCTTCTCCACCCCTACCCTATTGTCCTCCACCTTATTCCCCAAGTAATATTACAAAAGATACTCATGAATAAACCTCAAGGGAAGCACCCCTAGTAGATATTCCTAAGGTGCAAATTCATAGCTCAGGTTTAAATTTTTAGATAGATCCCTCCCTAATGAGGAAGGAACATGTTGCCTCTGATGATTCATTACTTGATGCTAAAATGGACTATAAAAAGGATGGTAGGGAAGATAGTGAGATGTTTATTGGTATCTATGAGGAGGGCATGCTTAAGCATGACCTAAATAAGGGGAAGGGAGTAGTTGAGACTTATAAGGGACATGGAGAAGCCACAAAAAATATGTTCAAATGTTATCAGTTCAACATACCAAAAAATAGACTTTATATTTTGTCATACTTCCATTCCAAGGAAGTGAGTCTTTAAATTAGGAAGCAAATGTCCTTCTTACTTGTGTTGTAAAATAAGGAGTGAGAGTTTGAACTATTGAAGGAAAGCCTCACTTTGGGCCTAGATGCCCTAGTACTACTAGAATCAATGAGGTTAATCCAAAAAAGTGCACCCCACTCATATCAAGCATTTCATTTTTAAAACTAGGCATGGAGATTACATGACAAAATATTTTGATATATTTTGATGCATGCACAACTAAATGAAAACATGCTAGAGTGGTAAACATGTATAATAATTTACTTGTAGAAAAGCAAGTGCTCACTGAGGAAGTGGACTCAACAAAACAAAATATCCAAGAGGCCATAAAGGAAAGGTCAAGGTAATAACCCTTTGTAAAAAAAAATTTAAGGAAAATCTAGTGCTTTTAGATGGAATACCTCTTGATGGGGATGCCATAGGAAAGCTAGAAACCCTAGCAGAACTACTACTCAAGAAACTCAAGGATCAACTCATGCTAAGAGATGAAGGGACGGAATTATTTGACTAATTCACCATGGATATTTATGTTTGAAAGTGAGATTTGGAGAAATTTAAGGAATTTATCCACATTTTGGAGGTTATTTTTCATGGCTCACATGCCCAAATAAAGTATTAGAGGCTCAGCTCTAAGCTGAAGAGGACTTGAGGTAGCATGAGGTTGATGTTGCACTCTTAATTAAGGACCATGTTGAGAATGAAAAAGAATTTAAGGATGTATAAATTATGGAGGATGTCATTAATAAGCATCATGAACAACTAAATGCTAATTTTTTAGCCCTCTAAGGATATGTTGATAAGGAGGTCTCTACACTCAAAGATGTCTAGAAGGATATTATCACAACCTTGGATGAACAAGTAAAGACAATCAATGAGACTCTATCTTAACTTGAGGAGATAAAATAATCAAATGAGGCCATCAAGGACATAAATTTGAAGGTTTCTAAGGCATTTTCCCATTGGGATAATCTAAAGAAAGAACTCAAGTGAAAAGGGCATAAATTTTTAGAGGATACTAGTGCAGCTTAGTTTGGGATAGACTAAGAGCATAGTGTGGGGTGATGTTGGAACCTAATTTTTGACTAAGTGTTGTCCCATTTTAGAGTGGGAATAATATAGCATATAAGTACCAATATCCCATTTTGAGCATAGGACTAGTATGGTGCAAAAGGAACATGGCATGGGAGAATCATGGTGTGTAACTGACAGGTATAAAAGCATTATGGTGTAAATATTATTAGTAAAAAGAGGATAATGGAAAGTGAGAACTAGTGTAAGAGGACCCCATTAGAGGATAACAAGTCATGAGGAACCTAAGAACATAGGACTTAAAATGGAAGTAGAAGACTAGGGGAGTGTATGGAAATTGGGAAGTAGTTGGAAGAATGATTCACATAGGTCACTCTGACATTATAGATTAGAGGTTTTATACTAGCTTACAAGGAAAGGAACACACAGCCACCATAATGTATCATAGAGAAAGGATATAGGGGGTGATATGGCTTGGGACTTTAGGAAGAACCATTTGTAAGTACCATGACTCTTAGGTTGTTATGAGTCCATGCACTAATTCTTTAGGACATAAATGATTGTAACACTCGGTCAAGGGAAAATAAGTATAAATAACCTTATTGTAATCTATTTATAGGGTTGAATCCTTTTTGGGAGAATATTATGATGAATCTTTACCATTTTTGAATGAAATGGTAATGCCTCTTTTATTTCAATAATTATATATATATATATATATATATATATATGATGAAACTTGTGTTATGAAGAGTGATGTGGACTATGTAAAGATAATTTTTTATGCTATACCATTTATTTTCTAGTAAATAAAGATGTGATAATATGATAATAATATATGTAATAGTATTAATTGACCCAATAATAACGATCAATGCAATCTATCTATGCATTGTCCTTGTCTAAAGTTATATAAAAGGATATGAATTTTACATCATCACTATGTCTCAAAACCTATAGGAATAGATCTTCCATTACATGCTTTGGGTGAGTACTCAAGATCTATCCCTTGCATGAAAGGTCTCTCAATCTAGGTCATTTAGATAGACTTCAGTGCTAGAGTTAGAAATACTTAAAGAACCTCAACAGATTTGGAATGTCCTAGGATCACGTGGAATGGAACACATTGACTATTGAGTTGGAACTAGAGGTACACATCCCATTACCTTCAATATGATTCATATTTTTGTGCAATCATTATCCCATGAAATCATTTCCCAATGCTATATGATTCAAAAGGGAGCCTCTTGTCTTAAATGAGTGATTATTATCTCATGTGTTTAGTTCTTGATGTTGATTAAAGTGGTTAGATGCCAACCATTTGGCATCATTAGAAGACAAAAATAATAACCATCTAAAATGTTTCCTCACACTTAAGCATTTGTCGAGTTGGCATGGATTCATTACTTATCATGAAATGGTGCTGAATATTACCCCATACAAAAATGTTAGTCTTCCCTTAGACTCTCCTTTTAGTGCCTTAGATACGTAAAATTTGGGTGTACTCTACTATAATTCCCTTCCACCCCCTTCTAAACCAATCTCAACATGATTGTAATTCCTTCAACTTCACAATTGTTCACTCTGGGTGCATAGTAGTGCTTGTATTCTTGATATAGTAGGTTTTTTTACTAATTCAGCTCTCTAGTTTGCTAGTTTGCTTTGGATTTCTTAACATCTCAAGTTTTTACAAAGTTTATAAGAAAAAATAGTCATCCATGTGACATTTTATACCCTATTTGCATCTACCATATTTAATGTAGGTGCATTAATGGCATGGCAACATCTACATTTATTAAACTCCATGAAAATCCACAAAATCCATGAAGTTCCTCTACCACCAACTCATTTATTATGGATCCTTATGCCTCCAACATCACCACATTCAATTCTCTTAATGGTATTTTGGTGAATTGACTTGTGGTTAAAATCATCACTTCCCACTCAATTTTGGGTGGATACCATCTATGCATGACAATTCCCTTCTATGCTTTGTTTTTTTGGCATGACCTTTGCCTTCAATATGGTAACCTAGGCATAATTCCTCACATGCATGTGATTCAACCTCCTTAGTTCTACCTCTTTTTGTTTCACTTCTATTTCAAGATGCTTATCTATCTTGGTTAGTTTCTTATGCATCATCTTTGCCTTGGCCTTTCCTATCCCATATAATCCCTTGAACTATCCCTCCAACACTTGATACTTAGTTTCTATTTCTCTTACATAGTATCATATGGTGCATCTTCATTATCTTTATTATGCATTATCAAAGTTGTGCATATTCACTTGACTCTTATTTATACCAAGTTTAGAAACCTCCTTATGCCAAAAAACTTAGGTGTCTAGCCGTAGGTGCTTGGAAAGTAAATGGGTTTGACTCACCCAACTGGTATTGTGCATGCAAGCACTAGAGTATTTATCCTTTGGACCTCTACAACCCTATAATCTTTATCTTGCACACCTATAGTTTGTGTGTCTTCGTTTAAAGTCTATCAAGTTTCATGAACCCACCACTTAGATGTCTAGATTCATGTACTTTTATAAATTGAAAGAGCTCAACTCACTTGGTTTTATTTATGCATGAAATTGCATACAAACATATCCTTAGGGATTGAAATCTTTTTAAAATTAGAATCTGATGTATGGTGTCTAATGTACTTTCCTTATTTGATGGTGATAATCCTCACACACTTAAAACTTAGGTGTCTAGCCTTAGGCACTTAGGAAATGTAAGCGATCAACTTACCTGACTAGAATTATGAGTCAAGTGTCAGTATACTTTCCTAACAACTTCAAAGCACCACTTCTTTAATATTTACAATATTGAATAAGAGAATAAAACAAAATATAACTATTTGGCTTGTACCAAATGTTATGATAGTCATCTCAATTTAAACTAACTAGTAACAAAGAATACGGTGGTGTTATGGTGTAGGTACCACCCTAATATCTATATCGCTTCAATATTTTTCCATTAAAATTACCAAGGAGTATTTCACTAGTCAGAGTGTGTAACTTGCATGCACCTATCTCTAATATGTGGTGAATGATATAGGGACCCATCCATCTTATCTATAGTTTTATTAGGTGCTTAAAATACTTAGATTCATAGAGTAACATGAATGGTCCTTCTACTTTCACCTTTTTCTTTATATGCTTACCATGCTAGAGTTTATGGTGTGCCTTTTCTATTTGTTATCTCTATTTTAATTGGGTTTACATCTCATCTAGGTGCTTCAAGTCTTCTATACTTACATTCAGTGATTCTTGGTCATCTAACCAATCAATGTGCATAATGTATAGTGATGGGATAAAGAACTCCATTATTAGGATCGCTTTAGTACCAAACACCAATTGAAATGGTGTAGCCTTGTTTAGGTGCTTGTAGGTTATGAGATATTCCCATACTACTACTAACACTCGATCATCCCAATCCTTGTACCTAACATCACATATCTTTGTGATGCATGTTCCCAAATTTTTTTTAAACACCTCAACTATTCTATTTTCTTATGGTTGATAGGGAGCCATTTTATGGTGCACCACTATATACTTAGCTAATATGGTGTGCACCATTTCATTGATAAAGTGAGTGCCCCTATCACTAGTCAGATTGATTAGGTACCCACACTAGCTTATTATATTTTCCCATATGAATCATGTGACTATGGTGGATGTGTATTCTATTTTTAGTATGACCTTGGCCTAATTGGTGAAATAATCAATGTCTACTAGGATATACCTTGCACCTATAGTTTGTGTTGTGGGAGTTATTATCCCAACAAAATCAATGGCCCATTTTTCAAATGACACTTGGGAAAGAATGGGGATGACGGTAGTCTCATCTTGATGTTAGGGCTTCCCCATGTATTGGTATATATCACATGCCTTGGAAATTTTCTTTGCATCATAGAACAAGATTGGCCACCACAATCTTGACTGTAACATATTTCTTATTGTTGCATCTCTAGTGCAATGTCTTCCTACTATGCCTTCATGTGCCTCTTATAAGATGGAGTCTCTTTCATAATCCAAGACACATTGATGTAACACTTCATCTCTAATTAGCTTATACAATTATTTGTTGATGAGTTGAAAGGCTATGGTATGAACTACTAGCTATCTCTTCTCTTTATTCATCATAGCTTGGGGTGAAAATAGTAATGTTATAAAGGTGGTGATCTTTGCCAAATCCTTGGGGATGAATTAGAATTGGTACAATTACACATCTAGTATGTCATCCTTAATAGGTGCTACCACATCACTAGAATTGACGTGAGAAAAATGATCTAGCCCCAAATTCTACTTTTTAGTCTTAGCCACAATGGAGAACTAGAACTCTTGGAATATAACAATCCATATTTATATGCATGCATGTAAAATAGGCTTTTTCATAAGGTACTTGAGTTCTTCATGATCATTGAAAAATATGAATGGGGTTACCAACAAGTATTGTCTAAATTTTTTCAAGGCATAGACCATGGCAAGTGCCACACATTTTATGGTTGTGTACTTTTTATCTATTAAAGGTCAACATTTTACTGGTAAAGGAGATGGGATGATCCATTTTCCTTTCACCAATATATGCCAATATTACACCAATAATAGAGCCAAAGTCATTGACATGGACATGAAAAAGTATTATCCAAACAAGAAACTATAAGATAAGCACACTAGCTAATATGAGATTTAGGGTTTTGAAGGCCTCCTCTTATGTTTTTCCCTAGTAGAATGGTTTATCCTTACATATAATATCTTCTATTAGTGTATTAATTTTTTCATTAATCCTTATAAATTTCATATAATATAAATAGTGGCCAAGAAAGTTATGAACATCTTTCTAAATGGAAGTAGTTTGTAGTTGAATGATGATGGTGATCTTTACTAGATCAATGGGTAAACCATCCTTACAAATGATGTGCCCAAGCAAGATTCCAATGGTGTTGAAAAGATTCACTTATTTAGGTTAAAGGAGATTTGGATCTACCTACACCTTTTAAACACTAGATGTAGGTTGTCATAATGATCCTTCACAAGGCCATAAACCATCCAATTATCTAGATATAATTGGAGGAAGTTGTGGATGAAATATTTGAACACAGTGATTACCAATCTAGAGAACATTACTAGCACATTATTAAGTCTAAATGACATCAAATTTTAATCAAAATAACCCCATTCATTTACAAATTTTATTTTAGGCTTATCATCCTCAATCTAGACTTGGTGGAAGCTAGAGAACCCATCAGTGAAAGTGTAGATTATGTAACCTATGATGCATTATAGGACTTCATTGGTGAATGGATTTGGGAAGGGGTCATTGATGAAAGTAGAATTCAACATTCAATAGTTAATGCAAATAAAAATGTACCCATCCTTGATCATTATTACTATTGGGCTCAGCCACTCAAACTCTTGCATAGGGTAAATGACTCTTGCAGCTAATATTGCATTAATATCTATTTTCACCTTGGAATAGAGGTTGGGATTCATCTGGTAGGGAATTTTTTACCAGTCTTGCACTATCAATTAACTTTATGCTCATATTTTCTAGGTATGGTTAAATTCCCTTCATATCATGATAAAGTTAAGTGAACAAATATTGGAATTCTATTAGGAGGTCTATGATTCACACAATCTCTACATCATACCAATAAGCATCTAGAGTATCCATCTTTGGATATCCTTCTGTGCTAATATCCACATTGATGGTCTTATGTGGGGTATGGTATGGCTCATTCTTCTCTTGGAACCAATTTTAGCTAAAATGGTGATTTTAAACCCTTCGATGCATGGCCAGGCCCCCAAGATTAGTAAAAATGGTTGTCATGAAATATTTTAAAGGCTCATAGGTTCACTTGTTTTGGGTAAATAGTGGGTATACCCATTGTTTTGTCTCAGACCAAGGCTTATCTGAGATATTTAGTGAGTTGAAGGTGCACCCATGTCATACGATGTAGATAGATAATTGGGGACCTATAGAGTTTTTTGTTTCAATTAAGGGTGATGTTTAAGGGTTCCCAAAACACTTCTAAAGGCCTGGTCAGCTATTATGGTCAATAACCTTAGAGAAAGGCTAGTAAAACCAAGCATATAGGCTTACACACATACCCTAGTGATATATTGAGACCCCTTCAATATATTATGTCTATTTTAATGATCAATTAAAGTTTTATAGTGGTTTTCAAGACCAAAAAAGTAGGTTATAAGTGTTTTTAGACCATGCTCAAAATAGTTAGCTTGCACATAGGTAGTTTCAAGGCCATATGTAAGTTCTCCAATACTTCACCACATGCACACTTAAAAATCAAGTTTCTAAGGAATTGTAAGACTCTTTATGGACTAAATATCCATGAGGGATTAATTGACATTACGGTGTATATCTTTATGAATGAATGTTAAGAAGTTAAGAACTCATAAATTGCTTGCAGACTACCCTAGGGTCACTTTATAACATTTGTATCTTCATACACCATTTTCATGGGATCTAAAACCATTTATGGTAGGTGGTTAGATAAATACCCTTGATATCCATGGTGTTTTTTCTAGACATGGATGTTCATATAGTATAAACTATCATTAAGACTCATGAGCACTCCTAAACCTCCCTAAAACCCTAGGTACACCTAATATTGTAAAATTTGATATTTTAACATCCTATCACCTTGTAATTACCTTTAAATCTAATTAAATTTTAAGTTCACTCAAATATTACTCCACCCATGGTACCTAAGTGTATGAACATGGTACATAAGTTTCATAGATCCATATTTTTTTAGATTCTTAAATGAAGAGATGAGTATATGGTAGTCCATATTGATTACCATCCTTGGTATAGTTATTATGGGACTTAATTTATATTATAAATGCATAAAATTACAAAAAATTCAATTTAAAATTCCTCTAAAAGTTCCTTCAAAATAGCCAATCTACTAGTGATTGAAGAAGAATGGTCTAGTCAACTAGGTAAGGCAAAGTTGTGCATGTTATTTTACCAAAAGATCTTATGACATGGTTAAAGATATTTTTTCAGGTGTGTATATCATTTTTACATAGGTTCTAAATCCTTTTATAGGTATTTCATGGTTTCCTAGTATAAACAATTAGGCTAATAAGCCTAATTAGCCTAGTAGACTTATTTGGTCAAATAAAAGAGCTCAAGTTTGGAGTAAAGGGTATGATGAAGGGAGTCAATGTATGTGTAATTAATAATTAATAATATTTTAAATGTTAAAATAATTATCTTTTAATGACATCATACAAGGTAGAGTTAGTTTCAAAGTTTGAACTTCTTTGAAAGGCTAGTAGACTGCTCAATACCTCTTAGGAGGCGTAATTACACTCATGTCCACCACATAAATACCATTGATAAAAATACTATTTTGATCAAGGTTAACCATTTTACAAGTATAAATAAATTTTAATCAACTTCCATCACCTCATTTTTAATTCCAAAAGGAGCCTTTAAGGAGCATCAACAAATGGAGAAGGTTAAGGAGAGACTATGTAACTGATGTAACTTAGGAATGAGTGGACCTTGGTTAATTGTGACCTCAATATATCTCTTAAATGATATATTTACCTTATTATCTCCAAATATGTGTGTGTGTGTGTGTGTGTGTGTGTGTGTGTGTGTGTGTGTGTGTGTGTGTGTGTGTGTGTGTGTGTGTATATATATATATATATATATATATATATATATATATATATATATATATATATATGTATATATATATATATATATGTATATATATATATATACACATATATATATATATATATATATGTATATATATATATGTGTGTGTGTGTGTGTGTGTGTGTGTGTGTATATATATATATATATATATATATATATAAAATAGGATTATGGCCTTGCATTACATTTCTCAAGCTAGTATGAGGAAACTATATAAACACTTTTATTTTTGCACCGCTTGGATAAATGAATAAAATACTTGCATATAATTATTTATGATTAATACTTAGTGTTTTATAATTATCTTTCTATGAAAAAATTGGTTTCATATTCCCTTATATAGGTGTAAGTTCTACCTAAGTGATGAAAAACCTTCCTTACAAGTCAAATAATGTATCTTGGTGTTGATGTCTCAAGTTTGAAGTGGATGTTTGGTTTTAAGTGCCTTTAAACCAGGCCTTATCCTCATTTCCCTCTTGGTCTAGTCAATTAAAATGACCTCTAGGTGAAACATTATTTCTTGGAAGACATTCAGGATAGTGTGTTAGTTCTATCGATAGTCTATTAGTGTGATGAAGATTTCATGCTTAGGGAGTGGATAAAATATCATCAAGTGCATCACCATACTTTATATTAGGATTTTAATTACATAATATTATCTATCCTTTTCACCTGCATAGAGTTAGAACTTTGAGATAACATTCAAATGATCAAATTAGGGGAGATATCTACTTAAAATATAGAGTTTTAACCTAATATTAGGTAACCCATAGCCTAAGGTCATTCCCATGTTGGATTATGTTTAAGGTTTGGACTTGAACACTCCTCTCTTTAGCAAGAGTGCAACCTAAAAACTCAAACAATTATAGCATGCCTAGTGAGATGAACTTTAAGTTCCTTGAATCATGCTTTGACAACATGGAAAGATACCTTGCAACTATATTTTATAATATTTAATTACTAAATCAATATGTTTATATTCATAAAGTTACAACAAATTCATGACAAGTGTTCACTTCATGGGTAAGAAAGGCTATCATTCCTAGTTTCATCTATTTTCATGTGTTTGATAATGAATTATGGAGGTAAATTAGGTAATAATATATTTTTCATACCCTAATAGATATACCTATGACCATTTCCAACTCAATCATGATTCCTACCCATACTATCCTACCCCATGTCAACCATATATCCACACTGACCTATGATGGGCCTCTTTATTTACAAAACTACCAATCCTATCATGAGCCTCAACTACCTAATTTATAAACTAATCAATTATGGTATCATCATGAAATCATTGATATGCCCACTCATACCCTAATCCATTCTATATATAACCTTAAATAATCTTTATTAGACCATGAGAAGCATATGATAAACATTGACACATTGAAAGGATATGGGCAAGAAATTCCCAAACATGTCATTAAGGGTGTTAAAAATTCATTATATCAAGCAACGGAAGAGTGGATGTATTTTATGAGGTAGATTTATTATATAAATAATAATGATATGTTCAATATAGATGGACTAATCTACAAGATTTAGGAGAAGTTGGTAATACACGAAGGGCAATAGACACACTAATACAAAACATTTTCCCTTTCCTTCACCCCATACCAATCTCATGTTGAGATTCCCATCACACCTCATACTCTACCATCAATTGAGTTTCAATGTCATCAAGGCTCCTCCCAACTCCTCTCAACCTTCCCCTCATGGAAATCTATCAAAAAAAGAGTGAAAGAGGAAGGAATATTAGGCATTGAAATAGCTAGTCATCATGACCAGTCAAGACTTGAGTTTGAATCATACCTTGCTATGTAAATTGAGTTTGTAGACCAGCATCTGAATCAATCAATAAAATCTACAAAATCAACATCACCTTAGCTACATATACCTTCCTTCATTCCCCAAACATCAATACACTCAACACAACAAACTCCTAAGCCTAAGTTTCTATCTTAGAATCAAGGCATGTAGTCAAGGAAAAAAGAGGAGAAGTAAATCAAATCCAAGGTCAGCCAATCCCAACATATCATCCTCAAGAGTCTAAGTCATTTAAATCATGAAATGCATCCATAACAATGTGCAAAACAAGGAAGAAATAATTATGGTATAAAATAAACAACTAAGTGAAGAAAATATGGCATATATCTCATCTATCTTAAATTCATTCCAAGAATTTCCTATACCACTCCTTGAAATGGTAAGAAATGAATATCAAGTTGAATACATAGGTGATGATGATGACTTGTCATAGCCTGAAGAGGAGCTCACAATAGGGACTCCACTTGGTAAGAAGGGACACTATTTAGTTTTCAAAAGGGTGGAAGATGATAAGTTGTGGGAACATGATGAACCATAAGAGGAATATGATTATATTAAACAAGATGAGGATGACCCCCAAGACACTATTTATGATATGGAAACTTCTCTTCATCATGACAACCCTCAATAACTTTTAGTAGTGGTAGAATAAAGTTATAGACTAGTCATGAAGTTTAAAGATTAAGATAATTTTGAGAGTTTGTAATGTTAAAAAATTATTGTTGAGGATGATAGAGTTTTAATGGATCATTGAAGTGATCTAGTTGATATTATAAGATTAGGGTATAACCTCCTTGAATCATTTTATCATCTAGTCCAGATTGAAGAAGATGAGTTCACAAAGAAAAAAGAAGGAAACCCCATAAACATGTTATCTCAAGAGGCTACCACATTAGAGGTCCTCAAACAAGGTTACCAAACTCATATTCCAATTGTATTTGTCTATTTCCCTAGTGATAAATTTGTAAAACTTGAAAAATATGATGAAAATGGACTTGGTCTATTTGAAATAGGTAACCATCCATGTCAAGGCATTCAAGATGTCAAGATGATGAATCTAGAGATGGAATAAGGGTTGTTTGAGCCAAAAATGAAGATTGAAGATGAAGTATTAGTTCACCAAAAAAAACTAAGGTAACCCCATAAACATTCTGTCTCAAGAGGCTACCACATTAGAAGTTCTCAAAAAAGGTTACCAAAATCTTATTACAGTTGCAATTGTCTTTTTTCCTAGTGAACAATGTGTAAAACTTGAAAAACATGATGAAAAGGGACTTGGTCTATTTGAAATAGGTAACCATCCATGTCAAGGCATTCAAGATTTCAAGATGATGAATCTAGAGTTGGAAGAAGGGTTGTTTGAGCTGAAAAGGAAGCATGAAGATGAAGTTACAGTAGTATCTGAGGTTCTTTAAATTTATCTTGGCTATGTGATTAAAGATGAAATCTTATTAGTATTTGATCTTATGGATCTAGGAGATAAATAACATGGTGAAGTCCTAAAGCACAATATCTCTCTTTAAGAGGTCAAAAAAAACCAAGAGTAGTAAGAGGTAAAACTTGAGGCAGCAAGTGAGTACGTGTTCATATACCATCTATTTGTAGATAATATTTCACTTGAGAGCATCATAAGTGACTTGGTCAATAAGAGAACTGCTCCACCAAGTTTCCCATTCATGGATTTTCTTTATTCAAATCATTATTTATATTATGGGAAGAGAGTCCAAAGAAACATTCCCCTTGATATAGGAGGGAGAAGGTCCACTGAGGTTAGTTTTATATACTAGTTGTTTGGGTTGTTTGTCTTACTTCAAATAAGTGTGATCTACACAAGATTATAGTGTGTTTCCTTTGTTGGTTGTGTATTCTTTGGTGTATCTCTTATATGTAGATGTTAGTTTTTTTTTTTTTGCAAGTTTTGACCTTGCAAGTCAAATTGTCACCCCTACCATTCAAAACTTTGCATATCATGCCAGTTTATCTTATGAGTTAGTTATTGTTCCTAAAAAGTCCTTGAAATAATCCATGATTAGTATGCCTTTTTAGGCATTCATTTTGGTTTTTATAGGGATTTTATGAGAAAAAAATCATGAAGGCTTCTTTGGGTCCAAAAAGGGTCATCTTCAGGAAGTTCAAAGGGTTCTTTCCTTTTGGGAAGGTCCATCTTCAAGAAACCTTTAAAAAAGGAATTCTTTTATAAGGTGGAATTTTTTAAAATTTTCATGAAAATTATTTCAAGAGGAAAATTCCAAGGAATTCTTTCAAGAAAAAAACTTTTCAAAAATTCCAAAGGGTCCCTTTCAAAAATTCTGAAGGGTTATTTGCAAAAATTTCAAAGGGACTTTTTCAAAATTTTGAAGGGTTCTTTCCTTTTGAAAAAGGTTATTTACAAAATTCCAAAAGGTTCATTGATAAAAATCTGAAGGGAAGGAACTTCCCAAGAAAAGGGCTCATTTTCAAAAAGGCTAAAGGTTAATTTCATTTTGGAAAGGGCATTTGAAGTGAAAACTAGGGCACTTTACAAGAAATTTGAAGGTCCATTTTCAAATAAAATTGTTCAAGGCCTAAGAAAAGGAATGAATTATTTCAAGACAATTCTCCATAGAAATAAGTTATAAAAGAAAATCCTGAAGAAAACTCAAAGAAATTCTTTTAGGGAAAAATTTCAAAAAAAAATCTTTTGAAGGAATTGTCTGCAAGAAATGGCTGAAGAGAAAAAATCAAAAGGAATTGATGACAATTACGCAGACATCAACTTTAGCCTCAACAAATAGCCATTGGGATTCAAATAAAAAATGATAGGCCCACAAACATCAAATTTTGAGCCTTGGTAAGTAGTTATTACCTTTGGTCAAATTTTCAAAAGGTTCGTCAAGATTGCCACGATCTTGACACTTGTCAAGATTTAGCAAGGAGATCAACAAACAAGAAAAGGTCAGGTTTTTAAAAGGATCCTAGTGGGATTTTGACAGTCAATCAGTATAAATGGATAATGATTTCTCCTTTCAACTCTAATGAATGGTCTACAGCTCATAAATAGAACATGTAAAGTGACCCAAGCTCAATTAGATGCATCTAGGTAGAGCACAAACACATAAGAATAAAATATCTATAATCCAAGACCATAGTAAGGAGAATGCTAAGTTTTAAATGCAAAAATTGAATCATTCACACTTGATAGGGAAATGTAGCTACCTTTGAGATGGATCTATCAGTTCTTAAAGAAGGGACTTGAATACATGAGGGGCTCAAGGAGATTTGTGGTATTTTTAGATTGTTTATCTCAAGATCAAAGTAATTTCATGCTTTGAATATTGAGGAGCTCAAGAACAATAAGGAGTGATATGTAGTTATTGGTAACTTCTTCTCTTCGTTCCCCATGATAACATACAAGTCCCTATTCTCTATTTTCCTTTCTTCTATATGTACAATATTTTGAGCCATTATAATATTTAATTTTTCCATGTCCAAATACCATTTGTATCTTTCCTCTTTTGATGAATAATATAGAGTTGATATCTCCTCAAAAGCTTGTGGTTTAGTGTATTTTCATGGTATATTAGGAGATGAAATTGATAGCTAAGGATTTCTCTCATATTATCATTTCCATTATACCTATTTTTAGGTGCTAATATCATCCTTGTAGGTTGCATAGTGTGCTCTATCATCTTGTTTGTATTGCAAGTGCAAGCTCTCTCTAGTATCTTTGATAGACCTATTGAACAATTTCCGTAGATCATGAACAAGCTTGATCCCATATGAAAAATACTAATGATTAGAGGCTTTTGTTTGAGTGTTGTAATTATACTCACATCCTTATTCATCTTATTAGTGCATTCAAGTAGATGAAGGTCATATTTTTGGTGTATCACCATCATAGATAGAATTTCCCTTCAATTTTCTTTCTTACCTTTTCCCTCTTCCCTTTTCCTTAGTAATTTATGGCATAGAATAGGGATCCTAAGTGATATGCCAAAGTGAGATAGCCCTTATAATATAGAGATTAAATCCATTTATTAGGTCACCCATAGCCTAGGATTTTTTCCATGTTTTAACAAATTGTGAAGGCCTGAAACTACCTTCACAAGGGTGCAAGTCTAATTGATAACATTTACCTTATTTGTCTTTGTGTGTCTTGATTTTACTATAAGTCCAAGAAATTTCCTTGATTACTATATAAATTGGGACTTTTATTTTTTTAGTCTTTCAAGTCATGTCATACTTGAGACACTGGGTTGTCTTGACCAGTAGTTTGGAAATCCATGGGACTCACTAGAAATGTTGACTAATTTTGATCCTCATATCAAAATGGTCAACCCTACATTCTAAAATTGACCTTGTCATAGTTTTTCAAGTCCTCCAATGCCTTTATATGTCTTTCATGAAGTTATTTTTCCCTTATTAGTAATATTTAAGGTTCATTTAAAAAATTTAAGGTTAAACACTTCTAAAACCTAGTGTTGTTCTAGGCATTCATGACCATAGTCAAGGTGGTTTAAGTGTAATAAGTGATAAAAGGGGTATTTTTTTGTAAATTCATTTTTTTTAATGTTTATTATACACTCCTATAGTCTATAACACCCCTCATAAAGGTGAACAAGTTAAATTATAATGTACACCCCACTTTTATATGTTTTATTGCCTTTTATGACCTCATAAGGTGGTTTTTGAATGATATGACATGTTGGAGGGAAAATAAAAAGTTTTAAATCTCATTTTATAGGTTTTTAAATGTGTGCATCATCTATGTGATCAATTATCTTCCATCTCTAATCAACCTCCAAAGAAAATATGGTAGTTTCAATAAAAAAGCATACGGTTTTACTAAGTGCATACATGTGTATTTGTAAGCGTTTTCTTATATATTTTCCATTGGATATATATAAACCCCATAAGTATAAATAAAATATTTAGAGGATTTTTAAATCTCCAAGATTTCATAAACCTATCCCATCTTTCCATCACACTCTTTGGTAGCTTGTGTAACATCTCAAGTTTTCATTTAGTATGGATAGGAGAGAGAAGTTCATGATCTCAAATTTTTGGGAGAGGAAGAGTGTCCCTTGGGTATATCATCCATGTTATTTTTATACCAATACATATTATATACTTTATGAATAATGTCTAACAATCTATCCACTCTCAAGGGTTATTTCATTTATGCAAGGTCTAAAGATTATAATAGTTTTGGTCTACTTTTGGAGTTTTTATATAAACAATTTCTTGTTTTGTGTTCACAAGGACCCAATATATTTCCTCCACCACCCAAACCCATATCTCACATGTGTGGGAGTATATAAATCAAACAAACTCTAATATTTCTTCTATTTGAAGAGTATGAGCTGAGTTTCTTGAAGTTGCAAGATTGTGGTACTCTTAGGATGAATTATTGATGAGGTTTGAGGTGTTTTATTATTAAATTAGTATTTTTGATGTCTAATTTTCATCTTAGAGACATCAATGTATTCACAATCAAGAAAAATGATATACACTAGTCACTCTTGGTGTCAAATCTATAGTTTCATTTGCACTAGTCATCATGAATAAGGGTGTACTATGTGGAAGGCCCTGAGTACCTCAAAAAGAGAAAGTTTACTTCAATTTATTATATAATGTCATATAATTCCATTAAAATTATCAATCAATGGAGGCATAAATCAGATAAGGTAAATAATAAGGATCCTCACATGATCAAGAATTCAGCCAAGACTCTTAGGAGCTTAGACCAAAGACATAAATTTAGTGGTGAAGAGCATGTTGAGACAAATAGAGGAAAAATTCAAGGTACCATAAATATGGAGGGATAGAGACACATTAATGACATGTGAATAAAATACATACCCTCCATGGAACTTCAAAGGTATAAGATAATAATGAATACCTCTTTGAGTTAAATATTCACTTATAACAATGTCACTTTAATAGGTGTTTCATAAAGGGATACCATGATATAACACCCAAACTAGGGTTCAAGAACACTTGACTTAAGTTCTATGTGGTCAATCATGTAGGATACATGCCCTAACTAAGATCTAAATGCTTAAAATGGGTAGTTGATATCTTAATGAATAAGATGGTTGAAATTCAATTCAAAACTACCACCTATAGTAGTTATGATTACTACTCAAGAAGAAAGGTACTTGAGATGGTTCAAGAAGTCTATATAGGTGAATATGAAATGGGTATTAGGTGAATTAATTCACTATTCCTATATATCAAGAAACCAAATTGATTATATTCATGAAAAGCAAATTTGGGGCCTAATAGAAACCTTAGTATTATGTTGTTAGCAAACATTAAGGTAATTTTTAAAATTTTAAGGTAATATGGTTTCTTGTCTTTAATACACATAATTATGGTGAGTGGTGCTCCCTTATATTGAGTTTAGAGTGACAAAGGAATTAAAATAGGTTGAATTCGATCCTTAAAAATTGGAGACAATCTCATGCCCCTCCTCTATCTGTACAGGGATCTAAAAACATCTACAATAGTCACCATGAGAGTACATCAAGAGATGTTGTGATTGGGTGAACATGAGAAAATGGAAGACAAGTGAATGGAATAAAAATTTAAAGGTTGGTTAAAAATTATTATGTCATGTTATTTCTTGAAACCTTCACCTCATGCTCTCCAACATAATAGTCTCAGTTTGTACAATAGAGTTTATAGCCCCTTGGTGACTAAGCTTTTGAGAATATGGTCTGAGTTTAGATCTTGAGTGAGAAATAAAAATATGTATCCTCAATATGGATAGTGATATATTCATTTGGATCCATAAAAAACCCACTTTATACCTCTTAGTCAAAAATCATTGTCCCATACAGGACATGATGCATACCTATAACCACCTGAGTTGGCCTACCCATAACATGTGAGGAACGTGAGTAATAATTATGATTTATATAGCTATAAAAATTCTTATGGGAATTTTAATACATTATTTATGTATAAATAAGCTCAAATATTTCATGTGATATAGCTTTACTCTCTTAATAAGGCCTAGCATAGGACAAGAACCTACAGTCAATATCAAGGACAAAATAGGGTAAGTTGTAGAAGATAGAGTGGAGAGAACCATGTGTATTGCAAGTGAGCATGAAGGGTAAAGGGACACCATGAATAAAAATTATAAGATTTAAACCATAGGGTTTTGGACCTATATGGAAACATAGTTAATTGAGAGTCCCAAAGCACACCTACATCCAACCTTTAGGCCTACTATAGCAGGGTTTAACTAAAAGACACTACTACTTAGAGTACAATGATTGGTATGAACATCATAGAACATGAATTATAAAATGGATTGTATGTTGATATGAACTCCTTATACCAATATTTTGAAGAATTATATAGATAATTTTCATCCTAAATAGGCCTAATAATAAATCCCTATAGGGAGTCAACAAGATTCACATGGTTATAGATGATATCACTAATCTATGTTGGCAATTCCATCTTATCTAGGTTAAGAGACAATTTTAATAAAAAGTGGGAAAATTTTTTACAGTAATAATAATTAAAAAATGATGGCCACTACCAATAAAAGGAGAGAGACACCTTAACAGACTTAGAATCACACAAGTGTGAGCAGACATAAGCCCTAAGTTTGGGTGAAAGCAAAAAGATATACAAAGAAACAAAGGTTGATAGACTACCAAATGGGAATGATTATGAAACTAAGAACCTAGTAGACACCCCATGGTCATAATTACCTCAACAGACAATCTTTCAGGCTATAATTAGAGCTTCCATATCTAAGCTTATAATATATAGGTAGTTTGGAACTAATTTTGGCCTAAATAGTGATTTGAAACCATTCTAGGCATGCCCAAGCCACCAAGATTTTTATAAATGGTTTTCATTACTTATTTAAGAGGATAATATGTTGACTTGGTTTGTAAAAATAATGGGTATACCTACTATTTTGTCTTAGACCAAGGCTTGTCTAAGACATCCATTTAGTGAGTTGAATAAGCACCCATGACATATGAGGTATGTAGAAAATTGGGGACCTATAAAGGGTTTTATTTCAATTATGGGTGAATTTTAAGGGTTCCCAAACCTAATACAAAGGCATAATCAATTGATATGGTTAAGAACCTTGAAGAAAGGCCAATATAGTCAAATATATAGGCTTACACATAGACCCTAGTGCTATATTGAGACCCATTAAATCTATTATGACTACTTGAATGATCAATGAAAACTATATAATTTTGTTTAAAAATAAAAAAGTAGGTTAAAAGTAACAATAGATTATAAATTTTATCAAAATACCTTTAAACCATTATCAAACTAGTTAGCTTGTGCACATGTAGTTTGAAGCTCATATTCAAGTGCTCACCTACTTCACCACATGCATACTCAGAGCCAAATCTCATAGGTAAGTTTAATTTTCCATATGGAATAAATATACATGAAATATTGATTAGATTTATGGGGTAGATATTTATGAATGAATGTTAAGAAGTTAAGTGCTCATAAAAGTCTTGTAGACTACCCTAGGGTCACTTTATAATGTTTGTATCTTCATCCACCCTTTTCATGGGAACCCAAAATTGGAGGTGATTAGGTAAATTCATTTTATATCCATGGAATATTTTATAGACTTGGATGTTTGTATAGTATGAACTATCCTTAATACTCTTGAGCACTCCTAAACCTCCCTAAAGCCCTAGGCAGACCCAATCTTAGAAAATTTGATATTTTAACATCATAGAAACCTATAATGACTTTTAAATCTCATTAAAGGTCAATTTAACTCAAATGGATCTACACACATGGTACCTAATTGTACATATATGGTACAAAAGTGTCATAAATCTATACTTTTTTAGAGTTTAAGCAAAAATAAGGGTATATGGTAGTTTATATTGATTCCAATCCTTTATATAGTAATAATGGGACTTAATTAATATTATTGAGGAATAACATGACCAAAAATTAAACTTTAAATGCCTCTACAAGTTCCTTCAAAATAGCCAGTCTGCTAATGATTGAAGAAAAATGGCCTTTTCAACTAGGTAAGGAAAAGTTATGATCAAGTGAGATTATGACATGGTTGAAGTGATTGTTTAATGTGCAGATATAATGTGCTCATATTTTATCAATATTTATTATATGTATTTCATGACTTCCTAGTTCAAATAGTTAGGCTACTAGGCCTAATTGGCTTAGTAGACCTATTTGGTCAACCAAAGGAGCTTAAGTTTGGCATAAAGGGGATGATTAAGGGATAAAATTAATGTGTAATACCTGATAAATAATGTTTTTAATGTGAAAATAATTCGCTTTCAAGGCCATTATATAAGTTAGATGTAGTTTCAAGGTTTGATCTTCATTGAAAGGTTAGTGGACTACTCAATGCCTCTTAGAAGGCCTAATTACACCCATGCACACCATATAATTTCCATTGGGAAGAGTGAAACACTATTTTGATAAGGTCAAACCATTTTAAAATCATAAAAAAATTGATTCATCCCCCATCACCTCATTTTCAATGCCAAAAAGAGCCTTTAATGAGCATCCACACATGGAGAAGTTAAAGAGAGACTATGTAACTGCAAGATTGAGTGGACTTGGGTCATTTATTACATCCTTATCTCAATTATATTTAAAATTTACCTTAGTATCTCTATTTTTATCCTAAATATTATAGTATTATGTCCTTGCATTACATTTCTTAGGTTGGTATGAGGAAACTCTACCAGTACTTGTACTTATACACCTCTTGGATAAATGAATAGAATACTTACAATGACTTATTTATGATAAATACTTAGTGTTTTATACTTGTCTTGATATGAAAAAATTAGTTTCATCTTCCCTTATGTAGGTCCAAGTTTCACCTAAATGCTAACAAACCTTCCTTATAGGTCATCTAGTGTGTCTTGATGTTGATGTCTTAATTTTGAAGTGGATGTTTGGTTGTTAGTACCATTGAACCAAAACTTATCCTCATTTACCTCTTTCTCCAGTCAATCAAACTAACTTCTAGGTTGAAAACTATTACTTGAAAGCCATTGAAGATAGTGTGTTAGTTTTATCCATAGTCTATTAGTGTGATGAAGAGTTAAAACTTAGGGAGTAAATAAAAGATCATCAAGTGCATCACTACACTTTAGAGTAGGATTTCAATTATGCAATCTTATTTACCCTTGTCACCCTAATAAAGTTAGGACTTATAGATAAAAATCAAATGATCAAATCAATGGATTTATCCCCTTAAAATCTAGAGGTTTTACCTATTATTAGGTAACCCATAACCTAATGTCATTCCCATGTTGGACTAGGTTTGACGTTTGGACTTGAACACTCCTCTCCTCATCAAGGGTGAAACCTAGAACCTCCAATAGGTACCTACCATGAACAACAATAGAACTTGAGGTAAATGGAAATAACACACAATATAAAATTAGGAATAAGAAAGTTCACAATGGGGAAATAATATGGGGAGAACTTTATATAGGATGCTTGAAGGAACTATCAAATATGTAACACACATATTGACATACCCCAATACAATTATTTGTGAATAGGTTTTTGATGATAATAAATATGGAGTGCCATCATAAATGATTCATGCATTTGTCTACAACACCTATCTATCATAATTATTATCATGATGGTAATGAGAAATAAGAGGAAGGATAAAAGCTATCTAGGGAATGATAAACAAAGGTAAAAGGGTAAATGGTAATATAGATACAAATTCCCCCAAGAAATGGATCCCATAAATAATGGTTCAATAAAGTTAAGAATAGAATCATTTGTGGTGAAAAATATTCATAAGCTCCTAAATCTCTTTTATATATAGTGTAGTAGCATGTATGCCCTATAATCATAATTTAAATTAATAACATATAGACCCACCTAATTGGCTTCAAACTTGCCTTTCATTTTATGCTCAGTGTTGGTATTCTTCTAATTTTATTTCAAAATTAAATCACCAACTCCAAATTCCTTAGGAGTAATATATTTGTTATTTCTATGATGTAGCCTATTTTGATAAGCTCTCAAATGGTCTAATTTATTTGTCTCTTATATAATATATTTATCTCTTGAAATCTATTGAATATATAGTCTTCACCATTAATGATATTTTGTAAGGAAATTTGTAGAGTGGGAAACTTAATCTCTATATGGATAATGGAATTAGAACGAAAAAGTAAGGAGTATGGTGTGGATCCTATAGGCATATTGGTACTGCTATGATAATCCCAAAGAATGTGAATAATTGTAAGTTATGATCATAACAAACATCATTGAAAATATTATTAATAACATTAATAATGGTTTTATTTTATGCCTCGTCTTGGCCATTACATTAAGGAAAATAGGGTGTGGACCTTTTATGCTTAATATGGAACTAGGTACAAAGGGGTTTTACATCTTTATTATTTAATGATAAACCATTATAAGATATAACCATGGATGGAATTCCATAGTGGAAAATGAGGTGATAATAAATGAACTTGGAAAATTTCTTGATAATTATATAAGTAAGGGTAATAGCCTATATTAACTTGATAGAATATTTCATAGTAGTAAGGATATTATTTTGGCCATTAGAGGAATTATGGTTTATTTTACCTATGAGATTAGGTCCCCATGTTGAAAATGACCATGAATTTTTGAATTGTTGAAGTATTTAGGAATGAGTGTGGATCAAATCACCATACCCTTGATAAGTAATGCACTTCTTGAAATATTGACAAATAGCCTATCTAAAGGATTTTTTTTACAAGGATGATTTTGTGGTGTGGGCCTAGAAAATTCTTTTGTGTACATCCTTAATCACTAATTTAGATTATTTGAAAGTCAAATTAGTATTCCATAATATCCTCTACAATAGATTGTGTTACAAATCAGGGTATAATGAAAAACATTATGATTAAAGCCTTGGGATGGTTTTGTGATAAGTTAGCACAAAAAAATTAGCCTTGGAGATAGGTGTTTAAGTTTTGGTACGAGGGAGGATTGGGACTAGAGATATCACATACCATATAAAAATATGGATGTCCATGAGTTTTTTTAATAAGTTTATTAATAATTAATCAAAACTCTTTGTCACTGATGGCTATTTATATCATAGACCCAATGGTTTCCATTACATCTATTGATTGATTATTTACCCTAGGTATCTACTTAAGTTGAATAGTTTAAAAATTTTGATGGAGGGTGGCGACCATACCCTTTTAGGATATAATCTTATCATCTCGTGGTTGGTATTTATGTGTAGCCTAATTAATTATAACTATGAATCCCCATATACCATTAACTATTGAATGTTCCATTTTATGATAAAATGAAGTCTTACAATGAGTGCCTCATACTCAGTCATATTGTTGGTGAGGTGAAAGCTAGTGTGAAACACCTTGGCGATGAGATACCCTTATAGTGTTATGAACACAATGTTGAATCCAAATCCATGAGATGTGAATGAACCATAAAAGTATAATTTCCATTATTTAGATTTAATAGGCACTTCTTCCAAGGTTAATATTGACTCATCTGGGAAATAAAAAATGAGATGATTGATTTCTAATAGAGGAGCCTAAAAAAGTATATCTACAAGGACTTTCCCCTTAATGTATTTTTTATTTTTATACTCAACCTCAAATTCACTTATTAATATTACCCACTTGGCTATGTGACCTACTAAAATTGAATTAGATAATAGATATTTGAGGGGATCAATCTTTGATATAACAATGATATTATTATTTAACATGTATTGATGCATATTTTAGGAAGCAAAAAACATTACTAAAAAATATTTTTCAATTAGTGAAATATTTATGTTCATAAGATACAAGTGTCCTACTCAAATATAAAATTATGTTTTCCTTTCCACATTTATCATGCTGAGCCAAAAGTTCCCCCAATTCATGTTCTATTATTGAGATGTAAAGAAGCAATGGTTTGGCCTATGTAGATGGGGTCAATATTGAAGGATTAGCTAAATAAGTATTAAATTATTCAAAATAGTGTTGACAACATATATCCTACTAAATTTTGACACCTTTCTTAAAAATATGGCACCTATCTTTCAGTGATGAAATGAACCAGATAATGGTCTTAATCTTGCCCTGAAGCCTATGGAACTAATTTAGATTAGAGAAGGAGGACTTTACATAATATATTTAACCATGGTGGAATATAATTTGATTTCTCTATGTGATTCAATAAAATGTAATTTTTTTCCACAAGTGACACTAAAGATGCACATCTTAGGATTAAAGCATAACGTATATTCATGAAGCCTATCAAATTTACTTCATAAAACTTTAATGTGTCCTACATGTATCTTTGACTTTGATAAGATTTCATCCACATAGTCCTCAGCAATATCATGCATCATATCATGAAAGATGACATTCATGGTAGGTTGGTAAGTTGCATTGGAATTATTCAATCCTAATGGAATGATATTATAACAAAATGTTCCCCATAGAGTAGTGAATTTTATTTTTTTCTAGTATTTAGGTGTAATATTTATCTAGTTATATCCTAAGAAACCATCCATGAGGGACAACATATCTTATAATACCATTGAGTCAACGATCATGCATATGTTTAGCAAGGGGAAATCATAATTAGGGCATGATTTGTTGATATCTCTAAAATAAGTACATAATAAAATTACATGTGGATTCTTACTTATTAGAACAATGATTGAGATCCATTCCAAGTAATAAAATAGTCTAATAAAACCTAGTCCTAATTATTTCTATAATTATTTTTAGACTAGGATAAAAATATGTGGATACATTTTTCATAGCTTTTGTTTGATCAATTTAGCATATGGATGCATAAAAAGACTATGTAGCACCAAATCTAGGTCTAAACCTAGCATGTCTATATAATACCATGTGAAGATGTCAATGAAGTCCTTCAAGATAAAAATAATGAATTCATAATCCTCAATAGTGTGGGATGTATCTAATAGAATTATTTTTAGATCATTATAAGTTCTAATGTTCTCTTTGTGGTATCTCCCACAAGGAATATATACCCATCTTCAATAATAGTTTAAAATGAAAGAATTTGATATTATTTAGCTACTTGTGAACCATAGGAATCCCTAATGTAATAATCATTAGAATCAACCATGTTTGACAATGAATAGTTAACAAAATGTTTTAGAAACTTTTAAACCAATTACTTAAAGACACTTTGTTCCTCTACATTAATGCTGGAACCAACTCTAATACTTAGACTTGAAGGACATTGAGCTTCCTAAGGAGGTAAATGAAATTCATCATCCAAGGGCACTAAAATAGGATCTCACCCATGGAATTATATTTTTATTTACATTTCTCCTGATCAAAAGGTACCTCAAAGAGGTTTTCACTAGAGGATCATGATGTTTTAATTTTATCATGACCAAATAATTTCACATGCTTTCCAAAGTAGGTAGTAGGATCTAATGTGAAGTCAAAGACCTGTTTATGATCATCATCTAGAAACTTCTCTCCAAGATCCATGAACTTGAAAATTGAATCTTCATTTTAAAATTTATATAATTATATGACAAAATCTTACTGGTCCCAATCAATTAGGTTAGGATAATAGAGGTAAATGGTAGTATGTGATATTATAGTAAGAATGGAATTGGTATCAACTAAATTGGTATTGATAATCTCATCATATGTGTTATAATGATATGTTGTGTCACTAACAAGAGTTTCTTCATCAGTAGATAAAGTAGTATCACTCTTAAAATATATGGGGTGACCCTTAGGTGGTTTGAATCCAAGACCTCAATTTCTTATATGTTTTTCCATGAAATGACCTCAAGAGTTCCTTTTGATTTTACCCCCAAACCTTTTTCTTTATATTCATAATTACCCATAATTATATCAAGAATGGGGTATTTAGTGTTTTGAAAGCACATGGAAAAACCATCACCATATAAATATTATCACTTAATTTTTCACCTTTAGAGAATTAGTTCAAGCCTACTACAAATTGATTAAAAAATGTGATAACCCATAGGTTTATTAGTTTCTTATAGCAAAGGTAAACCTCTAGATTAAAGGGCTAGCTCCCTATATTTATATTGACTACTCATCACCTATACTACTAACTAATTTAGATGAAAAGAGAGAGAGAAAACATAAATAAATCCTATATTAATGAGGTGATGCACCAAATATAACCTAAGCACCACCAAAAAATTATAATTAAACTTCAAATAAGAGCCTGACCTACATATGACACTAATCACAATTTTCCCCTTACATTAGTATGTCTCATGGAGGTTTGTGAAGCAAGCTTAAGCTAGGAAAACTAAACAAAAGGTCATAACATGAAATTATTAGAGACACAACTCAATAAAACCATTAATACATCATTATAACACTTTAAGAGACCTGTAAAATACTTTTAAAACTAAAATATGAATGTAAATAAGGAAAATACTGCCAAGGAAGTGAACCTATCACTTAATAAGATCAACTTCATCTAACATACAAATTAAAAAAATCCATGTAGAAGGTAAAATATATTTTTATTTATTTCTAAAAGGCTTCAAATGAGTAATGATTCACCATAATTATGTGGAATATCCTTTATAAATCTAAAAGTCGCTAAATATATGGCACAAGTGAGAGAGAGAGAGAGAGAGGAGAAGAAGGGCATAGAAGAAAGAGAGTAGACAAGTGTCCATGTGAGTTAAAATATATATATAAGTTAGGGAAATACTTTAATAGATCAAGGATACCATGTGCATCTCTTATTAATATTATATAATGCTCCACGTGGTGTGGGAGTTGAAATGCTTGCTTGACACCTTAACTAGCTTCTTGAAATGGCCCTTTGCTTTGGCATGTTAAAGTGTAAGTGACATTCTTGATTGTTAGATAATGTTATCTTACATATTTTTTTCTCTTGACATATATTAGCCAGCCCCATTAGGTTCTCTTTGACACATCACTTCCATTTATTGTTAGATGTCTAGAGGGCTCTTCATCTCTTTAGGCCAACTTTGCACACAAGTGTCAAAACTTGGATTATTCTTATTTAGATCATTAAAAATTCATGGATGACCTATTAAAACCATATTGGACATGAAAAAATACATTTTTAGGTCTCAAAATAGCCCCAATAATTCATTCTCTACCAAAATCTACAACTAAGCCTCATTCTTTGTAGCCTTAAAATCATATAAAAATCTATGTTGAGATTTTTAAAGATTATTATGATAATATTATGGTATATTATAGTAACTATCATGTACATACAAATCCACATTTAATTTTAGGATTAGAAAGTGAGTGGAAGTCCATTTTTATGTTGATTCTCTCTCCTAACTAGGCCTCAATTAAGCCTCCTTGCCAAGAGATTGAAAAAAGGATCTACAGGATTCCAACATGTTCTAAACCCAAAATAATCATGTTATTAACTTATAAAACCTCCTCATTGTTCTCCATTCAAATTTTTAATATCTAAAAACTTATACAAAACTTGTCAAGTAGTTAAAAATAATCTTTTATGGCTTATTGTGTACAATTTTATATAGTCTTATACCAACTAATGGCATGGGGTGATACTTAGGGGAGTATTTAAAATGTTTTGGGTAATTTTTAAGTTTTTTAGTCCTTATGGAGGCATATAATCTCATTTATCTCTCATCAGGTCCTTATAGCTCTCCTAGGTAGCCTGAAAGTACTTTGAGTTCATAAGGATGATTTATAAAGCTTACGGCATTAATCCTCTAACCAATTACAAAAAATGAAATATAACCATGGTGGATACATTCCCATAGGATCCAAGGGACCATTAAAATTATTTGAGCTATACCAAGTAATGAAAGATAGCCTCTTGGGATGATAACAAGAATTCTATGAGGGTTGAGAGTAATTTTAGGTCTGTGAGTATTGGTTTTAGATTGGTCCTTAGTTTCCAATAGTCTCAAAAAAAATTTGACATACACATTAGCTTATTCCAATGCCCATTTTCACCATTTATTCCATTAGGTCTCTAATCAACCTATTTGCTTAGGCCTAGGTTCTTGAACCAAACTCCTTATCATACCCTGGTTGTTTATGTTTAATTGTTTCATTCACTATTAGAGGTATAGAAATCATGGAGTGCTTGTTAAATCCCATTACCATATTATTATATCCTCTATGGTCTTTAGATTCACTCCACTGACTATCCATCATCTCTCCAAGGCTACCTATATAGGTTTGAGTATGCACTTAACCCTTACTAGGCTTGAATAGGGTCTGACTATGTTTACTTAACTATTTATTGTGTTTGAGGGTGTAATATAATCATGTATCATCATAGATACATTATGGAAACATTATCTCAGTTTTCATACAAACCTCAAAGCCTTTCAAATGAGTGACTTCACCTAGCAAAATAAGACTATGTATGTGACTAGCTTTGTGACCATTGTTTGATCATTTATTTTGATCCTTTATTAGGACTTATGTGATCTTAAATGATTTGGAAACCTTGATTTTATTATTATATTTCAAAACACACACACACACACACACACACACACACACACACACACACACACACACACACACACACACACACACACACACACACACACACACACACACACACACACACACACACACACACACACACACACACACACACACACACACACACACACATACACACACTACTGTCTTAGGTTTTTTAGGGACCTTAAGTCATCTAAAAAGACCTACAAGTAACTATTTGCCTATGCATGTTAATATGGAATGGTCTATAGACTTGATAATTTAGGAGCCTTATTTTCAACAGTAAACCCTTAAAACTATTTTTTTTCCATTGACTAACTAAGAACTACCTTCAAGCCTTGAAACTCTATGTTTCACTATCATCCCATGTTTCAAGACCAATCTCAATTGACTATAGGTAATCATTAAAAAGAGTTATGATTATGAAGGGTTTGAGTCTATCTATTATCACTCTATAAGTCTCAAAATATATCTATCATATTAATTTTTATATTTTATGGCTCTTTTCAATGCCTTAAATTCAAAACATCATCAACATCTCTATTTCAAATCTAATTTCCTCAACTAGTTATAAGTGACATTTTGAGAGTTTTGAGTGTGTTTGACGATTCCTAGGTCTTCAAAACTAGTCTTAAAACTTATACATAATTATGAAATCATGCTTTTATTACCTTTAGACTCATTCAATGTCATGAAACTCCTTTCTCCATCAAAATCTCTATTTAAGGCCAATTCTCACAATTAGGTATAGGTGATTGTCTTGAGATTTTTTACTGCATTTATGATATTTTCAAACTTTCATTAACAATAATTATTCATATTCATGACTCTGTTACATTACTAAATTTATCTTGAGATCCATTTCCATGACTTGAAACTTTAGACCTCACCATCATTCACTGTTCAGGCAACTTCTCAACTAGTTGGTTGTAAGTGATTGGCTAGAGTTTGATTGAGATATGGCATTCAAATAGATAATGGAATATATAGTATGCAATAATAATTAAAATTCCATTCTCACTACATTATATAATCTATTATCATCTTCAAGACATCTTTATTTCTCTACCTTTACTATTCACACACATCCAATCCTATAGGTGATATTAGGTATGTTAGTTTGGTCTTTTAGCCATCACTGACTTTAGGTGCTTGGAAAGTTTTCATTGGTCCATTAAAATTTAAAAATCATAATTTTTTACTTCCTATATTAACTTCAAAACACATTGAAAACATTGAGCTTCTTGCAGTTGTAGACCTACAGTTTGCACAAGGTGAGGATTGTAACCTTGTGCTTGGAGGCTTTGAAAAGTGTAACTACATGACTTTTAGGATCAAAGATCATTATCTGCATTGCATAAAAATTATTTTTCAATAATCATAACTCTTAAAATATTTTAAATACATATTCAAACCATTCAAATCAACTCAATTACTCGACACACATAACACAGTCCATAATGTGAATGGAGATATGCAACCATTCAAAACTAGTATAGAATGTTTGATTGAACAAGAGTACATGTATTTATTGATAAGGATGGTAATATAACATTAATATTTAATTATATATTATAGACTACCTAGAGAATACATAAACATATAAAAATTGCCAGTCACTTCAAATTATATACAAGAGTTACTTTTCTTACCAAAATATCATCCAAACATGCCAACATGATGATTTAATGTTTATGTCACATATAATTACTTATTAAAAATCATTCCAACTATTTTCATGCATCCATGATCTCAAAATTTTCATTAGAGTTGCACCAAACTTAGCTTGTGGGAATTTGATCCTATAAAAAGAAGTATAGTTTCTTAGTGATTGTTAATAAAGCTAAGGAAACCAATACAATTACCAATTACACAATTTTAAATTCCATATTTGTCCCAAAATTTTTCTAAAACCTTATCCCCTATATCTACCTATACGACATGTACTCTGAAATTGAATTTGGCCTTCACTAGCTTATGAATGGAGAGATTCAAGAGAGAGATGATTTTCTAAAATTTTAGAGCTTGAAACTTCTTCCAATGATTTTTTTGACCTATAGAATCTAAAAGGACACTATAAAACTCTTTTCACTTGTAAATGACTTCCAAAAGTATGTGCAACTTCCTTAACTCAAGATGGAATTGAATTTTAAGAATCTAACCCTATTCTAACTCTATGATAGGTGTGGCAATTGTGTAAATACTCCAAGATCTTTAGAAGGTGTGTGGTAGATATTTTACACAGTTAAATTTTGGCATACATAAATGTTAGCCAAAAATCACACTTTCATGTATTTTTGACACCTTCAAGTCTACAAGTGAATCTCAATGTTTCTAAAACATCATGAAATGTTATGATAAGATGTTTACGACATAAAATGACCTTAATAAACCCCTAATAACCTATGATACAACTTCTCCATGAATTATATTTCCATGATATGCCTAAAATACTATATGACCATAACATTACATTACCTTAACTTCTCTAAACTAACCTTAAACAATGCTAATGAGGTTTAAAGAAAAATCTTAGGGACCATATAAGGCATGACATGACCATGAAAATACCATGACGAGTTTGATATTAGAGGGGGTGATCAATTTTGACTTGGGTTCAAAATTATGTCAACAATAACCAAGATCCTTCAAAATTGGTAGGTAAATCTTGGTTTGGTAACATATATTTTATAAACACAAGTGGTTATTTATGATGAGAATTAGTCTTCTTTAGCCATACCATTTTGGGCCTACTAAGGGTTACACTAGGTTTAGGAATTTCATATTATTTTGGATATTTGGGTAGATTGCCAATGTGGAAAGCATTATTAATACTATATTTTGGGAATGTTGGCCTATTTAATGGTAAATTGAGAGGAACTTGCTATAGGATATGGATTAGAAGAAGTGAACACAAGATTATTGGGTCAATTTAATTAGACATTGGAGACACAATAACTACTTATTTATTATTTTTACCTACAAATTCAATGCTAGGACAATAATTACAATTCTCAACTTGGCCTCTAGGTTCATAAAATATTGTCACGGGTGTAAATTGACAAGAATAGTGACCTCGAATCCATAATGTAAAATTTTGATACATTGATGTAATGTGGAAGGTAATACTCACACTTCATGGATATAAGGATGACCAAGAAGTAGATAATATGGAAGCTCTATATCATTTCACACATTCAAGAAACATATATAATAACCCATAACAAGAATCACATTTTTCTTGCCATCCATGTTTGAAATCAATAAAAGATGAATTGATCTAGTTATATGATTATTACAATCTCAATGTGTGGAAAGATTTATTTTATCCTCTTTGGTCAAGATATTACCTCTTATCCCTCTCTATAATGTTAATTCTACTTCCCCTTTTTCTCTTCTTATTATTTTTCCAAAATTTATGTACTTTTTCATAACTTGATAACTCTCTTACAAATCTATTAGTTCACCATCATGCAACTCAAATTCCTCAATGCATGAACAAAACCAATGGTTAAATTCAATAGTTTACCATATTTTTGGCATGATATTATCATGAAACCATTTAATTACCCAAATGACAAATTTAAATCCTAAATCATAGTAAAAAACAATACCTAATTCCTTTCATGATTTTTAAATAACCTAATTTCTCTACCTTTTCACTTCATGATATTTGTTAATGAACATAACCAAAATGATAAAACAATTTCCAAAGTTCATTTTTTCATTAATTTACTTTGGGTGTTTTTGCCTCTTTTTGTATGCTCATAATGTCACCAAAAAGGGACAACAAGTAAATAATCAAATAAGACCAATGATAGTCATGCTTCTACCAACTATAATACATTCAAAGTCAAAACAATATAGTTTTAGTTCCCATAAATATTTTAAGAAACACAATCACTAAAATCATAGACTTCACATAATATGAAAATCATGATAAATGATGTACCTATTATCCAAATTTTAGATACCATAGGATAGGGTCATAATATTAATCCCTTTTCAATACTTACTAGCATAATTTAAAATAATTTTGATAATTTTAAACTAATATTTATTTTGATCCTATGCTTGTATAAGTCACCTCATGTTATGTTTCAAGATGGTTTAAGAGGGTTTAATAGTTTAGTGGTGCATTTTTAGGACATATGTCATGTGTCAAATTCATACCATACCCCCTCGAGTTTGTACATACACTTAGATGAGTGTCATGTACACTAAAGGTCAACAAGTCAATTTTAACCTCCTATACAAGTCACTAACATGTGTAAAATGGTCAAAAATTTACTTCAAGATCCCTAAAAGGTGAAAATAATTTATATGGGTATTATATATTGACTTATCAAGAGTTATATAATGTCAAAGCTGGCAGGGAGTCATGACAAGTCAATTTTGAAAGCTGAAACAAAGTTACAAGCAAGTTTCAATGATTAAAGAAGGCTTAATATCCACTTTTATAGAACAATAAGAGATATCTTCAATTTAAAATGTTTTAGGAATGTCTCTTTATCCTCCCAAAGACAAAACCATGATTGGTTTGTAGGTACAGGTCTAGATATTACAAAAAACTCTCTCTCCCATCTCTCCCTTAACAAGCTCACAAACATTAGTTTCACATGTTCATTCCATACATCACAAGGAGAGTTATGGCTTTAGGTTTTTTTAATAGAGGATGGGGTCATAATTTTTTAAAATAAATGGACATATTTTTCAGATTAGTGGCCCCTCCTTTATGAACAAATGTTAATAAGGTAGGGCACTATAAAACTACCATAAAGTCCATGGGCTCATTTTTCTCTTTACAATGGTAGTTTGAGGATGCTTGAATGAAGGAGATAAATTTAAGAGGATATAGGTGACTTATGGAGACACTTTACTTGTTTTTCAAATCCTTAATTGGCATGTGTGCCCTCATTTTGATAATAAATATCCATTTGTGCATAGTTATAGGTTAAAATCCATGGTTTTTTTATTTCATTATTATGTTAAAAGATAATTTTATGATTTATTAAGGTATCCCACCATATTTTCACTCTTTTTAATGAAATTATAGGTCCATTAAATATTTCATTACTCACTCCAACACTGCCTTCTCCTAGCCATGCAATTTTATTTTTCTCTTGGACTATACATATAACTCCATGAACTAAGGTGAATTAGAGGTTTGAATGCTACATTATCAATGTGGTGTGAGGGTCATGACCTCATGGAATAGGACATGAAACCATGAAGTTTAAATTGACTCAAATTATAAGTACTTTCTTTGAGTTTGGATCAATGAAACCTTAGCCTAAACACACTAGCAAACCTAACATTATATTAAAAGGGAAAAGATACCAAATATGCAAGGTGATGGAAAATGTATAAGTTCATAAACACTTGAATGAGATATTGAAGTGACAAGGTCAATTTATTTGTCACTATCAAAGGATAAAATTAGTATCAATAAAGGCCCAAATATGTAGCCTAAAATTGTAAGGCCACCTATAGGTTATAAGCAGTCATCAAGATGAGACCTTGTGTCTAAGAATAATGTCAATGGATGGAGAGGAATTTCAAGTGAAATTTAGGGTTAAAATAAATATTTCAAGATGTATTTTTTATCACCAATCCATCAAAGAATGCTTATTATCAGCTAGGTTTGAGACTATGAAAGGTCTACCAACATAGAGGTATGCACTAATAAATGCTAGATAATGCATTGAAAGTATTATATAGAGGTTAAAAATTCATGAGACATATTTTAAGATAGTAGAGTAACATTTTTAAGTTTAAAATGAATAATATATACCAATTTTAAGGCTTCATACATTGAAAATGTAGACCTACAGGTATATAGATTTATAAGTTTAATTTTCACATTAAATGTAGTGATGTTAAGCACTAAAGATGAGGTTAAAGGGTCAATATAAGTGTGGGATTATTATTTGGATACATTGGTAATATGATTAGGTAATAAATAGGATAGATTATGCCATCCTAAAACACCTCAACCTAAACACATAGGTCTATGTGTGAAATTGTCAAGAAAGAAGATGGTTTGTTGAAGAGGCAAATGAAATATAGAGTAAATAAAACAAGTTTAACCATTTGCCAATAATTATACAGGATTTAAAGTGGTGAAAACTAATAAATAATTATCAATCTCACTATCTAATAGGCAAGAGACCTAGATACATATACACAAGTCTATGTGTACCTTTTCAAGAGGTCAGAGCATGCAAGTTTGATTTATAATGAAGTTTGGATACCCTTTTATGTTTTGAGAAACATAACATAGGTATTATAAGGCGTTTTTATGTCTTGAAATGAGAAATAAACATCAAAAATAGATTTCTAGGGTCAAGAAAATTAGGTAGCCAATAAACCCTCATGGTGAAAAAAGTAGGTTATAGAATATTGTTGGAAGCCATTTCCAATTTAAAACATTTGATAAGAATGATACAAGTTTTCTCAGATATATTAAAGGTCAATCCAACCAATGGTAGACATTTGAGGGGATTTTAAACTTCAAACCTCTGTCTCAACATGTATGCACAATCTTCCATACCCAAGAGGTCATCTTATGAAACTCAACTCCATAAAGGAGATGCATGGAAGGGAATTTTTATTGAAGGAATGAATGATAATAGCATACTCAAATTATATTCTAATAGTTTGGGTACCAAATTCCTATGTAATATAAATAATCATTGAGGTTTTAAACCACTTCAAACACTATCTTAACCTTATGAAGAGATCGAGAGAAGAATAAAGTTTTGATTATAACATAAAATAGGTTTTTAAAGGTGTAAAATGGTTTTGAAAGGTGTTGAATTGGTGTTCCTACTTCCATATTGTTGCATCAAGAGAGATAAAGAGGACTTGTCCTCTATGAACTATTATTAAGACTAAAACATGTCTAAATCCCTCTTAAAACCCTTATAATAATTTGATGAGAGAGATATGCCCTCCAATATATTATAATGGTATATAATTACCTTAAAGTGACTAGGAAGACCTTCATAGGTCTCATGGACACTTGATTATGTCTTTTTTTGGCACATGCCAAGAGTACATTCTACGTAATTACCTAAAATGTATGGCTTTAGGTATATTTTTGAATATGTAGGGCATGGAATAGCTTAAAAATAAAGCATATCGGATTATTAATGAATGTTACACATTTAATTATATTATAAAAAAAAAATTATATGTAGGTGACTTTTAAGACATATAAGTCAGGAATATGAGTCAAGAAAGGAAAAATACACTATTTATAAGCTAAAGAAGCCTAGCTATAGGCCTATTCAGTGTTCTTGGAAATATTTTTATCAACATATCCAATTTTACCAAGTTTTTAAAAACTTAAAAAATAATTTTAAGGCTTTGTAACTTTAAATTTTCATGAAAAACCACTTCAATGCCTCTTAACCCTGTTCAAGCACCTAGACTAGGGTTTTTTTACCATTTTATGGTTCATCCATGTGTACAGGGTCTCATGTCCTAAAAGTTAACATGGAGTATGTAAATGGGGTAATAAAATTAAATGAAACACTTATTTTTAGTTTCACACGTTTGGGATTCAATTTGATCCAAATCTCAATTGATAGGCCTAGAGGCCTAATTGGGGAGAAAGAACAATACAAAAAATACACTTCCACTTGGTGTTAGGACATGAAATTTGGAATGGATATGTAAAGACATAATGTGTACTCAAAAATAGTTTTATTTTTCCATTAAAATTTATAAATTTTCCTAAAAAATGATATTTGTATGTTTTCAAGGCTACAATAAATTAGTAGAAAATACAAGCTTAATGTGCAAAATGAGGTCTTGGTGAGTGTTTAATGAATTTAAATGGATTTATTCAAGTCTAATATTACTAATATATTACATCCATAGATATATATTACATTTTTAAAGGTTAAATCAATAATTGACACTTTCAATCAAGGAGAGGCATAATAAGGCCAAGTGGGCTTCAAGACACCTAAGAGGTGTAATAATCATTATAATGTTAGTTTAGATAAATCATAAATGATTAAAAACTATAAAATATAATATAAAGATATAGAATAAATATTACTTGATGATCAAGTGTGCCATTTATCCATTTTGAAGCTAAGAGAAGGGCAGTTTTGGAGAGGAAGTAAAGGTGTCAAAAAACTAGATGAAACTCTTACACCACTTGGAAGAAGATGCATATTAAAGCAACAAACACTTGTCTTTAGATACCTAATTAAAAAATTATCCAAAATATTTATTTATTTTAACTCCTTTTATACACTTTTCACTTATCATTTTTATGCCCCTGTCTCTCTTCTAGTCTAATATATCTATAAATTCATCCTTAATGGGATTTGTATGCTTTATTTTGTTGAGTATGGAAAATACCTAATAAAATGAACATTTTTAATATTCATTGAAATGATGAATTAATTTTATTATTACCTCATCACATCCTTTTAACTAGTGTATTAGTGTAATGGTTGATGAATGTTAGTAGTAGTCATGGTACTCTCTCTCTCATTTGTCCTTTTGTACCTATCTGTAAATGGATTGTCTTATTTTAGGTCACATGGTGAGTTTTGTGTGTTTTTTAATATATTTAAAGTGTATTTTAATTAATTAGTGACTTTTTTGGACCTCTTTAATAACCCTCTCATTCAATGCACTCTCAAAGACCTCTATGTTGAAACATGCATGCTTGAAGGATCTTATTTTGATAAATGTAATTAGATTCATGCCTAATCTTTGTTTTAAAGTGCATTATAGTCAAATGGAGGGTGTTGTTTTGGTGTATCATCTCATTAAATATATTTATTTCATGCTTTTATATCCATTTTCATTTTTAAATAAATAAATTAGTATTTGTATTAGTGAACCTAACTAATACATTAAAGGGAGCTATCTCTTTAAACTAGTGGCTTGGTCCACATAAAGGTCACCCATAGCCTAGGACCAATACCATTGCATAGCTCAAGTTGAGATAAATTGAATTACCCTTTTAAGGGAAAAAATTTGAGTTATATGAATGTCATTCTTGATGGGTTTGGATTGACATCAATTGAAGGAGTTGTTGGTGTTATTGTTCAACACATCAACCTTTAGAGGCAACAACTTAAACACCAATAATGACACCAAAAAAGTCTTAACTATTATAGGTAGTCCAAGTGCCTCAAATATATAAAAGTGGTATATATCTTAATTGATATGACAAACATATGTACTATGTACTCTCATTCAATCTTATCAATTTGATGGTGTTTATGGTTTCTCATCAAATATTCCCCAAATAGTTCCTTTTTAATTTTATCAATAACACATCTATCTCTATAATCAACCTTACCAAAGATATTCTACTCCTATCTTACTTACATTAAAACAAGTTATACTAGAAATTTTAAATTTGATGATAAATAATGATAGAGATGAGGAATATCTAATAAAAGAGAAACTATAGATTAATAAGATAATTTACTTACTGGAAGAAAAGCTAATAAGATGGGATCATGTGAAAACCCAACTCAATCAGTCCCATAGACCTCCTCATATCCCAAGTCAACCTAATTTTTCTAAAAAATTCCCCCAAGTTACAATACAAGATCAAAGTAAGCTCAATAGACATCGTACTGAGTCCACTATCTCTAGAATCCCAAGTTAGAGAGCTTATATTCCTCAAGTGAAACCTATGTCTACTACAACTCCATCATTTTTTCCTCAAAATCCCAAGACTAGTCCACCTTGGAGGATTTATTAGTGTTTAGAATTGTTTCTATTGTTGATAAGTGTTATCATTGATGTCAAGGTTGATACTATTTGATGCCAAGGTTGATGTCATTTATGTCAATATGCATGGTGTGTGGGGTATGATCTTGTATACTTGATATGAAGAATCAACATAGAGCATAGTGAGTTATGAATATCCTTCATCAAGATTTGAAGATCTATCAGGAAGCTCCAAAGACATTATATAAAATATATAAAGATCAATTTAGGTAACTATAAATATATGTGTAAGAAACTTTGAGTATCCTCCATCAAGTTATGAAGATGTTCTATTAAAGCTTCGAATATCCACTTAGGTAGCTCTGAAGATCTATGTAAACATATATGAAGATTCTTTATCAAGCTATGAATATGTTCTATTTTATCTCTAAAGAAGATTTTGTATGAGGTTACTTGATAAGGTATATAAGGGTAAGGATTACTCAAAAAAAATTCAAAGTAAGCCTAAGGGGTAAGGCCTTAAACCCAAATCTGTAACTAGACTAGTTCTAGACCCTTCCTAACCAAATAAGGTGTCATGAAGTATTGTCAAATCAAATGAAGGATGTTTTAAATTGTTTTATCATGTGAGATGTTGTGTTATCATGTAATTAAGGTGCAAAGCACATGGAAATAAAATTGAAGGTTAGTCTCAAGGCCTAATGTGAATTGTAGGTTAAAGCCTAGAGATCAAAGAGAGAGAGCATGGCCTAATAAGTTATGAGGTTTTTTTTCCAAGTGAGGTATTAAAATTTGATTGTGGTTAGATGTATTCAATGTTATTCTAGGTGTATTTACCATGTATGAGGTCAAATTTTGCATGAAAAGGCATGAAAAGTGGCTTTGAGGTTTATCTAGTAAAGGGCTTTCAACCTAAGATGAAATTTCAAGTGTTCATTGGCACATGTAATATTTTTATGATAACCTAAGATATTTATAGTAGATGGGTAAGGTTTATATATAAATTTTACAATAATTATTTTCTATAATTAGGGGATAAGCTTTATGAATGATTGTTAATACTAGAATATGGTTTAAAACCTAAGATAACCCTAAAATCACTTGATGAGAAATATCTTGTTATAAATTGTTTAGAATTCTTTAGTATGAATATTTAAGTGATTTTAAGTGGTATTAAACTCTCCTAGTCACCTCATAGTGTTATTGTTTTGTTAGATGAGTAAATGGACCCTATAGGAAAGGTCTTACTTCTCAGAGATTTATTTTAGTAGGCAGAGTTGACGAAGTCAAAGTTACTAATTAGATTAAGTTTGAATCTTGAGAGTTATATTTTTTTAATGATATTTTATGATTATATTTTATCTATTATGAGTTCTAAAATTTCCATACAAGTTGAGCTATCACTAATAGACCTAATGGTTCAGACAATGAGAAAACCAAGGAAAAGTGAGAAGTTGATTACAGATGTGTTGTCATGAATTAGGGATGAATCCAAGTGAATGGATAATTTTTTAAATAATTATAATAAATTATAATTTTGGATATAATTTCTGGATGTTAGTGGATATGATGAAATTTTTTCCCATAAGTTGATCTGTCTAGTGAAGACAAGATAGTGAAGGTGTGAGGTTGTGAGATTGGTCTGCAAGACCAATATTACCATATGACCATGTTATATATCTATTTAATATTGGTATAATGATATTTTAATATTATCCAAATTAATTTTAATTCTATTAAAATATTATTTTAGGTGTTTAAGATCAAGTTACTCATGACTGGGTTTTGGAGTGTTCTGATAGTTCTAAGTGGCCTACTTGTAGATAAGAGTTTGAGCCTGTATACCCTAAGTTAAAGAATATTATGAATTTTTTTATGACCATAAGGTCATTAAATATTTTTATATGTTATTTTTTTCCATGTTTTTTTGTAAAAATAAATTTTATGCTTCAGTTTCTCAAAACATATTTTCTATATATAGACATGCCTATTGTATATATTGCTTTGAGAAAAGGTTCAAGTGATGGTTGAACATAAAGGTGTTTTAGACCTAAAGTGAAGTTATATAAGGTATATTTTAGTTTAATATTAGTTTTTCATAATTTTTTTTAAGTTTTAAAATGTTTCAAGGAGATTAGAGGGTAACATGTTGTTAAGAAGGCCTATTAGGTCTCCATAAGGCCTAAAAGAGGATTAAGGTCTAATTGAGCTATGACCAGAAAATGTGTGTTCAAATCATTATTTAAGTGTGTAATTATGGTATTAAAATACATATTACATGTATTAATTAATATTTTTAAGGTATTTGGCCGACCAAGTGGTGTATGAATAAGAGACTAGTTAATATAAGGCTTATTAGGCCTATTTGAAGAAATAAGAGAAACGAGAGTGTAAATGAATAATATAACACTTGGTAATAATAATAAGGTATTTTAAGACTTAATATGAGTGAATAGTATTATATATGGATCTTTGATAGATATTTTTCATATGAGGATCAAGTTTTATAACCTAATCAAGTCAAGAAGAGGGTTAGTTAAGCAAAGAAGGCTAAGGCCAATTTGACAGGGATAAAATAATGAGAAAAAATTAAGAAGGAGATAATAATATATTATATGATAAAAAAGGTATTATAAATGTGATAAATTGTTTTAGGTTACGTATTTGGTGCTGATTCATCTAAGGGGTTGGTGTCTCCTTGCAAGTTAGTACTTGATAAAGCCTAGTTGAGTTGATGCTTAGCTAGTTGGGGTTGGTGATCCTTATGAAGTGGATGATTCACTAATTTTTTTGTTTTTATTATAGGAATATATTTAATTTACATCATTATTGGGTTTTATTCCCCTTGAGGGTTTCCCACATATATATTATGTTCATGTGTTTCATGCTCTTATGGATTGGTGTTTATGCTTGATAAGATGTACATTCTTGTTTAAATGATCTATGATTGATTAAGTAATATTTTTTTTTTATAAAAAGGGGTAAAAACTTAGTTAATAATATAAAGGACCAAATTACAAGGCTCCAATGAGCCCACAATTATAAAAAACAAAAACAACAACCACCACGCGCCGAAGCGCATTAACTCCTTAGAGCCTCTCCTCTGCTAAAATTCTCTCCAAATTAACCTGAACCTCAGACGGTAGAAGCGTTACCTCCTCTACCATCCTCTCTCCAATCCCTTCCACCACCCATCTAGCCAGGTAGTCAGCTGCCCGGTTCCACTCCCTCAGAACATGGGCAAAAATCACGGTCTCCATGAGCATACTAATTTGCAAAATCTGTTGAACAATCAAGGACAATTCCCAGCTAACCTCAGTAATTTGTCATTCCCGTATCATCTCAATCAAAACCAGCGAGTCTGCCTCACATATCACTTTACACCATCCACGCTCGTAAGCTCTCCGTAAATAAAATAAAATAGCCATACCCTCCATCTTGTTAACCGTCTGAACGCCCCTATAAGTGGAAAACATAAAAATAACCAAGCTCGAGGCATCTCTCGCAATCCCACCTATACTAGCCTACCCTGGATTACCTCTTGAAGACCCATCGGTATTGATCTTCAAAAAAACACCTGGGGGAGGTGTCCACTTACCATCACGCCTCACCTTCTACTTTCCAACGCCACTCCTCCTCACACACGCAGCTCCTGGAGACAGATCCTGCATTCCTAATCTGTCTGCTAGCTCAACGTCCCTCCTATCCATCGACAACGTCACCTCACATTTGGTTTCAATAGTTTCCCTTATTATTCAAATAATTTGATTCCAGACTTGGTCTGCTTCCATCCTTTCCCCCTCAAAAATGTGCCTATTATGCTCCAGCCACACCTACCAAAGAAGGAAAATCGGCCCAGAAAACCAAACTACCTGCAGGAAGCTCGCAATAGGGGGTGCTTTTTCAATTTTGTGCCAAAATTTTGCCAGTTTTGGGGCATGGATACAACTGACACCCCAAGCGCCCCACCAAGCATGCCAAATTCTGCTCGTAAACTAGCAACCAGAAAAAAGGTGGGAAGCACTCTCCTCCTATGCGCCACACAGTACACAACCAGATGGGCCCACAAAACCTCTCTTCCTAAGGTTGTCCCACGTCAAGTAGTTATTCCAAGCGAGCGTCCACGCAAAACAATTGCACTTTGGCCACGAAAAGTTGTTCCACATCTGCTTCCACCAAGTAACCTCCCTTTCCTCCCTGAGCTTCTGCGCCATCAGCTCCTGGTACCCCCCCGACACAGTGTATTTCCCTTTGGGGTGAGGGAACCAGGCCAGCTCATCCTCACCAACAAGGGTGCAGTAGGTGAGCCCATCCAAAATCTCCTTCATCTCCATGCTCTCTGCCTCTGTGACCCTAAATGGCCACTCTCCCTGATTTTTCTAGCTTACTTCCAAAAGTTGATTTTGGTGACCAAAAGTTTTAAAATCATTTACCTTCCGCCATCTAGCCTCACATCCCCGGTGTGCCAAATTATGTAAATGTGGGTACTGCATCACAATAGGTGGGAATCTGTCCCAAGAATCATACCAGAACTGCACCTCCCTCCCACTTTTGCAAATCCAAAATAAGCCTTTTTTAATTAATTCAACCCCCTGCTTCATCGTATCCCAAATCACCGATCCGCTTCCCACCAGACCAAATCTAGGAATCTCCTTATGGCTGCATCCTGGAAAATACTTCTGTGCCACAATTTTAGCCCAGCTCCGATCCTGCTTCGTGCACAATCTCCAGTAGAGCTTGGCTGCCAGAGTGATTGATTAAGTAATATTGTTAAAGAAAAAATTTAAAGAATTATTAACCCCCTCTTAGTTATTTTTATTCCAATAATTGGTATTAGATCTTGGTCCTTTGAAGAAGGTCTAAAAACCTAAAGGAGATCCTAGAAGCAAGGATGGCTAGTCAACAAGCTCAAGGTGGTTTTTATGCCAATAAGGATCCATTATTCAACTGATAATATTATGATTTTTAAAATTTTAAGATGAATATATATTTTATGTCTCAAGGACATGATATTTGATAGTTAGTTATGTATGGATATATTTCTCTTCCTATTCAACTAACAGATGCAACGGGTAAGAATGCTAGTGAAAATAACTCCAAGGCAATGATACCATTCTTTATAGCCTATATAAGGTAGATCTTGTGAAGTTAATTCATTGTGTATCAGCTAAAGAGATACAAGACAAATTGAATACCATCTATTAATGAGACACCAATGTGAAGATGTCTAAGTTATAGATCCACCAAAGATAGTTTGACAGCCTGAAGATGAATGAAGATTAAACCATTGCATCTTAATTATTGAAGTTTGATGAAGTTCCCAATGCCATCAGATCCTTTGGAGAATAAGTGAAATAATATACTATTGTTCAAAAAGTCTTGAGATCACTAACTCTTAAGTTTAACTCTAAGGTGTTTATAGTAGAAGAGATGCAATATTTGGATGGGCTTCATAACATCTTGACAGCCTATGAGATGAGAAAAAATGAAGGAATACCTCCTAATAAGGAAGAATATTTAAAATTTGAAAATAATTCAAAGACCAATAAGGTCAAGGATGAGGTATGTTAAGATATTGATGATGATGAAATCATATCTATGTTTTCTAAGAAGTTGAGGTTTGGATAAAGTAAGTACAAGGGTAAGTTACCCTTTAAATGTTTAAACTATGTTAAGCTTGGTCACTTTACATCCAAGTGTTCTAACAAGGATAAATTTGAGCATGATGAATAATATGATGAACATAATGGAGATGACAAGAAGGCCTATAATCTTGATAAAAATATAAAGGAGTTTAGTAAGTATGAAGGTAGGAAAGGAACTATAAAAAAATATGAGAGGATTTAACACTAAAGAAGATAAATCTTCTAATGTAAGTGACTAAGGTGAATCTGATAGTGATAATTGTAGTAATGAGTCTAAAAATGACAATAGTGAAACCTTATTCATTACCATATAAGTAGATGATGAGGGTTGCTAAAATGGGAAAGGACTTATGGTTAATGTGGAATCAGATGAAGAAAGAAGTTGAAGTGAACCTTGAGGTAGAGTTGGTAAGTTCCCTCGAAGAGTTAAAGTTCCAAAGGAGAAATAATCATAAACTTAGATCTCTAGTTAAGCACTATGAGGAGCATATTAGCTTGTTTGAGGAAAGGCTAAGTAACACTTCCAAGGAGTATGATGAGATCATAAATTAAGTTGAGGCATAAATGGAGGTAGCCAATACAAGCCTAAAGGCTAAAGAAAAATAATGTGTTAGGCATGAAAATAAAATAGAATCCCTAAATGTTAAGTTGGAACAAGCATATAGTAATCAAAAGACTTTTTTTAAGTTTAGAAAGATCACTGGGGCTATAGATGATATCTTGAGTATTCGAAAGTCTATAAGTGATAAGACAAGTGTTGGTTTTGAATAATACCAAAATGAGGCACCTCTAGTCAAGGAGAAGACTATTGAAAATAAAATGGTCAACATGAAAATACCTCACAAAAAACCTAATGCTATAAGGTATGCTAATTCATTCAATTGTTATTGTTTTGTATGCATCCAGTTTGGTTATAGAGAAAGAGAATGTAGAAGACCCTCCGAGAATGAGTACTCATGGAAATATATAAGGATTCACAATCCACATCAGTCAAATGGTATGTATAAGGTGGTTTGTTATATATTTCATAATGTAATACACATTACAAGATTTTATGCTAATAGAGTTTGAAGGTTATGAAGTCAAAATAGGAATTTTGAAGCCCCTAGATTGTGAGAAAAAAGACAAATAAATGTATGGAAACCAAAGGTACTAAAGATGAATCATGATTAGTCTACAAGCTCAATTGGAATACTTGATGTGATATATCATTCTTTAGATGTGAAATCAAGCCAATAATGCCTTTTGTTAGCCCACATTGATGGTCAAATGGATGATGATGAGATCAAACCTATAGTGTCAATCAATCCCAAAAGGATATTAAATAAAATTTAGTATTGTGAAAACATGGAGATATAGGAATCTCTTGAGTTCATGGTTTATTAGTGACCTACAAAAAAGGGTGTCTCTATTAGGTTTTATGGAGACATTATTCTATCAATATAAGCATGAGGTTATCATCAAATAAGGTTTTATCTTTAGAATATTTTAGGTTGTATGTGTTTCAAACAAGGAGATGAAGATGGATATTATCCCTTCCTATGTTGTTATTGTTGAGGTTTTAAGTGTAGTAGGTATCATGATGAGAGATTTAAGATTGACATTAGGTATCTAAAGTCAAAGTGTAGTCAATTGGTATATGAGAGGTAATATTTTTGGTATCTATTTGTGTGATTATTTGATCTCGATTTATGTTAAGAATGAGTATTGGAGTCAAGATGATTTAAAGAAGATGAGGATGGTTTAAGAGTCATATTGACTCATTTGTTGAGTTATGAAGAGAAAGAGGGAGATCCTAATTTTTTTTTTTGGTGTCAAAAGTGTGGTAGACTAATGTATGATTAAGAGTTTGATATTATTTAGACATGTCAAGGAAGAATAAAGGTATTCATGGAGTTAAGGGGAGTATGTGTCTAAGATTATTAATAGATTCTATCTGTTGAGTTTTTTATGGACCAATTGGGAGAATGATATGAAAAGGGAAGATAGTTTAGAATGAGGGTGAAGTGACCTGATTGAGATTAGTTTTTTAGAGTGGTCACCATGGTTGGTTTCTGTAGTTTCTAAATATTGTGTGTCATCTAGTGTCTTTTATAGGTAGTATTAGCTCAGAAGGAGAAATTATATTTGTAGTAGTTGTAAGTGACCCTTAATGTCTATTGATAATAGATGCTTGGTTTGAGGGGGAGATATTTAGGTTGTTGACTAAGTTTGATATGTGTTAAAGGGGTCTTATAATCTCAATTAATTTTGAAAGAGATAATATTTATGTAATACCTTTGTAATTAATGTCAAAGGTGGAGAAAGTATAATAAAGGAGTTTTATCAAACTAGGGGAGATAAGCATGATCAATGTTTAGTATGGTTTGTCATCCGTGATAAAGGGGAAGATTATTTAGAATTATTTATGTTATTGATAAGTTCTTTAATTGATGTCAAGGTTAATGTCATTGAAATTAATATTCATGGTGTGTGGGTTATGATCTTGTATGCCTAATATAAAGAATTGGCATAGAATATAATGAGCTATGAATATTTTTAGTTAGGCTTTAAAGGTCTGACAGGCAACTCCAAAGATATTATATGAAATATATGAAGATCTACCCAAGTAGATATGAACATATATGTAATAAATTTAGGAGATTATCCATCAAGATACAAATATTTTTTATTGAATATATGAATATCACCTAAGAATTTTCAAAGATCTATGTAACTCCAATGATGCTCCATTAGGATATGAATATGTTATATTGAATATATAAATAAGAGGCTATATGAGGTTAATTGATAAATTATATGAGGTTATGGATTACACAAGATAATTTGAAGGTAAGCCTATAGGGGTAAGGCCTTAATCCCAAATCTACAACTAGACTACTTGTAGACCTTACCTGACCAAATGAAGTATCATGAGGTATTGTCAAATCAAATGATGTAAGTTTGACATTTTTTGATAATTTTAGATGTTGTTTTAGCACATAATTAATGTGGATATAAAATTTAAATAAACTTGAAGGTCAGTCTCAAGGCATAATGTGACTTGTAGGTCAAATCCTAGAGAGTAAAGAGAGAGAGCATGGCCTAATAAGGTATGAAGTTATGTTTCCAAGAAAATTATGGAAATTTGAGTGTAGGAAGAGGTATATTATTCTATTTAATGTGTATTGACCAAGTTTTAGTTCAAGGTTTGTAAGAAAAGGCATGAAAAGTGGTTTTGAGGTTTTTCATGTAAAGAGTTGTCAACCTAAGATGAACTTTCAAGTGTTCTTTGGAATTTGTAACCTATACATGGGAACCTAATATATTTATGATAGATAGGGAAGGATCTTATCTCAAATTTCCAATCATTATTTTCTATAATGAGGGGTTAATATTTATGAATGATCATTAAGACTGGAAGATGGTTTAAACCCTCAAAGAACCCTTATAGTGACCCAATGGGAAAGATATTGTTCTAAAGTGATAAAAATGGTTTGGTATGACTATTTTAGTGATTATAAGTTGTAATTAACTCTCCTAGTAACCTTTTTGTGTGATTAATTTGTTAGGTGAGTAAGTGGACCCTATAAGAAAGGTTTTGCTTCTTAGAGATTTGTTGTAGTAGGTAGAGTTGACCAAGTCAATATTTCTAATTAGATGAAGATTGAAGCTTGATAATTTTATCTTATGTACATGGTGGTTTATAATTATATTATATCCCTTATTTTTGATAAACTAGTCATAAAATTTGACTTATCTCTAATAAACCTAATGGTGAAGGTAGTGAGAAAACTAGGCAAAAGTGAGATGTTAATTAGGGATGTGTTGTCATGGATTAAGGATGAATACAAGGGCATGGAGAATTTTTTCAATACCTATAATAAATGTTAATTTTTTATATATTTTTTTAGGTTAGTGGATGTGATGAAAATGTTTCTCATAAGTTGACCTGTCTAATGCAGATAAGACAATGAAGGTGTGAGGTTGTAAGATTGGTCTACAAGACCAATATTGTCATATGACCATGTTATATATCTATTTTATATAATTATAATTATATTTTAATATCATATACATGAACTTTAAGTCTCTTAAAATATTATTTTGTGTTTAAGATCAAGTTACTCATGACTAGGTTTTGGAGTGTTCTCACAGTTCTAAGTGGGGTACTTACAGAGAAGAGTTTGAGCATGTATACCCTGATTTGAAGCATATGATTAATTTTGTGATGAAATTTAGGTCATTAGGCTTTTTTAAAAGTGATTTTTTTCCATGGTTGTTTTTAAAAATTTACTTTATGCTTCAATTATTCAAAACATATTTTCTATGTATGCATATGCCTATTATAAACAATGTTTTGAGAAAAGGTTCAAGTGGTGGTTAAACCTAAAAGGTATTTTTGACCTAAATTTAAGTTTTATAAGTTTAATTGAGTGGAATATGAATTTTTAATATTGTGTTTTAAGTTTTAAGTTTTTTCAAGAAGATCAAAGGGTAACAAGTTGCTAATAAGGCCTATTAGGTATCCGTAAGGCCTAAATGAGGAGTAAGGGCTAATTGAGATATGACCAACAAATGTGTGATAAAATTATTATTTAATAATGTTATTATGGTATTATAATACCTATTACATGAAATAATTAAGAGTTTTTAGGTATGTATCCAACCAAGTGGTGTATGAACAAGACACTAATATATATGCAAGGCTTATTAGGCCTATTTTAAGAAGTAAGAGAAATGAGAGTGTAAGTCAATAATATATCACTTGATAAGAAGAATAAGCTATCATAGACATTCATAGGAGTGAATAGGCTCAGATATATATATATATATATATATATATATATATATATATATATATATATATATATATATATATCTGAGCCTATTCACTCCTATGAATGTCTATGATAGCTTATTCTTCTTATCAAGTGCTATATTATTGACTTACACTCTCATTTCTCTTACTTCTTAAAATAGGCCTAATAAGCCTTGCATATATATTAGTCTCTTGTTCATAATACCTATTACATGAAATAATTAAGAGTTTTTAGGTATGTATCCAACCAAGTGGTGTATGAACAAGAGACTAATATATATGCAAGGCTTATTAGGTCAATTTTAAGAAGTAAGAGAAATGAGAGTGTAAGTCAATAATATAGAACTTGATAAGAAGAATAAGCTATTATAGACATTCATAGGAGTGAATAGGCTCAGATATATATATATATATATATATATATATATATATATATATATATATATTATGAATATGAGGATCAAGGTCATGTGACCTAATAAAGTCAAGAAGAGGGCTAGTTGAGTGAAGAAGGTTAGACGCTAGTTTGAGAGGGATAGAATAATGAGAAGATCTAAAGAAGGAGATCCTATTATTTTATATGATAAATAAGGTATTATGAATTTGATCAAGTTTTTTATGTGGTGGTGATTCTTCTATGGGGTTGGTTCCTCCTTACAAGTTGGTGCTTGCTAAAGCCTATCTGAGTTGGTGCTTAGCTAGTTGGGGTTGTTGTTTCATGTTAAGTGGGTGCTTCACTAAAGTTAGTGTTTGTATTATAGGACCTAAGTGAATTTACATCATCAGTGGGTTTTATTCCCCTTGAGGGTTTATCACATAATAATGTTTTCATATGTTTCATGCTCTTATGGATTAGTGCTTATGGTTATTAAGATGTGCATGCTTGTTAAAATATCTATAATTTATTAAGTAATATTTTTAAATAAAATTTTTAAAGACTGATTCAAACCACCCCCTACCCCCCTTAGTTATTCTTCTTCCAACATTTAGACTATGAATTCTAATTTTGTCATGATTATCCTAGAGAGTGATTCTTATCCTATACCCATAAAATATCAAGAAAGAGAAGAAGTTATAAAATCTACACCAAAAGGTCTTCGAATTTAGAAGGAAGTCCTTCATATGCAAGCTTAAGAGAAAAAGGGAGGATGTTTGTTTGAGTTCAAGTTAAGGAATCCTAAAAGCTCTTGAAGTCCATCTACATTTCATATTATAGTTATCCATAAAGCATCTAATTATCCTCAATCTTCCAAAATAACAAGTTGGAAAGTCATGTTAGCAGCATTCAAGAAAGCTAATATGGTTTCTTTCCCTCTTACTCTCTCCTTTTGTGAATAAGAATAAATTATATGAAGGGAATAACATGGACATCCAATTAAGAAAGAGAACTTGTCAATAAAACATGATGTTTTGGCTATATTGGAGAGGTAAAATGTTATAGCTATCGGTAAACATCAATAGTGTGTTGTGTAGGCACCTAAATTTGGCCACCAATAACCTCTAGCCAAGATTTTGACCAATTTCAACCAAAATGCACAATTTGACCTAAAAATAATAAAACACATTAAATGAGTTGAAATTGATATATTCAAGTTCCAATTTTGGTTAGGGTATCCCTAAATGGGCTAGTGCAATTTATGGGCTAGCTAACTTTGATCAAATCATTTTGAGTCAAAATGCTAATTTTCCACCTAGGTGCTCTATATTTCTCTTTTCTATCAAATTTATTATATGGGACATGTGCCTTTGTTATTTTTTGTTGACAACATCCTAAATGGGATAACATATCTAACACATCTGACTTCACATTCTAATTCAAATCTAGTCAAATTTTAGACCAATAACAAGGTATTCTAATTAATTTGAGTAATGTGTGCACAAAGTTCTTAATCATGATTAAGAGATAATTAAAATAAATTAGAGCCTAATTAATAATTCCATGGAAACTTATTGAATACTTATTTTTAGAAATGAATATTGAATATTTGCACATTAGGTGACATCATTTCTTGGAAAGACTCCCTAGGCCATAAATGCATAAAATATCAAGGTTACCCCTCCCATGCCTCACAAATTCCCATCTATCCCAAAATTTATGATCATATTTATGGATTTTTAATTACATAATTGGATTAATCCTTAGCCACACATCTCAATCTTGAGATGGATGGTTAGGGTGTATTCTAGCTATTTTTAAAAATCTATAAATAAGAGGCCTTGACACATTAATTTTAAGTTTAATTTGTGTAAATTTACCATGTCAAATTTATTCCAAGAGCTCTCACATGCCAAAGTTATGATGCCAAAATATTGAGCCAAGCTAAGCCAAAGCCACAAGTTGCCAAGGAGAAGAGGAGATACCCAAGCCTCCTTTGATGAAGACTTCATGAGAAAAACATGAGCAAGCCACTACAACAAGAATTTGAATCATCCAAGGAAGGTGAAAGATTATTATTTTTCTTTACTTTTTAGTTGGGTTTTTTATTTTTATTTTGTTATTAAGCTCACCCTAGTAACTAGGCCTCTAGATGTATGCTAGTAACTATATTTTTATCAATTTGTTTTCATTTTAGGAGTAACACAATCCTAATCACCTATCTTGAGTAAAATTTCTAGTAACATAATGGCACACCTGGTGGGACTATCTTCATGAGAGTGCAACCCACAAACTTTTTTGTGTTTCATAGTTTTGATTATTTTTTTTGTTGTTTTTGCTTTGAGTAAAAATGGCAAATAAATAAGTTAGAAAATTTTATTTATTTAATATTATTGTATATTTTTTTTTATTAATATATATAAATATTTCATTGATGTTAATTTATATCTTTTTTAGTAACTGTCACTTTCTATTTTTTATTTTAGTAAAAATGGTTAGAAAAGAGTTGATAAAAAAATTACTATTTGGACTTAAATTTTTTTAGATATGTGTGCCCTATAGTTATTGAAAAAATATAAAAATTTAGTAGAAAACTAATCTATATTTTGAAATTTATGTTAAAACTACTAACTGCAGATTTTTATATTTTGTGTAAGATTTTGTGTTATGTGTTATATTTTATTTTTAGCCTTCTAATTTGTTGTTTTCAAGGGTTCATATATATAATAATATTTTTTTATAATATTTTATATATATTTGTGTTAACATTTTATAACCTAACACATTTTATTTTTGGGTGATGAGTTAAGGGTAGACAAGTAATAGATGGATTTCAAATTTGTTCAAACATGTTTTAGACCATCTTTTGCATGCTTTTAAAATGAACTACGAACATTGTTTTAGTACTTAGTGAAAAATTTAGGTTATTAAAATAAATGTTATATAGTTATATTTTTAAATTTAAAAATTAAGACCAAGGGGTCACAAGAACACCACCACACCTTTCGATTTGGGGCTTAAAAATGAACTCATCTTTCAAATCTTTTATGTTCACTACTTGTTTCAATTAGCACTTTGTTTTCACAAAATACAAGGATTTTGTGTCTATTATCTTCTATTTTTCACCTTTAGGGAACCTTTAGAATCAAAATCACTTTTCTTATTTTCAAATTGCATAGTCCAAGGCATAGAAAGAATGTCATCTAAAACACTCCCCAAAAACTCAAAGAAGTATTGGGTAACCTTGACAATGACCCTAAAGTCTTTCAATTTTATGATTTATTTATTTCATGTAAACTTGGATTGAAAGGGGGACATAATTACCTCCCACAAGTTATTTAAAGAATTTTTGACCTAAGGTTTCATCTCTTGACATTGATTTCATCCACTCTTTTTGAGTTGCACATGGGACGTATCTGCATTTGGACATCACACTACACTAAGCGAACAACAAGGTGTAGTGGTTGTAAAAGAGACTAGACCTTTTTAAAACTAGCCAATTTTTTAGACACCAAATTTATATGCTTTTCTTTTGCATTGTTTGATGTGAAAGTCATTGTGTAATTGATTCCCATAGAAACATTTGAAAGCTTGATTCTTTAGTCAACCCTACATTATCATACCCTTGCTAGGATTTGGATGATTATACTTAGAGTATTTTGGTAATTTCTTGTTTGGTATGTTTTGAGACTAAAACATGTTTTTTTTTGCATAAATCCATGGCAAAATCACTTTGTTTATACATCATTATTTTGTCTAAATAGGTGTTATGCTGGTTGTTTTACACCACACTTGTGCCTTCAAATTTTTTGCTAAACTTTTTTATGTTTGTGTCAGTTTGAGTTACAAAGGGTAGTGTTATGATGCCAAAATCATATAAAACTATTTTTCCTTTTGATTCTTTGAAATAGAACATAGATCACATCATTCAAGCATGCTTATGCCATTAGGCTGCTCAGTTTGTTTCAAGACTAGTTTACTTTATATCAAAAACTATTTTGTTTCAAACCATGTCATGTATATCATTTGAACCTTTGTCTTGTGATATCATGTTATCCAATTTTGTCTAGCTTGTTTGGTAAAATATTAGTTTTCAATGTTGATTTTTCAATTTTTCTTATCCATTTTAGATTCAAATATTGATTAATTTTTGTTTAGGCCTTAATTCGTGGGACCGAAACATAGATATTTCTCTTTTGAGTTGCATAACTTTGGTTAATCGATTACCCAAATTTGAAACCTATTGATGGTTTGTTTGTCCAAAGCCTATCCTAATCATTATTTGTGCCATTATTTGGGAGAAACATAACCTTTCTCTAAATGCCTTTTATTTTATGCCTTATGGCAACTGATCATGTTTATGTTTGATTTCATATGCCAGGTCTATGTCAAAGTTGTTTCCAAATTTGTTAGATTAAATCAAATCACATCAAACTTTGTTTCAAGTCTAGATTTTGACACCATTTGGCCAAAATTCCTAGCATATGCCTATTTTTTTAGCCTAGATTTTGACTCTGCATTTGGAAAAAAGACCTAGCAAGTCAACATTTCCTCTTCCTATTTTAGACCTTGTTTGGAATACTTTGACCTGGATCTTTGACATGCTATTTTTTATTTAGATGTTTGACCTATTGTGCATATAACATTTGAAATTAGACATTTATTGTTAGGATATTTTATGTGAAGTCTTATCACAAATCATTTTGGAGATATAGATCCACTTTCAGACCATATTAGAGATATAGTTCCACCCCTCAGACCATGTTACACCAAGTTTGAACCATTTGTCCTTTGGACAATTTTTTAGAGTTTGTAAAACTCTAAGCCTTTTTATTTTAGAAATTTTATCATTTATGTAGATATGTCTAGATACATTTATGGTGTAGTCATGTACAATCCAACTTATGATATTATGGCTACACAAAATCCCACTAGAAACCCCTATAGAGAAATATTTTTTAAGGAGTTTTATTATTCTCCCTACAATAATCCATATAGGAAACATAGTTAAAATCCACAAAATCCAAATCAAGATCTTGATTGTCATGAAGAGGCTTGTGAGGAGGACTTTGAATACCCAACTAAAGATAATGTTGTTTGGGATAGGGATCCATACCCTCTTTGAAATAATTACTACATGTAACATAGTCAAGAACTAGTTTATGAGCCAACTCATGACTGGGATGATATGGTTTATGAGGAAGACTTGGATGTTTTGTATTATACAAATAATCAAGTTCCATGGCATCCTTTTTTATCTAATCATTGAATAACCCTAAACCTCTTTTAGATTATATGAGCTATCAATTTTTAAAATACCCAAGGAATATCATTACCATTCCTAGACATAGTCCTTTGGCTTGTGTGAGCAACCAGGCTCCACAAAACCCTTTCATCATTTGAAGACCTAGTCCTTTGACTTATGCAAGCAATCAAGCTCCATACCACCATATTGTTACCATTTTAAGACTTAATCTTTTGGCTCATGTGAGAAATCATGTTCTACAACACTCTACCATTATCCAACCACAAGTCAATTCTCATTAAGTACTAATCCCATCCAAACATCAACTAATCCAGTCATTTGAAGACCAAGCTATGTTCAAAACTGGTATTTTTAAATTAATTAGAAACTAAGGCCAAGAAAACCAACTAATCTAAGATGTTTTTTTAACCAACCACTTATGATAAGTCAACCTATGATGAATTACCTATTGATCTTATACCAGTTGTTGAGGAGTCTCACTCTGAAGAGATAGTCTTTGCTTAGTCACTTCTTAATGATTATAACCACCTTTGGGAAAATCATTACCTTGAATATGTGCCTATTTTTCAAGATCCTCCTATTGATAATCCAGTCTCTAAGGAGTTGTCTCTTAACCTTCTTCCCATCCTAGAGGAGTCCCACTCTGACAAACTAGTTTTTATGGAGCCCATTATGCCTTCATAGGTTGTTACTTATCCAAAAACAAATATTCAACAAGACATCATTGTAAAAAAGTACCCATTAGATGAATAATTAGAGTTACAGTTAGGCTCTATTATTGAACTAACATTAGATTTACCATTCTAATCTGAATCAACATCAGTCTCAACATTAGATTTAGAGTCCCTTGAGTTAGAATCAGATTCAAAAGAAGAATATATTCATGGCTATTACAGCATTGGTTATGCATGCATTATAGATAGATTTGAATACATTTATGATCATTTTATGATTTTTGAGGATGAATACTTTAGCTTTTACACAAGTTATCATAGTATCTTCTATAAGTATTATGAAGCCTCTCCCCATTCCATTACCATTCCATAAGCCATTACCATCAATCAACATATCCATAATATTGACATTCCACCTCCCACAAGTGTCGATTTGGATTGACAAAATCACACTTTGTTAAACTACATCCATGGTGATATAGCAGTTGAAGAAGAGTAAGGAGGCCAAGACCACATTCATATAGTAGAAGAACACTCTCCTAGTGAAACCTTTTTAGAGGCACTAGGGGATAAGCAAATTCATAACTCATCATCTTTTAATGAAACTTTTTTAGAAGTGCTAGAAGAAAATCAAAGTCAAACTCAAATATTCATTAGTGAAACCTTCTTGGAGGCACTATGAGACAATCAAGATAAATTTATTAGTGAAAACCTCTTTAAGGCACCAATAGCTAAGCACAAAATTTATTCACTATTAGATGAAGATAAAATAAAAGATAAAATAAAAATAGCTTATTATCTATATCCTAATAAGATGGTATCTACTCTAAAGATCAAATAATAGAAAAATATGGTCGTCTTATCAAGAGAATAAGTCATTGGCCCTATCACAACCAAATATATTTTGAATCTGGCATCAACAACATTACGTGTGATTGAAAGTCTTGATCTTCATTTTTTTCTGCACCATTATACATTCCATTATCATCTACCATTCCATCTCACATTCAAACCTACCATCTATTATTTTTCTTTATTTACCATCCATGGTTGCACTTTCCTTTATAGAGGCTACAAAGATACCTTGGATCAACATTTGAAGGAATTAGAATCAATGATCAATGAAGATCAAAAAATCATTCTTGACATCCAAATCTATAGGTAGTTATTGATAAAGCAACTATTAAGATGAGTTATGGGCTAGAAATTCACATGATCAAGTATTCTATTTATATCATTTGTTGATCAGGACATGCATCTCCCTATTAGTAGGAATAATAAAATCAAAAACCACACCTAAGACAAAAATGTGTACCATACCATTTCATTATCTTTCCATTGACATTGTTACATATCCCAACCAATCACCTTGTCACTTGGGGGCAACTCTCTTACCATTTTTTTCAATCTATCAAAAACTATCATTATCTTTAGCAAGACCATACCATCCTCTCATTCCATTCCTATCTATACCAAAGCCTATTTTTAGTCATCCTACCTAATCCTATTTTGATCTTGGTTCATTTTGGTTCTTCCCACATCTTTTGTGAGAGGATTATGATCAAATTGCAATAATCAATCAAATCCTTGTTTACAATGATAGTCTTTAAAATTAGTGTGATAGTTGATCTGGCAAGATATCTTTCATCCTATCAAGTTTGTTTATGTGAGCCTAACTATAATTGCCTATGGGCAATTTAGTCTCTCACTAATCTTGCTACTAATTATAACCACCTATGGGAAAATTAGTACCATTGACCTATTCTATCATATCCTAGTTATAGCCATATGTGGGCAAACTAGGGGAAATACCTGTTTGCCTTGTATTACCGCATCACCTTGCCATCACTATTTTCATTTGACTGGCCATTTACTGAATTTGAGAACTTAGTGGGACCTAGTTGGTTTCTCCTTGCCTTTTGTGTGGATTAAATTACTATAACTTGATGTCATTTCAGGGATATGTAGGTCATGCTCAATTCATGTTGAGGTCATCTTAGTCTCCCTTTCCATATGATCTCACCATTTTATGAGCAACCTAAGCCAAACACTATCACCATTTCATGAGTAGATATCTTGTCATTCTCTAATGAGTTAAGATACCTCAAAATTCTGAAAACATTTATAACATTTCAAAAATCCAAAAACATTTGTGCTATCTAATCCTAGTCATTTCTCCTCGATCTGCCCTACTAGGGAAAAGTCATTATTAGGATGATTTCTTTTTCTTTTATTTTCAAGATTTTTGTTTATTTGTTTATTTTGATTTGTTTATCTATTTTTGTGTTTTTTGTGTGTTTTATTTATTTATTTGTCTTCTTACCTAGTTTTTTACTTTCAAACACGATTGCCTTAACTCAGTCTATATGTGCTCATTAGGTGATTCTTTGAGCACATTATTCTTGAGTCCATCCATATTCATACATCAACATTTTCATCATGGTTTTTATCATTATTTTATTATTTTTGAGTGTTTATTGGATCAAAATCAATCCTTACACATATTTTGGCCAAGTCTTCATGTTTTTCTATCATGAAGCTTACCATCATATGCTACAATAAAAATCAGCTTTAAGAAGGTCTACAATCAATCGACCTATAAAAGTTTCTCCTTGGCACCTTAGAAAATCCTCCCATCCCACACTTGATGAAATCAACCCACTAACCATTCTAGTTTTATCATTGTTAATCAGGATGAGTATCTCCTCATTAGTATGTACAACTAAATCATTCCCACTGATCAATCTTATTATTATATTCATCTATTTCATCACTTTGTACCCACTTATCATTAATCTATATTGCAAGTTATATCCTTGAGTTATACTTTCTAATCATCCCTAATTTGGGCATAATCATCTTTAGCTAATCTAGGTTCTCTTAATTATTATAACCATCTATGGGCAAATCATTATCTTAACTTTTAATCTTGATTATAACTACCTTTGTGAAAATTAGTATCATTTTTACATCAATGCATGCAAGCATTTTATCATTTGGATTAATCCTCAACCATGGGTTAATTTCACCTTTCTTCTTGTTTCTTTTCAAGGGACCATCCATCATCAAATGTGATGGCCACTCCCTCGAGAGGGCATCATCATAGGCTTCACAAAACCATTTAGAGATTTGTTCTCCAACCATCATTCTATTTTTGGAGTACATTAATTTCCTTCATTATTTTATAATACATTTCTTTGACTATGGTTTTCAACACCTTCCCAAATAGGGTAAAATTGAAGACACCTAAATCTAGCTACCGATAGCCTCTGACCAAACTTTTGACCAATTTCTACCAAAATGCACAATTTGACCTAAAAACACTAAAACACATTAAATAAGTTGAAATTGATATATTAAAGTTCCAATTTTAGTTAGGGTATCCCTAAATAAAGTAGTGAAATTTATGGGTCAGCTAACTTTGATCAAACCATTTTGAGTCAAAATGCTAATTTTCCACCTGGGTGCTCTAGATTGCTTTTTTCTATCAAATTTCTTATATAGTACATGTGCCTTTATTATTTTTTTGTTGAAAAAATCCTAAATGGGATACTAGATCCAACACATTTGATATCACATTCTAATTCCAATCCAGTCAAATTTTGGACCAATAACAAGGCATTTTGATCAATTTGAGTAATTTGTGCACAAAGTGCTTAATCATGCTTAAGATATAATTAAAATAAATTAGAACGTAATTAATAATTCTATGGAAACTTGTTATATACTTATTTTTAAATATGAATATTGAATATCTACATCATTTGGTGACATCATTTCTTAGAAAGACATCTCTAGGCCATATATGTATAAAATAACAAGGATAACCCCTTCCATGCCTCATCAATGCCTCCCATTGCCTCTTAAATTCCCCTCTATCCCAAATATTTATGAGGACTATTATGTATTTTTAATTAAATAATTGTATTAATCCTTATCCACACATCTCAATCTTGAGATGGATGGTTCAAGTTGATTCTAGCCATTTTCCAAAATCTATAAATAAGAGGCCTTGCCACATGAATTTTATGCTTAATTTGTGCAAAGTTACCATGTAAAATTTATTATAATAGCTCTCACATGCCAAATTTATGATTCCAAAATATTTATCCAAGCCAAATCTACAATTTTCCAAGGAGAAGAGGAGATAGCCAAGCCTCCTTTGATGAAGACTTCATGAGCACAAGCTGAGCAATCCACTACGAAAAGCATTTGAAGCATCAAAGGAAGGTGAAGAAATATTTTTTCTTTACTTTTTAGTTATTTTTTTAATTTATTAATGTCATTAAGATCACCCTAGTAAATAATCATAGATATGTATACTAGTTAGTGTGTTTTTTATTAATTTATCTTCATTTTAGGACTAACACAATACTAATCACCTCTTTTAAGTCAAATTCCTAGTTCACATGTTTTAGGTAGTGATCCTACTGATCATTAATAAGTGATAATCATTAGTACTCCCCTTGGTGTAGAGGATAAAAACTCATATTGCAATAATTAACATGAGCCTCTGCCTTTCAACCAATAGTTAGATAGACCTCTAAAGGCTACAAATGGTCGAGTGGATCAACTTGATTAGTATGGTTTTGAGGTGGATAAACAAGAAGAAAATTAGGTATGATAGATCAAGGAAAACCTAAGGTTACATATCTCCAATGAGTATTTTAACCTCCATTCTTCATGAAGGAGACTAAGACTAGTTTAGTCTTGAAGAAGAGAACTTGTAACCTTGTCATGAGCCTACTCCAGCATGTAAAATTTCTGATTATCCTTTTTTTACTCAAGATAAAGGTAAGGTTATCATTATTTTTATATATTTTTATTTATAAAAAATAATACACCTTTTTGGAAGAGTTGGGAAAGATTATGGTCTAGCTTGGATAATGAACATATAAGATATGAAAGAATGCTAATGATGTGGCCTTGACTAGTGAACATGATCAATAAATTCATGAGGAAGTCCTTGAGTAATTTTTATGATTGATGATCATATTGAACCTCATAAACAAGTACAATAAGTCTTAAAGACATGTGTAAATCATACTTATACATGATTGATGAGTTTTAAGAGTTTGACAAGCTATCACCTCAAGAAACACAGAGGAAATTGTTAATGATGTGGAAATATATGACGAGTATGATGTCCTTCAAGATGAACAAGAGAAAAATATGAATAATCATCAAGAAAAAAGTCATATTGATGATTTCATTGATTATATGGCTAACATTATCATTAATATGATAGCTCTCGAAGTGAAAGTTTTCAAGAGATCAATAAGGAGTAGTCTATTGATGAAACAAGAGTGGTATTGTTTAAGATTAGAAACCTAATTTGGGATGAGTTTAAATTTGTCTTTAAATCATATATTCAACTTATAGACATGGAATGAAGCCAAAATGTCTAATTTCTGGTCATGGAGATCTAAGAGCATGCCAATCATGTTGATAAGCAAGAAACGTGATTCATAAAATGCTATATTGAAATGCTAGCTTGTTCCACCATTATGTCTTATCTCATGAGACAACTGATATAAGAATATTCCCATTTGATTTTGGAATAATAATATTAGAAGTTAGTTGTACATAATAATACTTGTTTTATTTTCCCTAAGTGCCTTTACACAAGTGTGTGTTTTATAGTTTCTTTGAATTATGTGTTACTGTGTTTTGTGTGTGTTCAAAGGTTTAGTCAATTATCTTGTCTTATTAAACGTCAGTCCAGGTCTGATTTTGAGGGAAATTTACCCCATTTCCAATGGATAGACTAGGGCAATTATTTTATTATGCTTAGTAAGAAATCATCCCTAGGAGAGTATGAAATGGTTAGAAAAATTTAGGCTACTATAGGAAAGGTTCAAAAAATTCTTCCTTTTCAATTATTATTAGAATAATTTAATTTAATTTTGATACTCTTATGGTAATACTAACTTTGATCTTATTCTTGTTTAGATGGTTTAGGAGGTGTTAGTGGTTTAGGGTGTCTTATCAATACATGTGGTCATGTGTCAAAGTCATATTATACGCCCTATAGTCCTTAAATGAACATAAATGAGTCTCATGTGCACTAAAGGTCAACAAATCACTTTTAACCTCTTATACAAGTCACTAACATGTATAAAAAGGTCAAAAATTGTTTCAAGAGCCACAAAAGGTGAAAATAATGTAGAGAGGTGTTATAAAAGACTTAGAAATAGTTATCTAATGTCAAATTTGGCATGAAATCATGAAAAGTGAATTTTGAAAGTTGAAAAATAGTTAAATCAGTTTTACACTTAAATAAGGCTTAATATCCACTTATATGGAGAAAGAAGAGATATTTTTCAAGTTAAAAATTCTTTAATAATATCTATTCATCCCTCCAATCCAAATCCATGATTGGTTTTTAGGTAAAATTCTAGATATGTCAAAACTCTCTCTCTCTCTCTCTCTCTCTCTCTCTCTCTCTCTCTCTCTCTCTCTCTCTCTCTCTCTCTCTCTCTCTCTCTCTCTCTCTCTCTCTCTCTCTCTCTCTC